>VSDK01002149.1:222528-237320 GCA_009767595.1 Symbiodinium kawagutii | reverse complement strand
TATCTATCTATCTATCTATCTATCTATCTATCTATCTATCTATCTATCTATCTATCTATCTATCTACAGCGCGTTGTATCTTATCCATGTGCCTTTTGAATTCATCTATCTACCTACAACATTTAACTTGTCTGAATGGTTTCTTCAAATATTTATCAATCTATGCGTTATTCTATTTAGCATCAAGCATATCTAATCTTATCCCTGCTATTAAGTGCACTGTAAAGTGATGGTTGTATACCTTTGCCTGTACGGCATTTGAAAAAAACACTGGTTTGTATTCATGGATGATTATCGTTGTCTATGGGTGGCGTGTGGTATTTTGACTGCGCAGGTTCGAGAACTGACTTCAATCTAGACATACCCAACCAACAGAAGCTGGATTTGTATCTGTGGCCATGGTGGCATACCCCCAACCACTCTCAAGAATGCAATCAGCTAACAATGTGGGATATGTACCTGACAATCTTAGAACGCATGACGAGGACCCGCCAAACAATCGCCCAACACTCACCAAAGCAGTCGACAAACTATTAGAAACTCATGGGTACAATAGCTTGTCCATCAAGAGTGCTTGTACCCCAAGCCACATTGTTACGTTCCTACTGTGAAACATCGGCTTTAGAACATATCCAACATTGAGCAAAAGGCCCAGACCTTTTCAAACCCATCAACTATCTGGTTTGCTTGGCCCATCGCAAAAGCTGTCCTGATTTGTCAGCATCCCGCTTGTAGAGATTTGGACATCCCTGGCTGAACCCACCAACCAGCTATATCCAGCTATGGTTCGTTGCTACTAATCTCCAGCCTTTTTGAACGATCCACAACTCTCCCATTGTTAATCCTTGTTCGCCATTCACCAACCAAAATCAAAAGCCATGGCTCTACTTTTTTGCTGATATCACCGTTCTTGTCTTTGGTTAACCATCATCAAACATCACAATCCTTTGCCATGATTGATCTGATGAATCATCGAAACAATCATGATCAACCATCAGAATCCACTGCCAAGATTGATCTGATGAATCATCAAAACAACCACGATCTTCTTGATGATCAACCAAAACAACCAAGATTATCCTAAGCAAGATGTTTGAACCATCATAAAACCATCATTCGCAGCCCTGCAACTTCTTTCCCAACCGATCTCAGCCGAGATAAAACCTCTCAGGTTCCCAGCGATCGAATCTGTCTTGCCGTCATGGATCCAGAATTGGCAATGCCACCTGGCAACAACGCGGGGCAGTGCTGAAGAATGCCTGGTGATTGGTGAATGATGCTTTGGGCATGGCAAATGATGCTTGGCTGAATGATGCTTGGCTGAATGATGCTTGGCTGAATGATGGTCTGTGATGGTTCAAACATCTTGTTTAGGATGATTAAAGACGGCTGTCTATGATGGCTGTCAAGGATGGTTGATGATGGCCAACGAGATTGAATTCTGCCGAGTGATGGCCAATGATGCTTGGTGAATGGTTGGCAACGTGAAATGGTCAAGAACGATTTATCATTAACCATGATCAACAATCATTGAAATGATTATTAGCCGCTCATGACCGTACTTCACTCTCAGTGGTTAAGCATTGTTAATAGTAAACTTCCCAAGCTCAAGATCACAGCTATAAGCAACCACCCACCTGTCCACACCAGCCAGGTGTACCTGCTTTATCCAGCTTTTGTTGCAAATATCCTCCTAGTGCCGTTGGTCATCATGATTCTCACCCAGCACTAGTCATCATCATTCAAAAGTCAACCGAGTGGCTTTCATCCTGCTTAACAAGACTTCAATGGCAAACTCTTCATGGCTTTTGACGCATTAGCAGCAGCCATTGCAGCAGCCATTGGCTCAACCGTTGGCCCAACCATTGGCTCAAGCAGCTCAACCATTAGCGCAAGCCTTAACTGACCACGAGCGCAACCACCCCGGGAGCGTCTGAACGGAACAGTTCAGGGCCTGGATCTCTGGAGCTGGTGGCAGCCTGCCACACGGATCATGGTAGCGTTGCTGGGCCGTGTGGAGACCCCTGCGTTGGTAGATGGTTAGTAGATGTGCACAGATAGACACACACACACACATCAGGCACAAGCTTGAGAATTTTGAGCTACTTTTAGACTAAATGTTGATTTGAATGTGTCTTGATTGGTAGTAGGATGGATTAAAGTTAGATTTGAATTAGATTCTACACCAAGAATAGAACGATTGGATTCATCATGTCAAGGAATAATGTTGTATCCACTGCCATGCTGGTGAATATATTCCAAATCATTTCACATGTCCCTGTCATCAAACCACCAACCAGGGTTTCTATGGTCTGGTAAATCAGGCAATGCAATCTCACTATGGTGCCCAAAGCTGATAGCTTTCGTGGCGAACCGCATGCCACCACCCATATCGTCAATCAGTGTCACTCAATGTTTCGCAGGAACGGGATACAGCAACAAGATACAATATCTATATCTACAAACAAATGAACAAAAGCCGTGACTGCGTAGCAAAAGGATGCAAAGGGAAACAAATTGCAAATGTATGAAGCCTCCTTATGCTTTTATGCGTGCGTGTAAATAAACATATGTAGATGTTGGTTGTCAAAATCTACACTTTCGGGATTGATGATGATTTGCTAAAAGGAAACAGGCTACACATGCAGTATATTCAAAATCGACAGGAGAAACTTTTTGTTCACCACCAATTATAGGATTTTCCCAGAAAAACAATTTGTAATATGTAGTATGATTTTGCTACGATATATCAAAATCATGTAATAATACATTATATTACATGTGAACATATGTAATATCCACACACGCAGCATAGCCTGCTGCTGCTCTTCCAGCTGTTGCTGCTGCTTGGATGGGGCCTCAGTTTCGTGGCACCACTGAACCGGAAAACACTGGGGATTGGTTGACCGGTGCAAAAGGGCTTTCATAAGACTACTGGTTGGTGGTTTAAACCATATGAAAAACATTAGTCAACCAACAAATTGTGAATAATTACTAGGGAAAATATTTAGGTTTAAACCCACCAGCCAGACTATCATTGAGCATTGGATTGCTTCATGATTCTGCAAATGTCTCACCCTCGTGCGGAATAGCATCAATCGAAACAGGGTTTGGGCACACACACACACACTGCACATGTACAACATAGAAGTGGTAGACTGAGATCCTACAGAACTTGTAAGAAAATCATAGAACATCTCAAGGTCCTTTGAGAACATCTAGGAACTGACTTGCGATCTCCTGGCGCGTTGAGATTCAGCGTCCTTCTCATCCTTTGAGAAGCCTTCAGAATCCTTCAGATCAATCAGATCTTGGAGATTCGATGACTTTCGATGTAGACTGTGCCTGCACTTAGCCCTGCAAGGACAAAGGGGTTCGCTGTTTCCCCTGCCCACTAAAACAAGCACGGAACGCTGGCGAGAACGCACCTTCCCAAGACAGATGTCCGTGCACAACTTTCGTCTTCTGCAAACACGGACGACGAACGCATGGGCTCAAAGGTCGCACGTTTCAGCCGGACGCAGCGAAAAGCTGACTGAACCCAGGCGGTTTGCGCTACAGTGAGATTCCCTACAGTGAGATTCCCTGAGCGCAGCTGCACCGTTTCCTTCCAGCATTCTTGTGCCTTGCCTGGATCTCCTGTTCCTAAAGGTCTCACGGCATAGCCTCCCTGAGAAGATTCAATCTCATGGCTCACTTGAAAGGTTGGGAGCTGGATCAGAATCGATAATCTCAATTGCCACTTGAACACACGAATGGCGTCAACATCACAGGAAAAGTGCAAAGCCATGGGTCGGGCTAGGTGAGTGCCATGAAGGTTTCTGCTCTGCCAGGTTTATCTATTCCAACGCACCCCGGATTTCAGCAATGTCGGTCTATCTCATGCTGTAGCCTCAAATTGGTCTAAATGGTTGAAGTTGCTTCACAGATTGCTGGGTGCTTTGCGCAAATTCGAGGCATGCCAGAGACCACAAGGCAAACGAGGACTCACCAAACATCAAAGGATAGTTGCCACTGGAGCTATGGCTCAAACCCAACCTTGCAGTCCCATCATGCTGGTTGGCTGCCAGCGGAGAAGTCCCTCAGGAAGGATTATCAATCAATCATCATCTAACCATTTCTTAGTCACCATTAGAATGAATCAATGATCATTTTAACCACCTTTTAAAAGTCACCATTGAATGAGGAAGGATAATCAATCAACCGGGCACCCGGATTCCATCCAAGCAACGAAAGGCTGTGGTAGCCTGCCACCAACATGCAGCCTTACAGCGAAGTGGCATGGCTCGTCTGGTCACAAACTCAAGCCATTCGCGTAATTGAGAAGGCTTGCCAATCAAGAGAACAAGAATATCTATGCTTCCTAGTACTTTTTT
The DNA here is from genome assembly GCA_009767595.1 of Symbiodinium kawagutii. Classification (NCBI taxonomy): domain Eukaryota; class Dinophyceae; order Suessiales; family Symbiodiniaceae; genus Symbiodinium; species Symbiodinium kawagutii. Next base: position 232,944 of record VSDK01002149.1, on the reverse strand, counting down.
TTTGAGTTGACTACCGTACTCAGAAACTTGCAACTGCAAGAGTTATTTGTGAAAACATCCCAGTCTGGCTCGACTTCCTGCCATGAGGTTGCGGTATTCAGTTGAACTTTTCAAGTTCAGAAAATGAAAATCTGCTCTTGACTGAGGCTCAAGAGTCTCAAGAGCATTCATGGGAGACGGAATTGCTTTAGAAAGTGTGCGGAGTTTGGATTCCCTCACTGTGTTGGTTTCCATGATTTTCATTGGTTTCTACTGGTCCATCGGTTTCCCTGGCTTTTCCATTGGTCCATCAACCGGTTGCTAGAAATTTCTCCAAAAGTGGCTGGGCTTTCGCACTGCTCTTTCCAACCAGATTGAAGACCTGGAGTCGCTGGGCATCACTTGGGGTCAACACGTGCCCATCATTGAGCCCCTATACGGGTGGTGCTTAGTGAATGCTGCCCATGGCAAGAAGCATATGTTGCTACCTTGGGATCTGGTACCTCCAGCTGCAATCATGAAGGGAAACATGTAGCAATTTCTTGTCAACACTGTGGCTTTGGAGCCATCCATCTTACCGCTTGGGAATGGTTGACATTCTACCCACCTTGCGAAGTGACAACTTTTCTCCAATTGATTATAGAGGTTCACTGATTGTGTGATTCTCAGAAAGTCAACTTCCAATGTACAAAGTAGGTTCGCAATCCTGTTCACGGGGGTGTTGTCGAACATGAGTGTTAATCTCTGAAAAGGTCAAAGAACCGCTACAGCAATCCTATTATTGATTCTAAAGCAATCGTATACATTCAACCAAAGCTACAGCAATATTTGAGGTTTCTTGACCAATACTGGAATGTCAATTGACGGGCACTGTTGCCATCGCCTCAGCAAAAGCTTGGGGCCCCATGGTTCGCCTGTGCCGCTTCCCAACGTACTTCCAAAGCCATTTCCTGGCGCACGGTCGATCAGTTTGGAGTGTCACAACCCCCAATTTCATGGTTTCATTTTAACGTGATTCACAGTAAGGAATCATGGATTCGTGCTACTGGTTTATCAACCTTGGCATGTTCATAATTCGTGCACACACACAAACAAATCTGGCATCTGTCGGAAAACGATCTTCTTGAAAGGGCAGGGTACTGTACCCCCAAGTCATCCTGGATATTTCAACTTTAGGTCGGGAAAATCATACAAGTAGCAGTTGTTTCATGTGAGCCGCCAACTATGAAGCAACACCTTGAACTCTTTGGGGTTGGTGGATTCTCCGTGGCAGCCTGATCCCACATGTCACCAACGCAGTTTGGAAGGCCTAGTCGATTTCCATGGGCACTTCGTGGTATCGGGCCCTGCCATGGCTGATGTGCAGCACCAGACACAGAACCAGCCTACAATGACCCACGTCTTTTGCTCATGATGCTCGTGCTGGAAGCCATTCTCAGAAAGACAGTTTGTCATGGATAATTGGGTGTACAGTATACACTTGTGGATCCATAATAGGACATCACACCCAATCTTGAAATGAACAACTCGTGTTTGAACATGGGCGGATTATCAATATGGGATTGTCCAGTGCATTCCTTGAATAAACATACATACTATAAATATATATTCTTCATATCCTCATTATATATATATATATACACACACACATCTACAATGTATATATATATATACACATCTACAATGTATATATATATATACACATCTACAATGTATATATATATATATACACATCTACAATGTATATATATATATATACACATCTATAATGTATATATATATATATAAATATAGGTAAATGTTTATATATATATATATATACATATGTGAATATTAAAAAATACGGGCGGGCGCCGTAAGTCAGCCCACGTCGCGTTAAGTCAGCCCACGGCAAGCCAAACTGCATGGAACAACGTGCACTCGTTCTAAGTCACCCCGCGCGTTTTAAGTCACCCCATATTTTGCAAAACACAATGGGCACACAACATTCAAAGTGTCTTTTGAGATTCTCCAAAACAACGAAAATCGACAGCACACTGTGCGCACATTGCCAAAAACATCATCTCGGGACATGATTTGACATGTTTTTTTTGTGCCCTTGCCACTGGCACACTGCATTCAGAACACTTCTGCTAACTGCCCAAAAGATGAACAAATCGAGCTGCAAACTTGACAGCTCGCTACTGGCACATTGCATTCAGAATACTTCTGCTAGCTGCCCACAAGATGAACAAGCCGACCTGCAAACTTGACACCGCGCTACTGGCACACTGCATGCAGAACACTTCTACTAACTGAACAAAAAATGAACAAGCGGACCTGCAAACTTGACAGCACGCGACTGGCACACTGCATTCAGAATACTTCTGCTAGCTGCCCACAAGATGAACAAGCCGACCTGCAAACTTGACAGCGCGCTACTAGCACACTGCATTCAGAACACCTCCGTAGCTGCCCAAAATATGAACAATTCGACCTGCAAACTTGACAGCGCGCTACTGGCACACTGCTTTGACAAATGACATTTCGCCTGCAGGACTGTATCTAGAACCAACCTTACAAAAAGAAAATTTTGGCATACATGAAAGCACAGCTTCTGCGCGAGGGCCGCGCGACCTTTCGCGAGGGCCGCGCGACCCCTGGCAAGCCCCCGCCCAAGAGGAATGACTATGTTGAAAACAAGTGGTCAGGGAATGCTTGCACGCATGGGACTGGACAAGAGGAATGACTATGTTGAAAACAAGTGGTCCGGGAATGCTTGCGCACACGGGACCGCAAAGGGACAACTTGTACAAGAGGAATCACTATGTTGAAAACAAGTGGCCCGGGAATGCTCCCGCGCATGGGCACACCGCAAAGGGAACAGCTTGGACAAGAGGAGTGACTATGTTGAAAACGTGTCGTCTAGGAATGCTCATGCGCACGGGCACACCACAAAAGAACAAATTTTTACAAGGAAGGACAACTTAACCCAACCACCAAATACCTAAAGTTGCCATTTCCGCATGGGCACACTATCCCGGGACGACTTAGAAGAAGGCGGCGCGACTTACAGCAGCTACCCAGTATATGTGTAAATATGAAAAGAAATACAAATACATATATATGTGTAAATATGAAAATAAATAAATAAATAAATATATATATATGTATATATATTAAAATACGAATACATACATATATATATATATATACATATCTCTTTCATATCCTTAAATGTCCTCAATGAAATCCTACTTTTTCTCACTCCGCAATCTCAATCGCTCCACAGGCACGCGCCCGGGTAAGCACGATATTGGCTCTGATCCATCGGTCTGATCAATCCAGGTTTTGGGGACGCCTGAATTGTGTCCATACCACAGTGATCCCAGCACAAGCCCCGAATAAGATTCTGTTTCTTTTTGAGATATTGTTTTTAGATATGTTAAAGAAACAGGATGTTGCAGAAATCATATAGATCTAGCGGATAACGAAACAAATCAAAACAACAAAACATGCTTCGCTTAACAAAAAGACTATGGGGCCCGAATGACTAAAAATCAAAACATCGTGGATAGGTTCAACCACCTTTGCAAATAATGATTGTTCTGGCTCACTAAGCCATGACTGGCGAATATTCGTTAGTAATGGTATGTAGTGGTTGATAACCAACAATAACAGAGGCTATGATTGTCTTCTAGCCACAGGAATAACATGTTCGAACGGAACTCTGGACAAATGGGAAAAAAGGTCTACCGAAGAGTGTGAAGGCACAATCGTTACACGAACGTGCCTTCGTGGATGTTTCACAACAAGCATCTGGAATATGCTGGAACATGTTTTGTTGCACAAAGGAATGGGGATCAACAAGCTATGTCAACGCAAAGCAGTGTTGCCACTGTGATACTAAGCCTTTGGATTGCCAGCCTCACAGGCGATAGCAAACATACACATGCTATGCACGATCATGACACCAATAGCTGGCCAATGCAGACCTTCTCCACCCCGAAAGTGCGACGAACGCCTTCGAGATGAAGCTCTAACTGTGAAACCATCAATTTGATCAATAGTTAACTAGTAACAATCATGACACTTAAACCATCGATGTGTATTACATTGCTGAATCATTAATTCATACTAGTAGTTGATTGCTGAATCATTAAATCATACTACTGTAGTAGTTGAGTAGGAACAGAAACAATATCTATGAATGATTACTGACTGGCAACGACTGGAGTCGACATCGCCTGTTCTTCCGACTTCATGAAGTGGCTGGAGGTAAGGGGTGCCAATCCACGCCTGAGCTGGTGCAGTGGAGTTGTGTGCAGATTGAAACTTTCAAGTTTCAAGATGATAAATGATGCTTGGTGATGTTTGGTGATGCGAACCGATGGTTACTGATGGTTTCTGAGCATTTGTTGATGGTTAAGATGAAGTTTCAGGATGACTTGTGATTTCACCGGTGATGTGTCTTCTTTTGACACTCCTTAGCGACCAAACACGGAGACACACTCCGGTGCATCAAACTGATCCTCTGAAGCGAGGTGTTTGGATTGATTTGGGGAAAGCTTTCCTGGTGAACAGTCCAATAATGGGCACCCAACTTAGATCATCTTATTTCATGGATTCCCAAAAATGGCTCGTCTCCAAGAAGGAAAATAGGCTACACACGCACCGAGGAAATTTTGCTGATCTCAACTGCTTCCCATATTTCAACTGCGTCGCCGGGCATGCGGGGCATCTCTCCTGGCGAAATGGCTTGCGTTGGCGAAATGGTTTTCATGGTAGTCGCCTCCAGTCCCAAGACGTTCATAGCCCATTCCCGGCCGACGCCTAGATGCTATAGCTATCATTGAGGACGGTTCAAAAGTGTAAAGCCATCATCCTTTGTAAAGCTTCCAATTTCGAATGGCTATCACCAGTATAGCCATAGCCATGCCATAGCCATAGCATAACCACTAGGCTCGCATCAGCTGCCAGCATAGCCACCACAGAACTTCAGCCAACTTCTCCTCGAGTGCCAGGCTTACCGCCCAGCCTCAGAGTATGCCAATAGCGGGGCGGGGTCAGGGGACAGCGTCCATGTTGCCAGGACCAGAGAAACTCGTAGCATGGACCATGAATATCCATGAATCGTATGCAAGTATCAATCGTCTGGATACACCTACTATAGCTTGAAGTGCTTCATGGACGTATCAACCAAAGCATCAATAGTTGGTTTTGTGCTATACATAGCTATTATGAATATGTAGTTACTTATGGATATATCTTGGAAACAGCACCATATGCGTAGATGTGTACGGCGGCCAAACAGTTATGGGCATATCACCAACTGTTGGTTGTATCAGTTTTGTGACAAGTACTCAATGTTTTGGGTTGACAGAGCAGCTGGCATACAACCAACAAAACAATGACTTCAAATCAACAATATTGTGGACACATACCCAACAAAATAAACCAAAGCCACCGTGACTTGCTGTGGCTAATGGTGGTTGGTGGTTTGGCTGCCATCAAACAGCTCAACAAAATGTAATTGCCATGCAGCAATCCCAAACCATCCAAAAGTGGACCCGCACTATCCGCCACTATCTAAAAATATCAGTAACAGTAATCGCAATTCTCATACTTGCCATCATCAACATCAACCGTGCCAGGTCGTATTTCTTCAGAGATGAGTTCTGCTCCCACCGGCCTTGGACATGAAATAAAGAAAGCGACAAAAATGGCACCAAACCATCATCCCTTCATAAATGCGGGCACCCCGAAAGCAGAAGCTGAAATATCTTTCAAGCGTGAAAACAATGATTTGGGGGGGTTTGTGCCATACGAGCGTAACATAAGGATCTTCAGGGTGGCCACACGCGGGCACCAATGTTCTTGAGCTCGAGTCATTTCCAACCATTGAAGAAAACCCACCACCAATCAGTAATCATAATGAAGCAACATTCACCACCAACCGTTATTAAAATCTTTTCCATAATCTTCCTGCGTAATTCTAAGATGGTCGGCCCCAACCAGGGCCATGACGACGGCAAGGTGTCATTCTTTGACCAATCCATCTCGTCTGCATAGCACCTGCCACAGGCTCAGGCCCCCTCGACATAAGAAGAAATGGTTGAAGAATATAGCGAGTTGGGTCAAGCAGTTAACCAACCAAGAACAGGGGATAAGTTCACCCGCAATTTCATAGGGAAAACAATGGTAAATGATAGGGGAACCAGGGGGACTAAGGGTTTTGACCCACGGCCATATCATTCAAAGATAATATGCACATTGATCACCACCTGCCCGTTGCTGAAGACATTGCCATTGCAGTGTTTCATTGAAAGGCAAGCATTGTTTCCCGTCCAATTATCAATTCCATTGACACAACATTACACATTGAGCTTGCCATTTTCAGCGCTGCCAAGCTGGCAACGGATACCACCACCACCACCACCACCACCACCACCACCACCACCACCAGTGATTTGGCCTTGTGACTTTCGCTCCAATCTTTAGCAGCTGAGCTGATACTGTCTTTTTGATCTTTCTAGATATATTTGGTTGTAAACACTGAAGAAATGAGTCAATCCTGATCCACAGTGGTACTATTCAGTCACCTTTTAAGCACGTAGAATTCGGGGAACCCCTCGATTCAGCATTATCTGCAGCCCAAAACAGACCCCTCTGCCATCATGTCCGTTCACCTGACAGAAGATTGGCGTCCCACTAGCATTGTGGGGACCATCATGGTCCCACCATTGCCTATGCTTCATCATCAACACACACATATGCTGCATTCTTCATATGTCCAATCAATAGTTGGATTGCCGCCGGGATCCAGACACAACGTGAATGGTCCGTTGCTGTACTCCGAAAACAGCACCCTAAACAGCACCGATGAATGACCCTTCACCACCACCTTTCTTTTGATCTTGGCAACGCACCTGTTGTGGGTATGAAGCATCGATCATCTCCCAGCAGGAGTGTCAGTGCGACAGGCGCAAAAACGATGCGAACAGTTTCCAGTTTCCACCATGTGGGTAACACAACTCGTTACGGTCGACACGTGTTGATAGTCTTGACGACGAACAACATTGCTAATATCAGTTGCTTGCTGTACAAAGGATCACCAACAAATGAATCTGGAGGGTGTTCTTTCGCTGGGTAGGAATTACCAAAGTTGCTTGAAGAGTTACTTTCAAAGATCTTGGCGCAGAACTCTGATCAGAAATATTCAAACATGCACCGCTGGCGAGCCGTGTAGGACAGCTAGTGATCAGTTGCTGGGGAGAAAAACGGAAACTGCAGAAGTGCTGACAGTTTGGAACTACAAAAAAAAGTGGATCGCTCTCGAGTGATTTCGCATGCTCAGTGGGCTTCTGATCAACAAACAATTCCAAACCATGACCATCAAATGATCTTCTAGGAGCATGGAACTGTTCACAACGATGACCACTAGCAACCAGCAATCACCAAGACTCACCAATCATCAATGACCCTTGGGACCCGCCAAAAATGAAGGATGACTAACAATCAAAACGCCATCAATGACGATACTAACAACCATCAAGAACCAAGAATCCATTCCGGGAGGGCATCTGTATCTCTAGGTCTCGCGACAAAGCGATTCGAGGTTGATCTTCCCATAATGCTTGAGAAGGGTCAACAATTGCTAATCATGGTTAAGAATGGTCAATAATGGTTAAGCACCACGAATATTGGTCAACAATGGGCGAATACTGACCAAATTGTTAATATTAATATTGGTTGATGAAGCCTGACAATGGTCCATACTGGCTAAGAGTGGCAAACGACCTTGTTGAATATCAAGTCTGACATAACATAAGTTTATATCAGTTGGTAGAACACACGTAATGTGAGTCATACCAAATCCACCTCAGAATTTACGAAGGTGCGATCCAACAAAAATGGACTTGTAGAGAGCACTGCCGAAGCACACTACACCAAGCAGAATCGTTTAAGACCTGGTTGGTGCAAGTGATCAAAAAGGCGTCTCTTGGATATTATCGCGTCATCGGATGCAAGCCCCTTGGCCGGCAAAATTGGCCTAAGCAAATCACTGCACAATTCAGAAGTTCAGCTCGCGTGGACACACCATGAGAGTCTCTGCACTCAGGACAGCTTCACATTCCTTAGCATTTCTGAAGCCGAGGAGTGGCCGTGCCCATGGTTTCTCCACGAGTCACTGCCAGTTTCCCTTGGCTCACAGCTTTGGAATCCGAACTTCCGGAGCTGTGCAGTGCAAATGGCGGTTGTGAGCTACCGACAACAATACCTCCAAGCAAGGCTGCACAACGCCCCAAAGGCACAAGATTCGGAACATTCACAGGCCTCCCACTAGGGATATAGTCATGTTCCTCACTGTTAAACCCAAACATGAAGGAACCATTGGTGCGATGATTAGCCCGACGAGAGCGTTTTATTGTTGTACGCCCCGGATTCAAGCCTCTGCATCATAAACTCATCAACATAGCAATGACAAAACTGGAGAAAAAGAAGGACCAGTCATATGGCCGTGGGTCAGTACCCTGGTACCCAGTGAGCATCCCATAAATTACCAAACTAGTTTTGGTTGGGATGTTCTGTTGGGATGTTCACCTACCTTTTTTTTGGTTGGTTAATATTGACTCATAGTGGTATGGGAGTGTAAGCAAAGGGAGGTACCTTCAGCAACCAAATATCAATGCATTGCTACTGGAAAGTACAACTAGGGAGAAATATTCGAAAAAATGGGTCAGAAGAATATCAGAACATAACCCACTCCCTCATCACTAGAACCCAAATGGCTTTTGCATCATGCTTCCTTGTTGTCAGTTGCTCACGTGAGGCAGCGAAAACAAACGTTCGTGAAATCGTTGACCCTCAATGAGATAAGACTCCAGCGAGTCAACCAGCAAAAAAAATGGCAAGTGATGTCGCTGGTGATGCTGGTGCTGCTGGTGGTTGGGTTTTTCACCAATGCCACCGCACAGCGATGGGAATCAAGCTTGGCAGCTTAGGCCGAAGAGCTTGGCAGGGCCGTAGCTTGGGTTGGCAAGCTCTGCACATCTCAAGACCGCAAATGTTTAAAAACTGGCGGTGAAAACGGTGACGAAGTTGTTCGAAGTTCAAAAATCTCAACTCTGAAGACCCTTGGTATCTCAACCTGCAAACATGTAGGATTCATGGACAGGCTTCGCTGGTTGCACGTCACAAGCCCACGACCAGACTCTGCCTTGGTGGACGCTGTGGCTCCGGATAACAGCAACGCCCAAGTTTGGACCGCAACTTCCAACCGAACTGATCCAACAAGCATGGTTTTATACCAGACAATGGTTGTTGGATCAAACCCAAAAGGACCTACAATACCCAGTTTCATCCAAGTATTGTAGGTGCACCATGGTGCAACATATCTGGGCTTGAGCGGCTTGAATCAACAACCATTGTCGGCGCGACTTCGCTGCACGGGTGGTCTCCCCACCATGGTTGTAATTGATAGCCTAGTTGGTAGAAGTTGCATCTGTTAGCCACAAGTTGGTTACAACCATCAACAGCTGATAACAACCATCGGCAGTTGGCTAAAAGAACAATCAACAAGTGATTATATCAACATCTGCTGCTTGGCAACTTCTGTTTTGGTGCTTGTTATTGCTAGGGGCCTTATCTCAGTGGTAGCTGGCTATGTCAACAAGTGCTTGTCGCGCGAATATCGGCAGCTTCAGCAGTCAACCGGAGCTGCTTCCATTTGGTAACCAGAAGGTGGGCCGGTGGGCCCCCAGAACTTATAAGTTGGGTTATGACCCCCTGTAACTGGTAGCAAAGTCTAGTGAAGTTGGTTATAAACCCACCTGGTAAAGGGATAGCATTGGATTCCCCGAACGGCTCCCAACCCCTCCCATTCACCCCTGCCAAGGCTCCCTGGGCGAGAGTTCAGCCGTACTGGGCGATCCTGAACGCGGCGACGGCCAGTCGTTTGGCTGACTGCAGATGCAGCAAAGATTTTTCCCCCATCAGCTTTGCTTTTGAAGAATTTGAAAATAACATCAGATTTACCATGAAATAAAAGGGGTTGTCCACTTTGGATCTCCCGTCAAGTTTGTCATTTTCGATCACCCAAATTATCGGAGGTCTTGTTTCGTGGCGCTGCTGACAAGTGACACTAGCACTTGCCTTCGAAGTGTCCATGCTTGTCAAGCCGTAAGCAACGTCCTGAGGGAGGCACATCTTCCAAAGGGATCGCCTCCATTCATGAAGAACCCGATGGATATATATGGATATGCATAGATCAGTTTTGCAGAGGTTTGATCAATACTGTTCTCAAACCTGAAGCCAATTTCTCTCTAAACTAGTGATTTTTGGACCCGTCAATCAAAAGTTCTATGTTGGGTTGCGTCTTAGCAAACTGAACACGTACATCAGTTGCTGTTATTCATGCTGTTATTCATGCTGCTGCTGCTGCTGCTGCTGCTGCTG
>VSDK01002149.1:110596-222468 GCA_009767595.1 Symbiodinium kawagutii | reverse complement strand
TTGTTGTTGTTGTTGTTGTTGTTGTTGTTGTTGTTGTTGTTCTCGTCATTGTTGTTGTCTCTATTGTCGTCGTCGTTGCTGCCATTCTGTTAGGAAACATGCATACCAGGCGCAGTGGCAGACTTTATTGCGCGTTATTGCGCGTTCACGTTCTCTATGTTAAACCAGTTCCAATTCTACGGGTTGCTAGGGATTCTAGAGTTTCTTGGACTAATACTCAGAGCTAGGCTAGATGCCAAGGGGTGCATGTTACCCCAAGCGCCAACAGAGTGCCAAGGGACTTGCCAGGTCAGAAACTATATGATAGTGACTTGCTTTTCGCATTCTACACGCTTTGTCAATAAATATCACCCCTGACTCCTGCCTAGTCTCATTAGTTTACTTTCCTTTGTCGGTTCTTCACCCTCTACCAACCACCTTTGGATTGTGCTCAATACTGCTCAGAACCCAACAACGCCATGGCTGAATCCGACGCAAGTTGCCTTCGAGTCATCCAAATTCATGCTCTTGCTGGCCTGATGGAACAGTTGGAACATGCCGCCAGCACCAACCACTACCACTGTCGCCCTCGTCCCCGCCGCCGCTACACAAACAACAACAGTAATAATGACTTGGACAAATAGAAAATCATCAACATTGCAACAACCCCAACCCCAACCAACAATGAACGCAACAACCACAATGACGCCGACAACTTCACTCAAAACCAACACCGTAACACACACACACACAGATCCCTGGCAACGGAAACAACAACAGCAACAGCAAAGACAAGAAGGACAACAAAAATAATAACAACCACAACTAGAACTACAATAAAAAAGAAAAATAAGAAGAAGAAGAAGAAGAAGAAGAAGAAGAAGAAGAAGAAGAAGAAGAAAAAAAGAAAAAAAGAAGAAGAACCAGAAGAAGCAGAAGCAGAAGCAGAAGCAGAAGAAGAAGAAGAAGAAAAGAAAAAAAAGAAGAAGAACCAGAAGAAGCAGAAGCAGAAGCAGAAGCAGAAGCAGAAGCAGAAGCAGAAGAAGAAGAAGAAGAAGAAGAAGAAGAAGAAGAAGAAGAAAAAGAAGAAGAAGAAGAAGCAGCTGAAGAACAACAAGGACAAGGACAAGGCCACGACCACAACCACAACACTGAAACGCCTAGATATTGGATCAAAACAAATCAGTTGGCAATGATTTCACCAGCGCCAAGCTGTGCTAAGGACAAGACTGTCTCGGAGACGGGGGCCGTAGTCAGAGCTTCACTTCGAGTTCCAATTTGCACCTCCTGACGAGTTCGAAGAACGGACGTGTCCACGTCTTGCCATGAATTTCTTGGCCCAAACCGGATGGAAATGTGCCCCACACGCAGTATTCCCCATCTACGCCTTCTGATGGTTGATCATACGACGTTGACCAACAAACATTTTCCCAGGAACAATCTACTTGGATTCGAGAACTTGCAAATACACAGTACCTGTCTTCCATGCTTTTTGCTGAAAATCATTGAGACTCTTCATGTTTTGGCATCCAAGAGAACCCCCGTCTACTATTTGAGTATAGAGATTCGGAACAGGGGCAGCTCCCAAGGTCTGACGATGTGGGGCTCGCTCGGGTGTCCAGGATGCTGTCACTTGCCATGGTAGCACGGGTGCTGCTCAGCTTGCTGTTTTGCACCTGTTTGGCGCTGGAGTTTTGTCCATGGCCTTTGGCAAACATTTTCAGACCTGTGTATGCATGCCGAGGAAACATAAACATAAATATATAATATGTAAAAATAAATAAATAAATAAATGAATAAATAAATAAATATATATATATATATATATAAGTACAAATATACATACATATTGGCTTTTTAAACTCGATAACACTGTGGATGGTTCGAGAAATTATTGAAAACAATTTCCGATTTGCACGCCTATTTAGAGAATTTCTCAACCGTGTATCCCGGAAATGCAGCTCTCATAGGTGCCTTGACTATATCAAACTCTAGGACGATAAGTAATTCTCAACCATCAGTTTTCAACCGTGCCGTGTGTTGCTAACTGTTTCATCACGCCAATTGCAGTCTGCAGGGGTATCTTGGGGGATCTTGGGGGTGGGTTCAGAGTCCTGGTTTTGGGAAGAAATTTCCTACCACCAGCTTTGTGAGTTGGGCCAACCGCATCACCTCATTTCTAAAACGCATTAAACATATCATTGATATCTTTAAACATATAAGTAAGTAAATAAATGAATCTATATATATATATGTACATATATCACTCCCTGCCTTGTACTATCTTATAATCTCTTAAAGAAGAGAATTACAATGCACACATCCGACATCACAACCAGCTTCTACTTTTGTTGGTATCCAAGTGCTCAGCATTGCCATGGCTCCTCGAGTTTCAAACGTCTTGCTTTGATGGTCTCGGCCAATTTCCCAGGCTCACCCAAGAAGTCACCTGTGGATCGCCCTGCTTGGAACACGAACGTTGGCTATGGGATGCTATGGGTACACAAGGTGACCAACTGATCTAAATGGCTTTTGTCTCGTCAGGAGTGCAGGGTACCGAGTAGATAACTGAGGTCAAGGACCGCTTAAGACTGCGACATCGACTGAGGTCTGAGGTTTCTGAGGTCTTGACTTAAGTCTCTGCTCATTTCCTCCGACATTTGTTTGCTCACCCACCTACAGCGCACAACACACAGCTTCAGAATCCAACTATCGCCGCATCCAACAACTTCACAATGCACCAAGCAGTCCAGCAGAACCAAGTCAGACCAAGTCACTGGTTCACAGGAAGTGACATTCCTTCCTCAATGAGCTTTAGGTCGGTCAGATCAACCTGACAGCTGAGTTTTGGATGATTGGTTCTGGTGGACCGGGGTGACCGGTTCTCAGTTCGTGTGACTGCCAACTCTCAGCTTTCAGAAAACCTATGAGAAACCAGGCTTAGCTTCAGCACCATGAAGCATGATGCACTTGGTGGGGTTTGGCAGGGCCATGGCAGGGCCATGGCAGGGCCGCGGGGCTGAGTCCCACGATGACTTGCGGGGCGCGCCTCATGTTTCCAGGAGTTGTACTCCCGACGAGCGATCTTGGGTGAACACTCAGTCTCTGATCCTCAGACGATCGGAGCGCGGAGCGCTCGCCAATCCAACTTCTGGACACATGTGGTTACTTATCGCGTAGAAAGGTAAATAAATAGATGAATATATGTAAATCTACAAATGTACAAATATATGTATATATACCCCTGCATATATATATATATATGTAAATATATTTATATATATATATAGATATATATATTTTATAGATATACAATGACATACATGTATATCTACGTGTTGTATGAGACCAGTAAAATCACGTATAACCAAAACATATTGCATGTAATATAGCAGATTAAACTATATTTAACTACCGTCCATCATGAATTTTCCAAAGCAGGCTGGACCATCCGCCCCTGTCCCTCAACGGTTCGTAACCACGTTGCGGTTGCCGATGTTCAGGGAGGATGGAGAGAGTTCGCAATAGTTGTCCTCAGGCAAAGGCGGCACCCCAACACCACTGGGGATTTGGAGCTTCCTGAGATTGAGCAGATTGAGTGTTTGGGGGTTGAGCCAATGCTGATTAGCAACTGGCCAAAGCAAAAACCTTGGGGGTCAAACCTCAGGAAAAAAATCTCACTGAGATTTGACAACTGTCACCTTTTGCAGGAAATTCCCTCTAGAAACTCATTGGTTGCTTGGCGATGGTTTGACGACCCAGTTTGAGGATGTTTGAGGCGAATCTCAGTGAACGATCACGGCGCTTGATGGTGGCATCTGGTGGTTCTCAAAATCTGGGTACCCCCAAACCATCCAGTCTATCAACCATTTATAGTGGTTAAACCAACCATAACATAAAATATCATATGATAATCATCCAATCTATCAACCATTAATATTAATCAACCAACCATTTTTAGGGGTTCCCCTATCGTGAGAAACAAATATGGTGACTTGTTGATCAGCCACCATCACCAGATCGCTGTCCTGCGGAGGCAAGGGAGCCCTGGAAGGGCTCGAAGAACTACAGCCCATCCTGAAGCCCGGGCGATCACCATGGGCATGGGATGATTTCATGAGAATTAAAAAAGGACCAACTACCACATGGATGGCCGCCATGGCACCCGAGGGACAACAAACAGAGAGCACACAAAAAAGGATCAATCATCACTATGATGCCTGATATTGCCTGATGATTCATGACACCGGTTGACTCATGATGCTTCTCTGATGGTTAATTGGTGAATGATCTTAAATGATGGGTTGATAAAGGGCCAAAGGGCTTAGTAGTGGTTCATGGTGGTTGGTGAGCCTTGATGCTGATTGATACTGGTTCATGATTGTGAGTGCCCTGGGATGTCATCTCTTTAACTCTGGTCACTGTTGGCCACGAATATCCAGCATGTCACCTGCCTGCCCCCAAGCGTTACCAGGAGAAACGATCCCATCCACCCAGTGCCAGTCCTGATGTCTGGGCGTCGGCTACGACTTTTTAAATTTCAACTAAGGAGCCTCCGACACTCCGCAAGAGCCGAAAAGGATCTGAAAGGTCTCGACAGCTACAAGTTCTGAAGGACCAACCGAAAAATTCGCTGCGATTGCACTTGCCTATGTGAGTCCCCAGCCCGCCCTTCCATCCAATCCCTCTCAAGTGCCGCCAGTGGTCTGCTGAAGCTTTTTTGTCGCTAAAATATGGGTTTAAGGCTGATTGACAGAAAAAGGGAGCCACATGATAACTGCTGACAAATGCTGATGCCAAGATAAACATGGTATGGAATGGTATGACGTGGTATTCGATCTAATGACTGTAAAACTAATGGCGATTGAATACTATCGCGGAGTTTGGTTCTTTGACAAAGCACGCCGGCTGCGTTTCTCCATCAACCTTGGTCGTCCTTTAAGACTGGCTGATACCAGCTGACGACCAGCGGGGAGAAAAACAATCGAGACGACATGGCACTTCCCGAATTTCGCAAATTGACGTTTCAATCTATCCCAGTTTCAAGTTCATCAAAATTTGAGAATCAATTGCAGGGGACATTGCCGGACCGGTTCGCGAAAAAGCAACCAGAATTTCACAGAAACGTGGACCTTGAAACAGGTTCTGGATTTTTCGGGAGTTATTGCACCCCTACCAGCCATTGCCGTCACGCTGTTGCGCTACCCCTAGCATTGCTGAGGGATCGAGAAACACCAATAAGCATCAGAAAATAACTCAACACATCAAAAATAGTAAATTAAAATATAGTTAAAATCTAGTACCTGTAAACTTAGAAAAAAAAACATCGAGCATCATCGGTCATAAAAAGAAAAAAAGGATCAACAAATGGATCAACAACACTTGATCAACAAACAGTATATTAAATTTGAATCAGTCTTAGCATTTGCCGTGCTTTGGATTGGAACCTGTGTTTTCCCTTCTCATTTCCCACATATTTGCATCACTTTGGAACTACGACCTCTCATGTTCCATGTTGCAGCTACCTGAAACTTGGACCATGGGAACAAACATGCCGCAGTTTCAACATGTTTTGCTGCAACCCTGACCTTTGCCCGCCCGCAACAGGAAGGTTTTCCCTACTCTCAAATTCCTGCGCAGGGCTGCTGTTTTTGAGAAACCCGAAACAGTGAAACGCTAAACTCTAAAACCCCAAACGCTAAATCCCTAATTCAACTGCTGACCGAACTCAGAAGGGGGGCAACGCTCCTTTTTCTCTTTCCTTCTGCGTCTGCTCAAAAGGAGTAATCTCCCAATAGCTTTGGTTGCGTTCCTATACCAGGAACGGTCTTCATGACCTGTGTGGCCTGCTGCCACTGCCCCTTCCCTGCTACACAGGTAGGGGCTACTTGACAAGTACTTCATAGGGGGAAATCCTATGAAGCCTCGAGGTGTGGGGGGGTGGGGAAAAAGAATTGAATCACCCTAAGCTATTTTGGCTCAGATGTGCATGTAAAAATCTTGAGCCAAAATGGCAGTTGAGTTAACATTCATCAGTTGAACATGTGCACCAAGCCTGCCCGAAGCACTACACATTTCACAACTGCTGACCGAACTCAGAAGGGGGGCAACGCTCCTTTTTCTCTTTCCTTCTGCGTCTGCTCAAAAGGAGTAATCTCCAAATAGCCTATACCAGGAACGGTCTTCATGACCTGTGTGGCCTGCTGCCACTGCCCCTTCCCTGCTACACAGGTAGGGGCTACTTGACTCCAATGCATTTCTCATCCAAAGCATTTCGGGAGATTACAGGAAGGCAAAAAAATGTGAAAGAGTAGGTAAGTCAAGATGCCATAACAAGGTGCAAACTCTGGATGTCATAACTTTAAACTGTTCTTGCTGCCAGATGGTGTCCTGAAACCCTGTGCGGCTGATGCCATCGCTCCAGTTGCTACTGCTCTGGATCCATTCAAACCAAGTATAACACCTCAGCTGGAACATTAACAAATGCACCATCCGGCTCATGTGATCTAAAGAATGGACATCAGATCTTCCCTTCACGAGACTCATCAATGATGCGATGTTATCGCAAAACCAGATACATGCACTATCACGAAAGTCATCTGGGAATTGTAACGCTGCCTGGAGGATCATGAGGAGTTCCAGTTGGGCGATGACTACGCTCTGGTTGCCCCAGAGATCATGCACCTCTCGTGTGACCTCCACTACAGCTCCTCTCCTCCGTTTGCCAGGACTAACGAAGAGAAATCCTCCAGTGCCTAAGGCTTCACCTTCATGAGCAGCATCGGATGCTCCGATGAGTCGCAGTGTGAAGGACTGGAAGATTGGTACCATCCGATTGGGTTTCAAATGCAGTAGCTGTTTGATGGTACGTAAGGCATCGGCTATCTCTGGTGTGAGAGCACTAGTGGTGTCATACTGTCTCTCTTTGATGTCAACTAATCCGGACCTGGCGATCTTCCCAAAGGCTGCGTGGCTCAGAAAGGTTAGGCATCCGAAAAGTTTTGCTGCAATGCCTGGAGGCAAACTTCGGTTTTGGAATGCGGTATCGACCAGGTCATGGATCTTCTCTAAAAGCTTCGGGCGAATCCAAAGATGAATGAACGGTTGATTCATGGTGATGTCGAAATTGTGAACCACACCTAAGAAGTCTCCATCCTTAGATGGTGGCTGCCTCTTTTCCTCAGAGAAGGGAAAGCCGATGACTGCCATAGTCTCTTCCAAGGTCTGCTGTGCTTGGAGGGCTGTGTCATCAAAATCTTGCGCAGTGGCATCGTCAAAGTACAGACTGCAGAGCATACGAAGAATCCTTCTAGCCACTGCCTGAAGGAAAAAGGACACTCTGTTGAATGCTGACACTGCCAAAGGCAAACCAAAGAGCATGCTGTGGTAACGGCGATACATGGCGCAACGTTTGCTCTGGTGCCAATAGGTGACCAAACACAAATAACTGTGTGATGGTAGCATGGGGATCTTTCTGTAGGCATCAGGAAGATCTTCGCCAATGGTGGACACACCATATCCTGGTTGCAACACGCTTCGGCCGTGTTGTTGCAGAGCTGCTTCTAGACATCTAAGGTGGATGCATGGCTGCAACGCTGAACAAAACCTGAGATGGTTGCCGTCTTGGCTCAGCCTGGATTGGCCGCCTGCTGCGGCGTCGTCAATCACCCTTTTCTTGCCAGAGCTCTGAGTGATGACGAAGCGCTTGATGAGTCTATAATCTGAAGCGTTTGCAGGGATCTCTGAGACTGGACGCTCGGGGGTGCACCAATGCTTGGCCTCGTCAGCGGCTCCTGCATCAATGATGACTTGGTCATCTGGGCCACTGTGCAAAGAGCTCACTAGCTGTTGACCTTCTGCCATTGCGCCCTCCAGGATATCCTCCCTGGACACGTAATCGCCTTGCTGACTTCCCCAAATTCCACAGGCAGGAACGTAGCCTATTGCTTCAAATCCTTGAAACAGTCTCGAACAGAGACTGGTGTCTGGCCAGTGCATAACCAACACCAGCACTGCTATCAGTGCTAAGTGGATGGCTGGGTTCACTTGGCGAACTTCAGGATGCTGCTGGGAACGAAGGTACTGTGACACTGATTCTAGCTGCCGGCCTAAGCAGGCCAAAATGTGGGCTGCTCGCTGCCGAATACGCTGGATGCCAGTAGTAGACTCTGCCATACATGCGGCCGCAAACTGCAAGTCCCAGTCAGCAGCCTGTGGCGCTTGCATGGGTAGATTCTGGCAATGCAAGGCAAGGCAGGCATGAAAATGGTCGATTGGTGTCAGTCCAAAGGGTACCACAGGTGGGAGTGCATTCCGTTGTGGTCCTGATCCTGATTGTTCGGAAAGCGCTGCTCGTCCTCCGATAACACCGACATGTTGGAGGATCTCAGGCCCAAGAGGTCCATCAGCAGCTATGGCTTGTTGGTCAGCCCATGATCTGAATTGGGTAAACACGTCATCATTGACAAGATGGGCAATGGACGGCCAAGAAACTCCATGAAAACTAACATCAGGAAACTGCGATCGGATGCCGGCTACCACTGCGGCTTGACTAAAGGCTACCGGGGCTGCCCTGACCATCCTGATTGGTCCCAGCCATGGGTTGCGCCTCTTGGGATGGGCTTGGCCCTCGATGGCTTCGAAGACCTTGGCAATCAGCACATCAACATGGCAGGGTTGGCCTACTGGACAGTCACATGCGATCCTCTTCCCCATCAACGGATCAAGGTTTCGCCTGGACAGAAACTCATCGATGTGGGCTATAAACTTGAGAAGCACTACCACTGGTGTCCCATCTTGCCCAATCTTGAACGGGTTGCACCACGGTGAACAAGGCAACCTGTGTCGGAAGTGCCCATGGCCAGCATAAATGACATCAGCAGGCAATCCTTTCTCTTTACTCCAAACATCCAGAACGTGCACTCGGGTAGGAAGAGCTGAGTATTTACCATGCTTTGGGCTGTATCCACATTGAATGGCTGTTGGAATCAAAGCATCTTCTCTGAATGTGCTTGCTGGTAGATCTAGCCATCCCACTCTATCACCTGAACACTCAATGGTAGGCATGCTGCCCAGCTTCAACTTCCCGAATCCTTGCCGGACTGCCCAGTAGCTTGCTGCTACGGCCAGACTGAAGCTCAGTGAGGCTGTATACTCGGACTCCTCTGCACTGGGGTAATACATGCCGGATGCAGTGGGTTGCGGTCTCCATTCATGTTCATGATGGTGGTGTGCACAAATGAGCTCCGGCAACTTACTATACTCTGCTAGGTTGTGACGAATGAGTTGCCGTTTCCGCCTTGTGGCTAAGAGGCAGCAATTGTCGTACCTCCAATCATCCCAGTGCCCTTGTGAAAACAAGTGCTGTTCAACTGGATCATGCCAGTGGTAACTCCTTCGGGGGTTTTCCCTAAAGGCTCCCCTTCCTTTCATGTGCATCATGGTTTGGATTGCCAAGACGAAATCACTAGCTGCATTGTCGGCATCAACTCGAGTGGCATCTGTTGGACTCAATCCCGGCAGCCCCCGCGGATGCTCTGCTGACCTCAACGGTTGCGGGCTTGGCCTGCCAGGGATGGCGATCTCTCTGATCCTACTCTTGGTAGAACAGTCCATAGCGGTGGAAACAAGGTGACACTCAGGCAATCTGACTCCTATGGCTTTGCGGACAGGAGGTGAATTGATATCGAATTCTTTGTCTAGCTTCAAATCAATCGGTTGCATCACTTTCCAACCGCACCAGCTAAATGCTTTAGCCAATGGAAACCGTGGGCCAGAAAAGACATCTAAGAAAACTGGGCGGTCATCATCAGTGACGGCACTTTTCGACCAAGCCGACTGCAGTGCATGCAAATTCTCCTGGTATGCCACCAGGTGTGACTCTGTGCCAGCTATCTTTCAGTAGGCACGCTGTTTATTGTCACACTTCTGGCCAACATGGCCTGGATGCCCGCATACTCGCCCCGATTTCAAGGGCCGGGCACAAAGATGCTCTCCGTTGCTGCACCGCGATTCTCGCTGGTGGGGACACTTGTTATGCTGCCATGCTTGGCACAGCGGTTTACCGTCCCTAAGATGAGTGGCCAACTGGTTTCCTCCAACACGGCCACTAGGTCCACTCGGTGCACGAGGAGCCTGCGCAGGCTCTGATGGCCTCATATGCGACTCGGGCAGCCACATGGGATCGCGGGTTGTGAAGATCTCGTCAGTCACAGCCCCCAGAGTTTTGGCTCCTTTGGAGAACTCTGCGGCCCAAGCAGTACGCTCTGCCAGGTCCAGCTTTTCCAAAACCTGCATGCGATGTGGTTGCCCTTCTCCGAGCTTGGTCACAAAGGAAGCGGCCCGGTGGTACTTGTACACAATGTCCCATGGCACCTTGCAGTATGCCACAGTGCTTGTGGCCAACGTCTCAGCCTCAGTTGGAGCATTCTCGGCCTTGTCTGCTCCAACAATGGCCAATCCCAAGAAGTAGGTGTACAAGAGCTCCAAATACTTTCCCACGCTCTTCTCTGCTTCGTGCTCGTCAGGAGATGAGCTATAATAAAGGTTTTCTGCTACCTTGCGTTTCTTGACAACCTGCACTCGCTGCTCCCCCAGGGTCTTCACCTGCAGGATTGGGAACACCTCCAAGTTGCACTTGGCCAATCCTCGACTCAACTTAGTGATAAGTCGGTCTCCAGGAAACTGCTCCGCTGGGAAGTGCATCTTGTACCGAGCGAAGAAGGTCTGCTTGATGCCTTGCAAGGTCCCTGGTGGCAAAAGCTCCTCCTCATCCAACTCCACTGGAGCCGAGCCATCATGGCGTGCCTGCTCTGCTTTGCAGACCGCACTCCATGCTGCCTTCAGGCGTGCTGCCTGGATCCTCTTGTTCGTCAAGTCGGCAACACTCTCGACGAACGACTGGGCTGCATCCTCCTGATCCTTCGGATAATACCGAAAGTCACTCATGCTTCGAATGCCCAGCTCCAGGATCTTCTCGGTGACCTTGGCATCATAGTCAAAACGCCTTTGCAGCTCCTCAAAAGCTTGGCGCACAGTGGCATCAGGCGCTGCAGCGGCCATGATTGATGGTGGTCGATCGAAAACACTCGAATCTTAGCCAACTCAGTGGGAAAACAGAAAGTGATCGACCATGCACAATCCAATGATGACAGACTCTCAAGCACAAGCAACTCCAAATACCTATCCTGCTTCTACATGGCTGGGACAAGGGGAGATCCACTATTCCTGACTACACAGTACCAAAGGAATCACATGAACTCTCCCGTGCGCGGCTCTCGACACACCTTTTTGGCTGCTAGACGGCTAAGGCTTAACTAGCAGGTACAAAAAGAAACTACTACGTAAGTAATGACAAGATCAACGAACTGGCCTACCATTGACTTCATTCCGGCCAAAATGGGTGACAGCTGAAATCCTAGCCAGGCAACTAGAGCCTGTGAGTTCGAGCACTTGCAGTGTCACGTCGTCAAACCTATCGCAAGCCTGACGACTAAGTTGGGTTGCTCCCAACAGCAGCTGCACGAATTCATCGCGCTCCTCAGGTTCAAGTTCCATTGCCCAGGAGGTGGTCTCGTTGGCAAGTTGAACTCCACAAAGAGCAAGATGGTCCGTTGCATCAAGGAGCTCCTGCTGGGATGGACGAATGCCACGGGCAGCAGCCAACGAGGTTGCGTCAGCACGAAGCCAGTACGACACCACCAGGGTCAACTGACTAACAAAGTACTGCACTGTGTGATGGATCACTGCATGACCCGCCAAACGTTTGGGCATCTTGCCCAACACCACCAGGAAGCTTCCCAGGGCTGCCAGCAGCTGCGTGATGGCAGGCAAGGCTTCTTCATGGCTAGAATGAAGATCGGGACAAACCCGACTAACGGTAGCCCGAACTACGACCTGAGTAGACATCTTTGCTACCTATGATTCTAGAGAAGCTGCGACTATGAATACAAGTGATTTCCATGCTGCTCATGCAGCCCATGCCAGCTGGCAGTGATACCCATGCGGGGTGGTCAATCTAAGTCGAGCAATCCTGTGGGCACCAGCACCACGCATCACAAGAACTCCCTGAGAATCTGACAGATCCCTACTCTTGCTGAGTGCTACACTGCTCTGCAACCCTCTTTTGCCGCATATGCTACACTGGGAATTCCTCACGAGCACGTCTTGACCGAGGTCAGAAAAACGAAGCTCAGCTGTTATCCTTATAGTTTTGTAATGTGCTCCTGCATCTTCCAGCATTTGCTGGTGGGATGGAGGGAGCATCCAGGCGCAAGCTGCACAAAACGACAGACCGTATGCAGCTGCTTCATGCACTGAATTGGCGAGATGCACATTGTCTCTGCCACCAGCGAAGGACCGTGCTGTAACTGAAGATCTTCGCCAACGACAAGCTGGCACTGGTTCATCCTCAGACATACCTTCTGGGACTGCATGGAACAAGGGGTTGGCTCGGCGGCTGGCTACAAATTGCACCGGCAGCTTCACCTGCAGCCCTGGCAAAGGAGAAAGGTCAGCCTCCTCATAGAGCCATTTGCGCATAGCCGTGTCCCTCAGTGCCTTCTCAGGTTCCACACTTCTCACACGGCCAATGGCCGCAAGAGCCTCATCGGGCGCTATCTCCCGCACACAAGCCAGGATAGCCCCACCAGCCACTGAAGCTCTATGGACCCCTGCAGCACAATCAAAGATGCTCTCTTGTGCAGCCAAAGCCTGGCCTACCTGGCGTCTCACCAGTGGCCAGTGCTTGCCCCTCTCCTGGCGGCCAACCGGGAACCTCGTCTCACAGGCCGCTGCCGGGCGAACACCGGGTATGCTTGGGGCCCAAACAGTTGATGACCAACCCAACGTTCTTGGTCTCCAGCTCCTCTGCCTGCACTGAAGTCAAGATGCCTCCAATGATCAGGAAGGGCCCATCCGGACCTCCCCTCCAAACCACGGTCGGAGGTTCTGGGTGATCAGCATGCCCCGGCCGACGCCAGCGCTGCTCTGCCAAGCGATCAAAGTAGTCATCATCCAAGGTCTGCTCCATGGCTGGCTGCATAGGCGCGGACTTAGGAGTCGAAGACCCCAGGGCAGCAGCTCTAGATACGGGGGGACGACTAACCTTGGAGGGTTTCTCCACCTGCATAGGCCTGCTAACTGGCAAGGAAACTACGGCCCCTGGTGGATGCGCCACCTCACGCGCCACTGGTGGAGCACCAGCAGGCTCACTCTTCTTGGCGAACTTGGTCTTGAGCTTGAAGGGAGCCGCCATCAGCACTGAAGCCACTTTCGGTGCATCAAACTCTCGATGCAAAACAGGTGGCTTGTCCAAAAAGGCAGCAGCATCCTCCATCGCCAAGGCACGAGCAGCCTCCAGCTGGGCATTCGTGACCTGCGCCCAAGTCAAGGCCTCATGCTGCAGGTGCGCAAGCATGGCATGCACCACATGCCTCAAGAAGGTGGACTGCTCCAGCTTGCTGCCGCAATACCTCATAGGAATGGAGGTATTGCCTCCTGGTGCCTGGTCCAACCAGTTGCCAAAGGCCACCTGATCCGTGGCAGAGAAACCTGACCTCACCACCATGGTGATCCCAAGCTGCCTCCAACTCTTGGAGGTCACACGGCCAGCATCATCTCCAAGCACTCGCACCATAATGGCTTGGATGCAACTCTTGGCTGCTGCCATAGTCACATGCTCACGTGTGCTAGGGTTCACCACCAATCCAACATGGCCCTTGTCCATCATCAGCCAGTGTTGCCAGCTCTTGGCAAGTTGCTCTGCAATTGGGTACCCAGTGGTGACCAAATGGGCTGGCACGCTCCACCAAAACCCATCACGAGAGTGCTTCTGCTTCCCACGGGTGCAAACAAAGAAGCAGCTCTGGGACGTGACCTTCAAGAGGATGGATCTCTGCAAGTGCTGGTGCCTGACCGCCCCCAACACTTGGCACCAAGCTCCAAAGAGGACTGGCCATCGGGATGCCAAGTGCTCAGCCGCGGACTGCAAGGTCTTCTCCAGCGCCACGAACATAGCCACCTCAGCAGTAGGAGCCTGCCTAGCCCCAATCCCATAGCGGTTGCCTTGGCGCTTCCTCGATGCTTGACAGAGGGAGAAGTCCCAATCCAAATGAAGGTTCCGCTTCATCCATAGAAAGGCCTGCATCACACGTTGCTTTGCCGTGCTGGACCTCACAAAGAGCTCGAGGTCCCATGCCTGCAAGGGGTGCTCCAATCCACGGAGCTCCACATGACGGTAGAGCTCACCCCATGTGGTCTGCACCCTCTTCAAGGTGGCTGTCTCAGTTGCGCCGAGCAGCCTAGCCACCAAGGACTCGAAGCTCTTCACCTTCTGCTCCCGGGTAGGGTCAGCTGCCAACACTCGGAACCGGCTAGCCTCTTGGAGGATAGCAAGCAAAGTGGGCTTGTAGGGCTGATTCTCCTGCTCCAAACCTTGAGGCACCGGCACGGTAGTCAACCTCGGCCGTTTCGCTGGTGGCCTGGGCGAAGTTGCCTTAGTGGGGGCCACCTTCGGTGTTGCCCTAGACGGTTTCGCCTGCTCACTCGGCAGGGGGCCCAACAGATGCGCCGCTGGGTCCTTTGTGATGATGTCACGCACCATGCCTTGCAGCCCTTGAGACACCCGGTTGAAACAGGCTCTCCATGCCCCTGCAATCTCACTTCCGGCTTCATTACTGGCCTGTTGGAAGGAATCGAAGTAGTATGCGAAATCAAGGTCTGTCTCGACCCCGTTATTCGCACGCCACTGTGCCACGTTGTCCATGGCTTACAGGTCACAGAGAGGTGCACTCTCACTGGGATGCTCCCAATCACCCTAAGCTATTTTGGCTCAGATGTGCATGTAAAAATCTTGAGCCAAAATGGCAGTTGAGTTAACATTCATCAGTTGAACATGTGCACCAAGCCTGCCCGAAGCACTACACATTTCAAAACCCTAAAATCCTAAATCACAAATAACTGCGTATAGCCAATGTTTTTGCAGCTTTTTCCAAACCACGTTAACCTTGCGCAAGATCCTTCATTGCAGTGCCTCACTGTGGGTGTGGGCGAACGTCCTGGTTGCGGAATCTTTCATTTCCCCTGTTTTCCCCTGGCGACCTTTCATTTCCAGTTTCTTTTTCCCAGTGTATTTGCATAGTCTTGTAAGATCAGGGCATTAGCATTTACCACATCTGTTTCACCAAAATTGAAATCAGAATCATAGCTGGAACCTGTCACCATGGTCTTCCAACCGCTTGGAACCACATCTTCGTCACTAATGGAGCTGGACCTACGGCTTAACTAGGTGAAGCTGTTTCTTGGGTACGCTGCATATGAAGCAGAAGGTATGTTGCTTAGGTGCCCCTCGCTGTTCCTTTTGTTTTGGTGCTCCTGTCTTTCTCTCTTAGCCTTTATTCTCCTTTCTTTTCTCCTTTCTTGCTTCTTTCTTTTCCTTACCCTATTTTTTTCGTCCGTCCCGACCTTCTTTTGTCGTCCTTTGCCTCCCTTCTTTCCTTCCTTCCTTCCTTCCTTCCTTCCTTCCTTCCCTTTCCCTGCATTCCTCGCTTACTTGCTGCCTTCCTGCCTCTTCATTCCTGCCTCTTCATTGCTTGCTCCATTCTTTCCGTTGTTCCACCTTCTCCCCTTGATTAGATATGTGTGAGTATAAACATATGTACACATATAATTGTTTCTTGCTCCAGTTTGCTCATTTGTGTTCCATGTCTGTTTGTTCCTTCTGATGCCTAATCACTGCGACAGATGAGGTCCATCCTCAACTTTCATGATCCCATGTTCCCAGAAATCAGCAGAAAAAAAAGCGGATTGGGAAAAGTGCTGGCTTTCCTGTAGACTTGCCCCTCCATTGATGGTAGTTTCAGCCCTCTCTGCTGAAAGTTTTGACTACTTGGTACATCCTTGCAGGAATGGAAAGATACCACGTGTGAAACCAGCAGCAAAATGTCTATATCATTGCTTGTTGGCCCATCAGTCATGACTTCTTTGGACGTTCGACTCTCAAAAAAACACTGGTTTCGTCTATTTCTATTCCTAATCCCTGTCAGATTCACGTTCTCAAAGGTGACTTCTTCGGGTGCCAAGTCTCATTCCAAGGTGACGGTCCACAGGCATGTGCATAGGACATGTGCGGACTGCTAAACTGGCACAATGTTGCCAGTTGAGCCACAAGGAATCTCCCGATCCTTCATGAAACAGAGCTGGTCGGTGAATCTTACCAATATCCAAGATGCAAACAACAGGCAGGAACTGATGGCATTGTTCCACAGAACAATCAACGGACCAGGATGAATCGTGTCTGCATGGCAAACAGTTGCTTTGCAAACTCTCAGCTTCCAAACGGTTCCAATGAACCCTACAGGTTGACAGGTAGACCTGTATATGACTTGATGCTGCGATCCTGGCATTGTCCAGTGGTACTACCCCTCACCGTGCCAAACAATGAGCATTTTGAATAGGGGAACTGCTACTTTGGAGTGTATACAGTTTATGGAAGTAACCACTTCGGTACATGCAACCCATCTTTCATCATACGTGATAGCTCAGACCAATTTGAATGAGAAAAACATCAACTGGAGAAGCAACAGGATCGCAGCAAATCGCAATTGCCATGCAAATGCGATCATGGGACATAGGACGATGTTATTGCCATCGCCGATCTGAGAAGATTCTGAAGCATGACAGTGTTCATTGATCATGGTCGGAAGCACCATTGAGCAAAACCGTGTGGCAATTCTTGATACTTTTACAGCATGGTGATAGCCTGTTTTCTCAGCTGGAGGCTGATTGCAGTGCTGCTGCGTCTTTGATAAGCCTATCATGGTACATCAGAATTGATCGTTCCTGAGAACCAGCATGAAAAGATATGAAAAGTCACCAATCCGTCTGGTTTGAAAATGATTCTT
The DNA here is from genome assembly GCA_009767595.1 of Symbiodinium kawagutii. NCBI lineage: Eukaryota > Dinophyceae > Suessiales > Symbiodiniaceae > Symbiodinium > Symbiodinium kawagutii. The sequence continues at coordinate 205,588 of VSDK01002149.1, read as the reverse complement.
CCGCGCTGTCATGAAGCTGCGAAGCTGAAACTTCGCAGTGCAGCTCCCACCCGCTTCAGCGGACGGAAGGGACACTTTGCTTTGGTCACCACAGTGACGAAGAATATGTGCTTGAGGTGCGACAAGAAGATGGCACCTCAAACCTCAAGCATTTCTGAACGATGATCTTGGGGCCAAGCTGCTTGAACCTGGCAATCAAAGGCATTTGAAACGACTGGAGAAGCAGCTCTTGTGCAATTTGATGCCTTTAAGAGGTCGACCAGCAAAGCAACGCGATGTCATTCACCGCTTCTGAGGCAATAGTGATACCAACATCTATCATCGACCATCATCAATCCATGAACCATCAACCATGAATTGCCTACCTTTGGTTGAGCCGCTTATATCTCTATCATTGCTGCTTGGCAAATTACATTCAACGTCAACCAATCAGCTGATATCCACATCTGAATATTGCTCTCTGTCACCAGCAGTGCTGCTTGACTATTGGTGGCTGTATCCCAGAGTCGTGATGTGAAAATCTCCAGGAAAGCCATGGAAAGCCAATGATATCCTTTGGTTCATCCAGCCGGGTTTCCTGCAGATTTTCAACCGTCACCCCTACCGTGACGCTTCTCCCGGCCGTGGCGGTCGTCAAAGTTCAAGGCGACGGGTCCGTGGCTCATCACGCGGCTTTTGCCACCCTCCTCGCGAGGTGCGGTTGGCCCTTGTTTGATGCTTTTTCAAAACTAGGGGCACCATGGGGCACCCACAAATCTTGCCTTGTATTAGCCATTTCTAGTAACAAACTCGATCTATTGACTTGGAAGTCCCCTATGGCTTGAGAAAGTACGAAGTGCTTTCACGGGCAAAGTTACGGGCATGGGGCCGCACTTTGAACCATGAAGTTCCATGATGATTCATGAACTTACCATAGCCATGATTCGTAGTGATGTAACCATCATTTTACACGATATAACCGTTCTTCCTATTGGCGAATACTTGGCGAGTGGTAAAATCATCAAAAAATGGGCAATACACGAGATTGATAGTGCATATGTAACCAAGAAGCATGTGAAAATGAACAGCAAAACAATACCCACAACCGATTCATTGCTGGTGAGGTCGAAGCCTGTTCACAAATATTCAACCTAGTTTTGACCAATATTAACCAATGATTATATAACCAGCATCAAATTACCATCATAAATCACCTACCAACCATCTTACCATCATAAATCACCTACCAACCATCATGGGAAACTTAAACCAACCAGATGTGATACCCTACCAGGATAGCAACAGTTTTGAGGGCAGCTGAGCCCCGCGCTGATCGTGGGAATGCTTGGGGACCTTGGGGAACCCTCGTGGGTGCAGAACGCTATCCATGGTAAATTGTGCTCGAATGAGCTGTTTACCAAGCAACCACGTTGCAATACCCCGGTTGTTGGCTGTTGGCTGTTGGCTGTTGGCTGTTGTTGTTGTTGTTGTTGTTGTTGTTGTTGGTTGTTGGCTGTTGGCTGTTGGTCGTAGGTGGTTGGTCGTTGTTGGTTGTTGGCTGTTGGTCGTCGGTTGTTGGTCGTTGTTGGTTGTCCGCTGTTGGCTGTTGGTCGTCGGTTGTTAGGGTCGTTGGTTGTTCGCTGTTGGCTGTTGGTCGTTGTTGGTTGTTGGCTGTTGGTCGTCGGTTGTTGGTCGTTGTTGGCTGTTCGTTGTTGGCTGTTGGTCATCGGTTGTTGGTCGTTGTTGGTTGTTCGCTGTTGGCTGTTGGCTGTTGGCTGTTAATTTTGGTTGTTGGTCGTTCTTGTGGTTGTTGTTGGTTTTTTTGTTGTTTGCTGTTTGTTGTTGGTTGTTTGCTGTTTGCTGTTGGTTGTGTTCGTTGCTGGTTGTGATTGTGGTTGTGGTTGTGTTTGGAGAGTGATTTTGGCGAAGCCCGCCGCTGGCTGGAGAAGTCAGGACCACCACCGTAGTCGGAAAACTAGTACCGATGTACTCAGGTGTTTTGATCATGCTCAGTAATATGATTAACAATGGTCACCTGATTTAATGGTCGTTTAGTGGTTGCTAAGGGTTAGTAGTATAATGCTTGAGAACAGTTAAGGAATGGTTGATAGGAATTTCAGAAGGACGGTGAACTGATGTGTTCTTTTCTCATTTGCGGGGGACGTTGGCACCGCTGGCGCTGCTGCTCACCATTTGATTGCTGCAGGTGGTTTTGGTTGGTTATTGTTGGTTTCTTGCTCATTCTCCCTTAGATTCTATGAATTCTGTTCTATACTATATTAACGCTCATTATATATTATAATATAGCATATAGCAAAGTAACATGTGGTTCCTTGTTCATTCTGCTCTCATTTTCTTCCCTCCGGTTGACCACTTGTGATGGCGCTTGCGCTGGGAGGGTGCCGAGGGGCACCTGTTTGCCCATGTGCCTCCTCGGCCACCCGGTGACTGTGACAACCCAACAGAGACTAACAGTTGTTGTTGTTGTTGTTGTTGTTGTTGTTGTTGTTGTTGTTGTGGTTGCTGTTTGCTGTTTTTTGTTTGTCGTTTTTGTTGTTGATTGAAGTTGTATCCTATCTACCATAAGTATTTACTAGTCGTAAGTTGTATCCATGATTAACTGAAGGCAAGCAAGCAACCAGCCAACCAGTGACCTCTCGCACCCTGGGCCCTAGGTTGATCCAAGGCAAAAACTTCCAGCCCTTGCATCCTTGGAAGCCAAGCAGTGATAACCCAAAAGACTCAAAAATTGATGTGCTGAGCAGTCTGGGCTTTGTTGGGAGCTAGAAGTAGGCATTTAAATTCAATGTGCTGCTGGGGCACGGTTTGGCTAATGGAAACATGGGGACAGCTGGCTTTGGGATCCACAACGTAAATGATGATCATACCAGTTGCAAACCATGTACTATACCTCCAGCATCAGCCTACTACTAATCATTAGGTTGATTGGAGTTATAGCTCCCATAGGACCAAAAAATCTATTCCAGCCAGCCAACCATCAGTTGACTCTTTGATCTTAGATTCCCATATCATACGATACCTAACCCTGTGCAAACCACCTGAAGTAAGCCCTTGCAAGAGCCAGAAGGCAAACACTACACTTGCCTAGTGAAGCATTGACATCATATTTTTGTGCCTGTATGCTATATACTGCGCACGCATGTGCAAAAACGGTATGATGATGCTGCTGCTGATGATGGTCTGCATCAGAATCAGCTAGAAGTCATACATCAAATGAAACAAAATCAACTCATATCCTTTCTCATTATCGACATTCAGCCTGGTTACATGTATCCACACCCGTTCTCCTCGCTTGCGCTTCAGTGTTGCTTGATAAGACAAAACAGTAATGGTCATTATGCATCTAATCATTGATAGTGATTTATCATGGCCGTTCATTGCTGCCACTTGTTATGGAAACAAACAAGTGATGTCAATGAGCATTGATACGGACTCTGATATCAAACATCACCATTCTTAACAAATCTATCAATCATCATCACAGTATCGTATTTCATTAGACTCTATTATATGATATATACTATATGTCATATTACATCAAATCAAAATATGTTACATGACATATGCTATTTTATGTTGTAGCGCATGATATGACATCATATGACATCATGTGATATCATATCATATCATATCATATAATATCATATCATATCATAGTATCATATTATATCATAGTAGATTACAAACCAATAGATTACATTACATTATGTCCATTTGCGACGGATCAAAATATATCATATCACATCATATCATATCACGATGTATAATATATATATATATTATATCGTATCCCATTAGAACCACTATGAATCAGCATTGAAAGCTGGTTTTCACCTCTTCACGGCACAGTCGTCCTTCTGCACTTGACTGGCTGTCGCAATGTGTGACTTTGGCGGCAAGGCTGTTGTCGACCTGGCAGATTAAACGTGGATCAACAGCACACTTGCCACTTTCCTTGTCACGTTGTGGGAATCTAAGGTTGGCAGGTTGGCCCCTGGCTGCACCCAACAGCAAACCAATCCCTGAATAAATTCAATCCAATGTTACTTGGAATCATTTATTCAACAGCAAACCCAACCAATGTTGGCCCCTGGCCGCCTCCACTGGTTCCAAGTCTTTGTCAGAACGGTGAAACCGTGACATGAACAGCACTGTGGCCTTCAACCCAAACCTTCTCAGCTTCACCGTCTGCATCAACATCGAAGGGTCTTCCACAAGTTCAACTGCGCGAGGCCGGGGGGTCATCGCTCAGAGATAAGTCGTGTAAGCACTCCGACTAAGCAACATGACTCACTAAGTACCCTGTTGTTAAGGGGCTAGCAGCTAGGTACACAGCTGTTCCAAGCATCCTGAAACACCTGCTATACACAGCTGTTCCATCCTGAAACACCAGTGGCTGTTCCAAGCAGTCTCTACGTCACCGCTGTCCCACCTAAGCATTTCATGGTCTTCTTGGCTTTTTGATTATGCGCCCACCTCACTTCGCGCGTTGATTCAACGACGAATAGTGGCCGCGAAGCTCCCTGACAGTTCTTGAGTGATCTTGACTGCATGGGAATCCCATGGAATCCCTGAGTGACATACTTCAACTTCAGTGGTTTCTGGCCCCACCATCCTTTGGCACCCCTTCTCCAGCGCTTGGGAAATCCAAGGTGCTGATTGATGGGCACGGGAACGCCAGCCTGCAAGTGCTTCACATCGGTCGAATCCATCTGGCGCCGTCCAACGAATGGGACATCCAGCTGTCAAGCTGAACCCCTCAGAAGCTGACAGCTGGACCTACCATGACCATGACCTGGTAAGCTTAAGCCATGTATAGCTGTGCAGCTGACCCATTGAATTAATTGGATGGTAAATATGGGTGGTTTACTTTCAGCTGGACCCACCATGGCCATGACCGGAGAGCATTGTTGAGACCAGTCCCATCGCTTCAAGGGGCGCTCTGAGGACCAAGCTGTGAACCGCACTGTAACCACCGTGACCAAACTGAGAATTCTTAGCAAGGTAGGTGAATTCCCAGCTGACTATGATTAAATTCATAGCTAGTTGTTGATGACCAACTGATGATCATGGTGCATGCTCCTTTCGCATGCTTCAAGCAGCTGATATAACCAGCTGATGATCAAGGAGTATCAAGGAGTATCAGCTGCAATCAGCTGACAGGCCAGCTTTTTACCAACCATGGTCAACTACCAATGTGAGCCCTCAGGCCATCCTGGTTTATTCAGAACCCATCAGTGTAACCCGGTGGCGAACCGCCCATCATTCAGCGAAGTCATCAACCAACCATCCATGGTTGATTGATGGCTGATTCATATTCATTCTTATAACAATCAACCAAACAACAATTATCAACAGGAGTGACCATCAGTAAGAAGCATTCACTGTATCAACCATCAAGCAAACATCATTCACCATCGGTAAACATCACTATGCTTAACCATAACAAATCAATATCGACCAACACACCCTTTCAAAGGGACAATTGGCTGTGGGTTAAAACCCTGAACCCCTGGTTCCCCTATCATTAACCATTGTTTCCCTATTATTGTTGGTTACTAATGGTTATTTTCCTCCAATATTGGTTGCTTAATATTGACCCATAGCCTATTCTCACCCAGGAAAACATTGGCCAACTTCAGGGCACATCTCTAGAAATCTGGGCGACGCCTGGCTCCCGCTTCTAGCAGAATCGCTCGTCGCAGCGAAACAAAACCGAGTATATATAAGAATACATATACAGGTATCCAAGAGTAGATACAATATATTAAACTGGTCCATCCCCAAAAATTACATGGTTCAAATATTGAACACGGGGAATTTTCTGTCAGGACTATTCTATATATTCATGTGTATGTACTGGTGTCCCATCTACAACAGCAGCAGGTCAACAACGATTACTGATAGCTAATCACTGTGACTCACATTGGTTGTATTTAGAAGGACAAACACGGTTAGTGATGGTAATTTCACAATCGTAAATCACTCATACCGTCTGACATCACATGACAAAGTCAGGAGTAACCATCGTTTATCAGCAACCAGGCACCATTGCTGGATAAGCAACTAACCAACAGAATTAGTCATCGACCCCCTACTAACCATCATTAATATCAGAATCAACCCTTCCCAACCACTATCAAGTTTGTTGCTGACCCTTCTGAACCATCACCATTGGTCGACTATGAACAATTCTTCGCCCTTAAACATCATTAAACTATCCATAATCAACCATCTTTTGATCGCTGGTTCACCAGCAATCAACCATCAATTAAGTACAAAACATCATTCTTAGTGATCAATCATTGGTCAATTGGCACATGCTACTTAAATTCACTGCTATCAGCGACAGCCAGGATCAACCACTGGCTGTGCATTAATCATGTTGGTTGTCATCAATAGTTTACCATGATTGACCAGCCCTGCACTATTAACCACTAAAATCGATAGTGGCGAAAAAACACTGCCAGTTCATTAATAGTGAATCATGGTTTCAATGCTAAGTGCTCACTATCAACCACCATTGACCACTTTTTATCAGCACTAACGACTGTTAGCCACTATCAATAGCCCCTGTCAACCGCTACCAACCACTATAACAACTATTAACTAGTTTGTCACTATAGTGACCATGGTTAGTCACCAACTAGTTAGTATAGCTAACTATAACAGCTATTAACTAGTTACTATAACAACCACTATAACAACCACCATAGCGACTACGGCAAGTCACCAACTAGTCTCCACCAACTGCCTCACTTCATCTCCCGGTGCCTGATGCGCCCAGGAATCAAAGTCATCCAAATGTTGTTGCGGGTCTTCACACTCGATTTCCGATCCTGAGCCGCAGCTCGGTGTGTTTGGCACAGTTACTGTGGTGGCTTCATGTTTCATGGCTTAATGGTTGGTTACTTCGTGGTCAACTGACGGTGAAGAGATGGTTAAGTAATGCTTTATGGATGTTTAATTCATGGTTAATGGATGGTTAAGTGATGGCTAAGCACAGCTTCATGGATTGTTACTCTGTCGTTAGTTGACGTTTCAAGTGATACTTAAGAAATGCGTAATGGATGGTCAACCAATGGTTCACTCATCGCTAATTGGCAACTAGTGCATAGATGTAAATAGCAAACTGACTGTTGCTGGCTACAGTACTTGATGATGGCAGATTGATCGTGAAAATCAATGGTTCATCATGGTGAACTAATGGCTTATTCCATAGCAGTTGCCAGGCGAGTGGCACTGGTGATGAGGCTTCAATATCCCCCGAGGTGACCACCAACCCGCCTACACTGGCATGTCCTGCAGTTTTCACAGGGTTGCTCCTATGACCCCTGTTTCAAGGGACAGGAAATTTGGCCAAAATGATAGGACCCGATGCTTGGACGTCCCGCGCTGGTCCGTAGTGACTGCGGTAACATCTACGACTCTTCTTGTCAGAACCAGCGATGCACTACAGGCATGGTCACTGATCACACGCCTGCAGTGAGACACAGTCATCATGCAAACCCATTGGAATTCAAGAAGAGTGTCCCAATAAGGGATATACAGTTGATTACAACACATGCTATTAATTACATACTTGGGACTAGTGTCCCTCTGGTTGAAACCATGCTCTATATAGTTCAATATCAATAATACTACTTGCTTGACAATATCATTGCTGGTTGTTGGTTGCAATTTTTCACCCATTGTTCAAACAAATGGTCTAATAGACCATTGTCTATTTTTTCACCCTTGTCTAATCGGTTCCACTTTGGGGACGCTCTCGCTGGGCAGCATTGAAATGATCGCTGGTTCTGAACCGTCCATGTTTGCAGCGATCTGTTTCAGCATCTACTCTTGTTGCTCATCACCTAACATCAATCAACCATATCTATAGGAATTCGGGCCACATCTCTTCGCCTCAGCCTCAGCACTGCGTTGTGCTTCCCGTCACCGGAGCTGCGACGGGTGCCATGTTTCTGGCTCCGATCTGCAGCACGCATTTCTGCGACTCGCCGATCTTAGCTGCGATGGCCTCCCTTTCCTGGCGGCGGTCCGCACTGAGAAGCTCGTGGCGACGGTATGCTACGGTGAAATCATGTTGAAATAATGATGAAACACTGGAAAATCAGTGGGGGAATAACTGATAACTGTTCAAGCTGGATAAGAAGTCAATAGAAACGGGCAATTTTTGGAAGGAATCTTTGTGAATTCACACGTTTGCAGTTACCAATTCATGGGTTTGGAGCGAGCCACCAATATCTGGCAGGCGCTGCAGACCTAGCCATGATCCACCAGGTGCTGTTGATGGTGAACAGTTCAACGTGGATCACCGGCTGACTTTTAGGGAGATCAATCCATCAAGATTCTCCAAGATTCATCAGTGGTTAAAGCCGCTGCATTGCTGGATCAGCTCCCAACAATCTGCAGGTCCCGACAGCGTGGTTCACCAGTGGCCCTGTCCTTTTCTGGGATGTCCTCGAGAGCTTCTTCGAGAATTTCTTCATCTCCGAAGGTGTGTGACGGAGGCCGCCGTTTTTTGGTTTCCTGCAGAAGTTTCCATCTGACTCCGACTGCGAGACCTGTCACTCCACTGTTTTGTTGTCCAAGTGCCCGGTTTCAATCGATTTCTTCAGCTGAAAAAAAAACATGGCTCAAATTACCAAAGCCCCAACTGTTGCATGAGAATAACTGGTTGGTGGTTTCAACCCCTGATAATCGATTTCTTGGATTTTCTTGGGGCCCAACATGCGCCACTTAGCCTGGCATATAGAGGCCATGGCTTTGGAGGTGAAGCTGTGTGCACATGTCTTCCGGTACCAGCTGGTGGCATTGGCTAGTAACGATGATTATATACTATTCATGACTATTGATGATTCATATTCAGTAAGAAGGGCTATTATTCATCATGCTTGTTTCTTGATGATTATCTACGGTTATGACTACTAACAGCCCAGCCGCCAATCTGGTGCCGGTCGTCGAACTATCGTTCCTGCTGCTGCCCGCTCGACCGGCACTCCTTTTTCACGGCACTTTGAGTGCATCCCATCCTGAGCAAATGTCAATCCACAGGGATGCACAGGGAAGGTTTTGACAACATGTCAGGCTTTTGAACATATCCTTAACATGCATCCAACTACATCAGTAATTGCGCATGAGCATGTAAATTACATCATTTGGAGCCATTTCATCCACAGAACTTATCTTCTGTTGGAAGTTCGTTGTTGGGTTATTGATCATTATATAAGTGTCCCAAGGTGCAGGCGTGCCAACATGGCGCTTGAACATCATCCAAATACTGTTGGCCATCCGATGGGATACGCAATGTGCCCCAACCCTCAGTTTCCCACTGCGCGGGAATCAATGGACAGATCTCAAGGTGAAGTCATATCTTCAAATGGCATACGGTATCTACAAGACATGCCGACATACATACTATTGTATCATAATCGAATGCAGCCTATTTACGGGTTAGACAAGGTTCTTTATCAAGGTTGGTTGCCAATCATTCAATGTGGCTTGATTTTTTGATGCGGTTCATCTAGATGCTGCTGCTGCTGCTGGAGGAGTAGTAATAGTAGTAGCAGCAGTAGTCGTTGTTTTTGCTGTTGTTTTTCTTGTTGATGATTTTCACTTACTGACTCCTACAATTCACCACTGGCAATCATCATGAGCCATTCTGATTCAAGTGATGGTACTATGAATAGCTAAAATTCAACCATCAACAATAATCATCATTATCATCACAAACAATGGTGAGCTGATGTGAGTTGTTGTTCATTACTTTAGCTCATGATTTGCAAAGGTAACTAACAGCCTAACAGCTAAAATCAGTTGACCTGGGTTAAACCGACTACTATTGATAATCATTTCCAACCGTTGATAATCATTTCCAACAATTAACAATAATTTCTAATGTATAATCATTTCTGACGACTAATAATCATTTCCAACTGTTAGTACGTTAGCACTCATGACTATACATCTATCACCATTGCTAAACCATAATTCAATGGTTCACCATTCCCAGCTCATGTTACCATTCCCAGCTTCAGCAGCTTCTGAGTGGCCCGGACCCGCTTTGGCGCTATGGTGCTACAGCGCCCCGACAGCTTGAGAAAAAGCAAGGGATAACAATGGAATTCCTCATGTTTTTAAAGGTTCTTATGATCGTCATGAAGGCTTCTGGGAGATTTTGATGATGACCATTTGTGATTTTAATGATGATCATTGGTGTTTATCAGTGGTTTTGATGATGATCGTTGTTGCTTATTAGTGATTCTAATGATGATCGTTAGTGGTTAATCATGGGTATGAATGGTGATCCATCCCATGTGATCAGAAATAGTGGTTATATATATATATATATTTATATTTTTCATGGTTTTATAGAGGGTTCCAATGGTAAATAGTAGGGATATGTAGGGATTACATAGAGGATGCTCACAAACAATAAGGATTAAAGAGCTACTTTATGGGTATTTCTCAAGTCATAGGGGTGCCCCCCAGATTCACCTTCTAAAGTAATAAACCAACCACAACTTGGGGATCCCCGTTTTGAGAAACCCCCATAAATAAATACACAAATAAATAAAGTAATAAATCGACAAACAAAGACATAGATACATAAATAAAAAACATGAATGAATAAATAAATACGTAAAAATAAATAAATGAATAAATGAATGAATGAATAAATAAATTAATGAATGACTGAATAAATAAATAAGTAAACAAATAAATAAACAAACAAACAAATAAATAAAGTAACAATTAATATATACATTTTTTCAAGAAACATTTTAAAACCATCATCATGATATCATGTTAATATTCGAATAAGATTATCACTATTGCCAGAAATGGTCATCATCACTATAGCGATGAGAACGATTATCATCATGACTAGAAATATTATCATAACTGACACTATCAATGATGATCACCTGCAGTCAGCAATCGGGACTGGACCATGGGCAGCCGTCCAGGCAAGAGATCAGTCGTCCAACGACTGGGGACACTCCTTCAGTTGGGTCTCAAGCACGTTTGGGAACCCCAAAGTAATGGTTGGCTTAGTACTGAAAATGATCAATGTTGATAATGTGATACAATATGGGATGATGTGGGGGTACCCTATGACTTGAGAAACACCCAGTTGTGAACAATCAGTTGGTTGGCTTCAAGGAATCAACCAGTGCAAACTGATCACTCTCAGAGATGAGCGATCAATTCATGAAGAGTGGAGACACGTTTGCACCGCTCAGAGCTTAGCATCAGTGTAGCTAAAGCGGTTGGCAAATTCATTTCTTGTATTTTGTCTCATCAAAGTTTCAGTCAACAATGCCCCTGACAACGACATCTGGCGACATCACGACGACATTGAAAAAACACAAAATCTCCCAAATTGGATGATGAAGGTTGTTTGAAGCTTCACTTTCTTTTTTCACAGTATGATTCGTACTGAGTTTCATGGTCTCATGGTTTCAAGTTATTCAAAACGATCTGATGCGACTCGTCAGTCCGGTCAGTCCATGGTCAATTGCTTTCCACCACAGGGGGATCAATGCGAACGACTTTTTCCAACGACATTTTCCGAGTTCAAGAGGACCATGGGACTATCCAAGTGGAGTCCCTCTGGTGACTTGAACGCTGCGAATTCGGCAACTAAAAAACTGCGGTCCATTGATCTTCTGCGCTTGAGAAAAGCAAATAAAGAATTTCTCGTAATTATATTCATAGTCAAATAATGTTAGATTTTTGTATCTAATTGTATCTACATGTAGTGCTTTGATGTACATTGCAGCCATGTGCCCAACAAAAATGATTTGATGTCAGCAATATCAAACACTGATAGATGAGCAGCGCAGGAAAGCTACATGATGAACCTCGGCTTCAACCTTGTCTTCGGCTGATGCTGAGATTTTGAATTATGCAAGAAATGGCAGCTGATCTGGTAAGACTTGCATCTTGATTAGCTCATTGTGACATAGAACCCTGGAGGGAACAAAATGCGAACTTGGATGGCATGCAACATGCTTTGGAACCTTTAGCTTCACACACACCCTCACACATCCAGCGTTTTCAGACTTCGCCCACTATTCATCATTGCCATTGGCATCAAAATCACCATTTAACAATATCAAACAATATCCATGATACATCATGAGACATGACTCAATCATCAGCCATGATTGTTGGAATCCACTGGTCCACTATCCTTGTTGCTTGCCGCTACCCGTTGTGACCGTTGCGGCCTTGGGCCAAAGCTTTGGCGCTCACAGCTGGGGAAGGGAGTTCTTTCCAAGCCTTCTTGGCAGCCTGGGGCAGCTCACCAAGCCACCAATGGTGGTGAAGGGATGTGAAGGGTGACTCATGATGGATCTTCATGGTGGTTCATATTGGTTCATGATGGTTCATCGTGGTTCATGATGGTTCATGATGGATCTTCATGATGGTTCATGGTATGTTTTCTGAATGCCTTTTTGGGATGGTTCTTGGTGATTCGTGGTGATGGTGGCTACTAAGTGGCAACATCGAAAATTTGATCGCCATGACCAACAGTGATGGGTGCATCACTGGGATAATTTCACGAGGGATATCATCTTGTAACGGCAAATTGACTGAACACACAGTAGTGGCTAACAAGACGAAATTGTATGGTTTGTGGTTGGCGATGATTAACCACGATTATCAAACATTTTTAAGTTATCTTAAGTTCATGATGATCATGATGTCCTTATTTACAGATCTTAAGATGATGAAGTTCATTCTTTCAAGTGATCTCAAGTTCAAAATGATGATCAGCCATTCTCCAACTCTGCTGCAACCTTCCGGGAGACTCCCTGCAAATGGCCGATCAAGCAACACCGATCCTTTCATCTCTCTGTGTCCCAGTTTACTGTTAGGGAGGTACCACCATTCCTGTACACCACGGTGATACCTTACCGTTGTGGATTGGAACACGAGTTCTTTCGTACCACCACTATCCATCATTGATGATACCATTCTCTATCATTGATGTACCATGATATACCTTCTGAGAAAGTCCCATCATTGATATACCATAAAGCATACCTCCTACATTTTTTCCATCAGCCAATACAGCCGTGGCTACAGCCGTGGCGTCGCATCTCCGGCATCAGCATCCCTGCAGTCCCACCTTCAGTAGCTCAAAGGCTCTGGGACTGCTGGGCCGATCTTGATAGTGGAAGCTTAAACAACTGAGGCGTAGCGGTGGCCCCGGATGGCCAGGCATGCGTTGCTTAGAAGGCTACGACTTGGCTTTGCTGGCTGGGGCTAGGATGGTTATGGGTTCTGGCTATGATGCTTGTGGCATGGCATGTTATGGCTAATGAAGGTCATGATTCTCAAACAATGGCTGGTCCATCCATGTCCATCCCATCCACCGGTCGACGTCAATGGCTAATCCCATCCGATCCCATCCCTCATATCTTTGGGTAACACTGGTTGAACATTTGGAACATCCAGGCAGCGTCCGGGGGGGGTGTAGAAGGGATGTATCTTTGACAAAACCAGCGCAATCATAGGTATTTGGTGATTCAGAAATGTGCAGTATCTTGATTTTGCCAGTGGAAATAGAAATGACACAAACAATATACTGTAAAACAATTGTCGCCTACATTCCCGTTCATGGTTGGAAATTGATCTCTTAGTCGTACTAATGCCTAACAGGGATACTCAAGTTGTGGTCGGAAGCCCCATGAAAAACCGCTTGACATTGCGCCAGTTCGTGGCTCCTGGTTGGTAGTTTCCAAGAACAGCCGATAGTCAAGTTGGGTAATCATCCCATGTGGTAAACCAACGAAAGCCACAAAACAAGTTCTTCATTTCTTTCAAGTGACCTTGGGGGTTCCTTATCCACTATAGGTAACCAGCTATGATGAGGGACAACCATGTAGCTCTCGGGGTCCTGGCGCTCCCGTCACCACCACGACTCACTGCCACCCTACTGGGACCTACCGGGCCGTCCCCCGTTCGCCTTCTGCAAACATCGCGCATTTGTCCGGTGATGAACTCCGGAATGCTTGGGGTCCGCCTGCAGAGGTAGCCCCTGGATCTGAGAAATGTGCCCTTTGTCGTGACACTACAACCCCCCCAAAAAGGTCGTTACAGAAGGAGCCCTCCTTAGATCTACGATTGTGATCGTGTCACCAAACAAGCCGTGTTGCAAGTTCCTTTCTCGGTGAAAAGAAACGTCACCTTTGCAACATGCATGCCTTGCTGTTCCATGGCTGAGGCATACAACTGTCATGATTACGATATCTTGTCAATGTGCTAAAAATTTACGCAAGCACTTCAAATGGGCAAAGGTTTAAGTAGAATAATCGCCTACATCATCAACGAACAGCGTTTTTGACTGTTGCTGAAACTGTTTTGTCGTGTCAAGGCTCCACTGGCGACCTTCAAATCTTGGTGTTTGGGCGTTTCCACAGGCCAGGGCGCCTATGTTGATAAAGGATAATCTTCGGGTTAGTGCACAATCATCCACATTAGTGATGAGTTGCAGCAAATCAGCGTGATGAATCCGTTGCAAATCAACTGGGGGAACCTAGACTCCTGACCAACACGGACAATATTCTGATTCTGATGAGTATTCTTCTTATGCTCACTTCTCATCTTTATCATTATCCCAACTCATAGTATCCTGTCGGTTATCATGGTATCTTGTCGCATTCTTGCAATTGCAGTATGCTCATTTTTCTTCGTCTTATTCTTACATGTTTTTGTCATATCCTTGTCACACTTTATTCTTGTTGATATTCTATCTCATTCTTTTACATCAATTGTTACACTATTGTTATTGTTATTGTTACACACTTATTTATTGTTATTGCTACACAATTTGTTCAACGTAAGTTCCCTCTTTGACCTCTCCCTCTTCAGCCCGCCGGCAGAAGCGGTGTCCGCACCGCCCGGCACCGGCCGGCCTTTTGATCAGCATCTCCTTGGTCAAATCTGCCAGGGTAGTGATTTTCTCGTAGGGCAGCGGGCCGCCACAAACCTGCAAGGCTGCGGGCTGCAATTGGGGGGTGGCCCGGCAGTCTCATAGGTGGCTCCAGTGGCAATTAGTCAAACACGTAAAGAGAGAGAGACATACAAACATATACAGATATACATGTATACATATGTATATACATTGCTCATGACTTGTAGTGTAACATGTAAAATAGATACACATATCACACACACACACATCAACACGCCGCACCTACATTCATATAAATGTATATGCAAATATATATATATATTTACAAGTAAATATACACATACTCTGACTCTGATAGGCACAGCATGGTACGCACCGGAGAGGCTCTTACATCCCTCTGCAATCATCGGCATCCAATAAAGAATTCATCACCAAGACTGGTCCTTTGTGAGTTCACTATCAGCAACCTTCATCGGCAAGTTGTGTATCTCTGAGATGACTGAGTATCGATTTTTTTCCCAGACAATGGAGACTTGGATGCTATCAGGCGTCCCAACCATGACCAAAAAACAACAGAAACAGCAGCATCGGCGCCAGCAACACCAGCTGAATGGCTTGCAATGCGCCTCCACAAAGATGCATCCCATGGCCCAAACCTTGAGATCCACAGATCAGTCTGTTGGCGCCAAGGTGGCGAGCCAGGCCCCATCAAATGGATCCATGCTGATACTTGACCCACCGCTTGGTCCCAGATATTAGGAGATATGAAGATCTGCATTATCAATGATATGGAAAGTTGAATATCAACCGGCGAAACAGTGCCACTCAGAGTAATGATTGTCATCCCTGTTCTGTCGTTGTCATGCTACGCTCTTAGTGACAGTGCCTGTGGTATTGCGTTTGGAGTTGTTGCGATTTCAGCCGCTGTGGGTGGTTGTCGTTCTTGCCACTCCTGTCCTTGTTTTTGTTACTGCCGTCGTTGCCGTGTCATGGCCGTGGCTGTTGCGGTCGCCAGGACTCTTGATGCCAGCAGTTGATCATCATTTCAGCCCCTGACGTCAATCTTCTCGGTGATCTTTGTTTTGCAGTCAAACAACTCAGGTGCCATGTACCTCGAGCCGTGGTGCACATAGCTCTGGAGGTTCGCTCTGGATGGATGCTGTTGATGGTGGTGAATGTCGGTGATACTAGTACTGATGACACCTATTGATGGTTTTGTAAATGATCGGTTGGCAATCATTGTCATCCGTTGTGATTCATAAGACAAATGATCACAGTATACGGTCAACAATGATTCACACAACTTAGTGTGTTCTGACCTGGGGTTTTAATCACTGTGTCATGAACCTATAGCTGATAAAAATTCATCATGGTGGGTTTGAAGTGTTAGTGACATATCAAGCAACAGCATGATAAACGTTCGGTAAGAATGTTCGTTGATCCATATGGTTGAAGTGTAACCAATCAACCTTATAGATCATTCAATCAACAACTGGTTTGATTTCTTGGATGAAGATTTGATACATTCAGCCATGGTCAAAACCCATCCTCATATAAATTAGTTGAAGGATCAACAAAACATGGATCTTTCCTTTCCGCCAACGCTGGTTTCTCATCGCCTTCACGGGTGGGTAGCGAACCTGTGGATGCACAGCTATTAGTGTTTCCACGTGGATGACATATACATCCATTTACCATTCCCCATCCATGCATCCATGCATCCATGCATCCATGCATCCATGCATCCATGCATCCATGCATCCATGCATCCATCCATCCATCCATCCATCCATCCATCCATCCATCCATCCATCCATCCATCCATCCATCGAATTCTATCGATCGATTGACTTCTCTCTCTCTCTCTCTCCCTCATCTTGACAGAGAGATACGTTGAATTCGATCAAATTGACCCATTTAGATGCAGTCTGTCAACGTATCTCTCTGTCAAAGCTGCACCTGAGTGAATGGATCATCCATCCGATCCATCTAGATTCTCCACCATCGTTGAAGCCATCTACTCAGGTGCAGTCTTTCCATGACAGTTTCACAAACTGGGAGTCACCCGTCATCCATCCTGACCCATGGTCTTGTTGGTGCATCTTGACTTGGCTTCGGCCATCCTCTGCTGAGCGTTACCAATCATGAAAACATATCATCATAGTTGATCAATGAATGATTCTCAATCATCTCTAAACCATCATTATCCATGATCAACCATTCTTACCCACGATTGAACATCACAAAACCATTGACCACCACTTCATTAACCATTTACCAACCTTTCATTAAGCATTGATGATACATCAACTACCTGCTCACCATCAATCATCAATTAACCATCCACAAAGCATTACCACCAGTGGTAACGAGATCGGCAGTTCCCTTGGAACAGTGACATGTAGTGGCACCTGGGTGAACCTCCGTTGTTCTTCTTGGTGATGTGAGTCCGACTGGGCGCGGCGTTGCACGAGCGTGGTCTCCAGGGTTTCCAGCCATCCCTGGCTCCAGTTGTGATCAGCAACTAAAACCATTTAAAACCACCAGATGATTTGGATAGTGTGGAGTTCCAGTAGGCATGGATTTCCAATTTGTACAGGACCTGGGAGTTGCTCTTCAATTGTTCTCCCTGTCAGAAACGAAGTGCTTCACGAAGATGAGCCGCAGTTCCAACGTGTTCCGACCAGTTCCAAGCATTTTATCAGCTCTCAAAAGCACTTGTGGAACTCAACTCTCAGCAGTTGGATATGATGTGTAGCTATGATGAGTTTGATCAGTTTGATCAGTTTGATATCAGTTGTTAGGGGTGAAGCAATCTGTTAACTCACCAGTTGCCCAAGAGATCCAGGTGTTTCCATCCTGAGTCATACCCTCAGCACATTGTGAAACATCAAGCACCAATGGACCATCTTCTCTGCTGCTGAACATCAAACATTCTCAAACATTCATAGACGTGATTGACTCTTTGCCAAAGTTCTTGGCTATTGTGAACATTAATCTACTGTTGGTTAACACCTTTTCTTGTGGCATAGCGGCATGACAATTATTAATCAAACACCATGCGTCCTTACTGATCACAACAAATCAAAAACCAAAGGATACTTGGAGGATTAACGACGAAATGGTCAATCCCTACGGATGATTCAAAGACCAACCTTGCAACATGAATGAACCATGCATTTGCCATTAGCCATCCTACATCAATCCTAATGGTCATAATCAACCATGAATCAATAAGTCATAATCATGACTAATGGCCTTTCATCACACCATTGCTTCACAATTAATGGGCCACCAATTCAGGATCAATCAACGACTTATCAACTACGACTTAAGCAATATTAATCAATGAACCATCAACCAGCCATCAACCATGAATCCACCATCAATCAACCATGAGTTAAGCAATGTAAATCTTGATTAAGCATCAACCAATATGTAGTCGAATATGTCAACCATGGACCAAGCACCAACGATTCCGAGCGGCTCCATCGATTCAGTCAACCCGAAGTCGCAAATCTGAGGTCAAGGACGCTTGAGGTCGGTGAGCGAACGTTACGGTTGGTTGATGGGGGATGGTCACTGGCGAGTCGTTGGTTAGCGAATGGTTAGTCAATGTTTGTAGTGAGATGATATGCTTCACTGTTAGATGATATGCTTCGCTGCTGGTTTGTTTATGCTCGGATCATGGTTGATTAGTGTTGCTAATGGTTGTTCTAAATTACATGAAGCCTGTTGCCTTGTAGATGGTTAGGGTTGGTTTTGATCACTTCATCCAACTGACGTACGGGTGAGTTCATGGTTAGCGCCATTGTTGGTTGATAAAGGTAATTGACTAATGTTGTTGAAAATGGCCATGAATGGTCGCCTTGTGATTGATGATTGATTGGTAGTTTGTTGTTCATAAATGGCTGATGGCTGGGAAAGCAATACACTACTGTATGGATGGTAGGAAATTGGGCAACTGGCTCAACTCAGGATCAATGGCTATGAACCACAGAAGACAAGAACCACCGATGACTGATGTGAAAATCCTGGTGAAAACCAACATTGGAAGATGTTCGGATCCCATATGGCATGGACCAACATCTGCTGCTGCAACTACAAGACATCCTGGGTCCAAGTTTTTGCGCTCGACTATGCTCGCGCAGAGTAGCTCGGTTTGCCCATCGTTTCTCCAGGGCATTGAACTACCCCACCTCGCCGCACAAAAAGACACGACCCGCGAGGGCAGGCTGCAACAAACCGCAGCTTTTAAGTGCCTTGGGACACTTCTTGGGAACATCTCTAGTCAGGACATGGCTGATATTATCTGATCTTGGTCAATGATAGCAACCAAATGCTACCAATGGTCAATGATGGTCGAATGTTGATGGTACGCACTTGTGGCAACTGCGGCTTGGCACACCTCACGAGCGAGTTAGAAAGGACGGAAGGGATTTTCCTAAAAGCAACACTCCTGTTGGAGAAAATTTTGCGCACTCCTTTCCAGCAGTCTGCGAAACCATGGCCTGTATTCCAGGGAGACAGGATCCGCATGCTGGACAGTGCTGCGCTGGAGAAAAAAAAGACTGGCACCTCTCGAAAACCATGGCCTGAATTGCCGTGGACCTCATTTAAATTGCCAATCTTCAGCTGCCAGTTTCTAGAGGTGCCATTTTCAGACGTTTTCCGAGGCTGTATCTGCTTCAATTCTGCCTGAGCCTATTATATTGTGCAAATGAGGCTATGCAGCGGGTCAAAACCAATGGATGTCAGTGGTCTTGGGCAAACATTGGGTGCCCCAATGGCTTGACCCAGTCTAAGACTCGACATTCTCATGGAAATCAGCTTCGGAGGGTCTACACCGGGGTCGGGTGCTACAGTGCTGCCCGCCTTACGGTGTTGAGTGCAGGGGTCCCCTGAAGGACCCGAAACACAGGATTCCAAAGGGTGGAGCCATCCAAGGCTGAGCGAAAACGACCTGAGCTCAACCCTTGGGGCTTCCAAGACATTAACGCCAACTCGGAAAACACTACAGGCGGCTACGTATCTACGGATTCGCAAGAGGAAATTCGCATCCGTGCTTCCCTTCGGCGAAAAGGGTGAGTCTGGCGGCACTTCTGAGCAGGTTCCAAATGGGTGTTTCTCAAAATGCGGGACCCGAAAAATGGATGGTTTGTTCCTGTAAGCGATTAATATATATATATTATCATATTAATATGGGATGATTTGGGGGTACCGCCATTTTGAGAAACCACCAGATGGACAAATGGAGAAACGATTCAGAGCTAACCGGCTCAGGATGGAATACTCAGGATTAGAGCATCTCCATTCGTGGCTTCCTCAGCGTTCACCAGGAGTGCATGGTTGCGACAGCTGAGATCCTCATAATCAATACAGCAGTTACTGTGGCTATTCAGCTATTCATAGTTATCATTAATTGTCAAGATTATCACTATGATTACTAATGATTATTCAAATTATTCATAGTTATCATTCATGTTCATCATTGATAATTTCAGAAGCCTCGGCGCAGACACAATTTCCGAGTAGTTTATGCATGTTGATGTCAACATGTGGCAGCGGGTCAAAACCCTGTACACCTGGTTCCCCCATCAATTAACCATTGTTTTCCCACCATTATCATTGGTAAATTTATCCCCCATGATTGGTTGGTTAATATGGAACAATAACCAATTATTGTTGGCATATATCTCCTATAATTGATTGCCCTGTTATTAACCATATTTACGACCTATTAATGGTTGGTTACAAGGTTACTATTGACACGTATATCATCCATTCTTAGCCATTCTTAATCCTACTAACCAATATTAACCAATATTAACCAATACTACCCCTATGAAATCCATATGAACGGTTGGTTCCCCAGGTATTGTTGGTTGACTGCTTGACCCAACTCGCCGCCAAGAATTCCAACGAGTTTATCAATGCCAAGGCACCGCTTAGGCTCAGGAACTGACTCGCTCTTGAACTTGTCCTCATCCGGCACGGCGTTGAGAGAAGTCGCTGCCCTGTAGTTGGCCACCTCCTGATGGAAAGGTGTCGCTGGATGTGTCAGCTAGACCTCTTGTTTTCTTGCCTTCGACGTTAAGCTGCTCTTCGGCAGAAACTGTCAGGAATCATCACAACAGCATCATGGCCAGAAAAATAGAGGCACAACACTGGAACAAGTGCTCATCATTTAATGTCAAAGAAACAACTCTTCAGAAACCAACATCCAAACAACTTGAAAGATTAAGGGTGACTCTCGGGGTGCTTCTGCTCGATGCAAAATCACAGGAAACCTTCTGCTTGCTGTTTAATGCACGTTCCCACAACGGATTCTGTATGATTCTGCCACTCTGCAACAAAATGGTCAATATCAGCCCCTGCAACATTCAATGGTATGTATAGGCACGTGCATATGGCAGATGCATGAAATTTACATGATTGTAAATGTGCAAATCCATACAACTCCTTATTGTACTGAAATGGTTCAAGTCACGCTTCTAAGGTTTAGTGATAGCTTCAAACAAAAATGTAATCATGTTGCCAGATCTATCCACTCCGGTCTGCCACCTCCAGCTCCATTCGTCTCATCTTGATGGCACGTTTCAATGCCGAAGGATCTTCGACCAACTCGACTGGGCGGTGGGTTCGATATGGATATCTACATCTTAGGAAAATGATCAAACCTCCAAAGACATTGTAAGTCACTTGATTTGAGTGGAATCAATTTGGACAAGATCAAACACATGAACCCTAAACACAAGCCGTGGTGAAAATCATGAAGGGGGATGGCTCGGGGTTAAAAGGCAGGGACCTATCAACATTGATGGACGCAGTTGTTGCTGTTCCGATGTGAGCCGTCGCTGCTTAACATCAATGGTGCCTGGTTTCCTAGGTCATGGGGCCGAGATCTGCTAACGGCTGGCAAATTTCAAACAGCTGAACAACCAATGGCCATAGTTGAACCATTAGCTGTTTCAAATTTTTCAACTCCGTTCAATTGGTTGGTGGGGCTCTCACCATGCAACACCTTGTCTTTCAGCACAGGTCTTCCGACACCGTCGGTGCGAGGACAGATTACGATCTCAATCCCCATACCGGGCTGCCCACTAGTGGTCCCAGGACCGAAGTCGAGCCTAAAGACTTGTGGGTCTTCTTCACGAAGTGATTATGTGCCGACCTGGGCGCCGCGAAAAGGATGAGAGGTCACCCAACCACAACCCCTCATGGCTGCAAACCTAGAAATCGTTCGATATTCATCGCTCACATGCTTTGCGGCTGGTTCACCAGGGGCTTATTAGTTCGTGGCGCGGAAGTTTCCAAGAGGTTAGCGCCTATAACTCAAGAAGAACAACTCTTTATGCATTGCCCTACTGCTAGGTGCATCTCTTCAGTGTCATCTCTGTCATGACAGTTCATCTGAATGTCATCTCTGTCTATTGGCAGTTTCGCTTACTCATGACATCTCTTCTCAACGTTATCTCTCAGTGGGCATCATTGCTCAGAGTCAGCTGTCTCGCAACATCTCCTGTCAGTGTTATCTCTTTTGTGACATCCCTTGCCAGCGTCATCTCCGTCGTGGTATGTTCAATGTCATCTCTCTATTCACTCCTTCTCAGTGTCATTTTTGTCATGACCTTGCCTTTTTGACACCATTGCTCAGCTTCAGCTGTCTCATGATATATCTTCGCAATGTCATCTGTGCCTTGCCATCTTTACTCAACATATGCTTGACAGGGTTTGCGCACTATCCATTGAAAGATGCTCATGCAACTCTTCTGCGGAGAATTGTGCAACTCTTCTGCACAAAGCCTGCAAAAGGTTGCACGAGCCAAACAAACAATAGCATCGCATGCAGGCAAGAATGATCCGACATGCGCAAAGTCCGCGCCAAACCCCGGGAAATCCCTGGCAAGTCTGAACCCGCCCTTGCAGCGAACCTATTTTTCTCCCATTGGAAATGCATTTGCACCCGCTATCTTCCCAAACGCGTTTTGTTCGAGACCTTTCCCGCACATGGCAACAACCCTTGTCACTGCCTGTCTGTCTCACATCGCTCTCTTTCTCTCTCCAATCTGTTCTCTCTCTTCTCTTCTGTCTCTTCTGTTTCCTTCTTCTTCTTCTTCTCCTCTCATCTTTTTCCTCTGCCTCTCTTTCTCTCTCTTTTTTTTCCTCTGCCTCTCTCTCTCTCTCTCCTTTCTTGTTCTCTCTCTCTCTCTATCCTTTCTTTCTTCTCTTTCCTTTTCTTCTCTCTCTCTCTGCCTCACTCTTTCTTTCTCTCTTTCTCACTCACTCCCCTCTCTCTTGGCATCTGTTTTCAGCGCCATTTTGCTCTTAACATCTGGTCTCAATGTCAGCTCTTCTCGGTATCAGCTTTCTTGTGACAGTTCTCAGTGCTTAGCGTCTCATGACAGCTCTGATGAGTGAAGCTCTCTCACTCTCTCTAGACATCTCCGCTGGTGCTCTCTCTTGACATCTGCTCAGCGTCAGCTCCCTCTTGGCATCTCTTCTCATTGTCAGATTTCTTGACAGCTCTTCTCAACTGCAGTTCTCCTCCGACATCTCTTCGCAAGGTCAGGCTTTTGGTCAACATCTTGTGCTTGGTTGTTCAAACGTTCGTCAACACAGAAGTTTCTCTTCTAAACTTCTATAGATGAGTTTTATCATTGCCCGGTCACTGTTATGATCTTGTTATCATCATTACTTGGTTATCACTATAATCATCATTATCATTATTGCTATTATCATCAATACTGTTGGTATCAATAGTGTTATTATTGGCACTATTCTTTTATTGGTATCGTGACACTAGCAGTGGTGGTACTATTGGTTATCGTCATCATCATCATCATCATCATCATCATCATCATCATCATCATCATCATCATCATCATTCCATGTTCAATGCCACCATTTACGGCTGCTGGTTGTCACAGCTCATCGCGGCTCATCGCTGAGGTGCCGATTCATGGGCAGCACATGGCCTTCCTTCATGGCCTGGACGTCTGCTTCATCCACCTGGCAGGGCCATGGCACCGCGGCACGGCACGGCACCCGGGACCCGCCGGCCTTGTGCTTCCAGGAATCGAAGTCTAACTGCACTTGTGGAGGAGCACATTCAGACTCAGATCCTCAACTTGGTTGCTGTTTCGTCTTGTTGCTTGCTTTGAAATGATTAATGAATGATGAAATGACTAATTAAGGATGATGAGATATCTGGGTGACCTGTAGGTCTGTGACATTGACGCTTTCTCCCGCATCCGAGATCTTACCGGTGGAAGTGGAACCTCTTTGATTTTTACACTTCAAACCATTCAAAATCTGATCTGACTGTTCATTATCGTCATTATCCATCAGTGTTGCTAGATTCTCATCATGATCCATCATATGTGTTCATTATCATCATTATCCATCATTATCTCTCAATGATCATCTAAAGTGTGTAACACTCGTAGTACCTGCCGCTCAACCGACGGCCTTAGATCTGCTGATTAGGGGCTGGCGAAGACTTGAACACAGGGGGACACTCAATGAGTCTGTTCCAAACTTAGCAGAAAGAGAACCCGCATCAAGACACAAGGAGGAGGAAGTCACCATGGACACATGCTGAAACTTGAAGTTACTGCAACTCTTCCGCAATCTTGTGATAAATCATGGGCAGAATGTGACAGAACACACAATCACAAGTCAAACAATAGATGTGGGTAGAAGCTTCCTTCTCGACCAGTGCAATGCATCCTGGCTTCTGCACATTCCCCCTTATCCAATGCATCGGTGTTTTGTCCTGCGGAGGAATGGTGTTTTTGACCCACAAATGCAGCCGTGAAACGTTCTCCAATCTGAATCATGCACTTCTCGAGCTGGGCAAGCTTCAAGTCTACCTGGGCACCCTTCGGATCCTTCAAGTCTACCTGCAGCTCTGTCTCAACCTGAGCAGAAGCTGTCTTCGCCATTAAGCTATGCTTGCAATCCTAAACTTAGTCACCTTCCTAAAGATAGCCAGCACTATTACCGGTTGTTTGCCATGGTCTGGTACCAGGCTCAGCAAGGGATGCTGGCAGGGGATATTAGCATTCTCACGATGCAGCTTTTTCTGATCAGTGAAAAATTGTTTGCACTATTTCTACACCATTGTTGGCGATTTGCCAATGGCTGTCACTCCAAAGACCAAGTGGCATCACCACCCGGACCAACCAGTAGATGCAGTATCCCCATAGACCAGGTAGTTTGACCACTTCTACCATGAGGGTAGCTTGGATGCTAGCACCTACATCTCCTTATTGATTGTGATCAGCAACAGCTGAATGCTTCAGTTTATATTCATTACTTGTTAGTTCTACCACATTGGTTGCCTATACGTCACATTTCCATACATTTCCTAACCCTCACATAAACCATTTTGGTAGCGGTCCCCCCAAAAGCAACAATAGCAGGACACCCTCACCCCAATAACCCAAACCATGAACACAAACAATAATTACAACAATGGTTCTAAAGAGATAAGTGGTCGTGAGCAGCAATCGCAACAATCGCAATACTAAGAGTACTTACGAGCAAAACAGCAACAACAACAACAACAACAACAACAACAACAGTGCTTTCACAACATGGCCCAAGTGCCCAAGCTAAGGTTTAATCTACAGATACACAAAATAACTTCACCCGGTTCTGGCCCTAGTGACATCACTCTTTGAGCCAAATCCGTGCGAGTGGTTGCTCTTGGACTTCTTGGGCCCCTTGGGCTCCTGTTGTAGCACGGACCAATCATGAAAAACGTGACATGCGGAGAGCGACCCAAGAACAATGACGATTGGTAACAAACAATACTAGGAGATATAACAATTGTTTGGCTATTCGTAATCCAATAATGGTAAACAATGGTTATTGGTGGGACGGTGCGACTTTGTTCAATCTCGATCACTTCACAAATGAATCTCTTCGACCAACTTGTAGAGCTATGGGGGGATTTTTCGGGTGATTCCCAGCAGTTTCCGCCAATCTAGGGTGTCCATGATGAGCAGTCATGGCTGTGGAAAGCATCAACAGGTGCTTCAGGGTTGGAAGGAAAGGGTGGTTTCAACCCTTATGAAAAATATAAGTCAACCAACCATTTATTAATAATTAAATACTGTACTATTGAATATTAAAAAAGTTAAAAACCATGGACCAGCTTTCTTGATTCAACATTTGTGCAACAGGATGCAACAGGTCTACGCAGGGGGATTGTGGCAGTGAGCTGTGGCCTTTGAAGCTCAACATTTTGCCTATTCCAACCCAACTATGCCCAACTACCATCCACCAATGGCCACTCGGCCGGACCGCCATCTGAGGACATCCTTCGATTTGACTCCCAAGTTGGATGTTGCTCAAATATCATTGCTGATGACTCATTGTTGCTGGATTCTGCTATGCCCCACTATTGCTGGTCATTATCCACATCAACCTGCAGAAAATTGGACTGCAGCTTGCTGCGAGGGAAATTCTGCAGCATGAAGACTGTTGCAGTTTATCGTTTCCTTTTCCATTTTTCCGGCGGTTTTCCTTCAGAAAGTTTTTCCAAGGGTGTCAGTTGCGGTTTCGGTGTCCGTGCATCAAGTTGATTGTTTCGAGATCGTGACCGCCATGCGCGCGCGCGCGTAATGTTTCCCTTCCAGCCCTTGTCCCGATATCATCACCGCGGCTTGTCTATCCATGTAGCTACCTGTGTGCTTGTGTAGCTGTTTATCTACCTAAGTGTCAACCTAACTGTCTATCTGATTAATTTGTATGTTTACCTGTTTGGTGATCTATCCTCAAGAAATGACGCTTACCCATCCATCCACTGGTCTATCTAACTCATCTATCTCATCTGTTCGCTGTGTATCTATTCATCCATCTAGCTCTGTACCTATGTAATCCTATGTGTCTATCTATCCAATCCATCCCCCTTCTTACCTCTACCTTTCTATATATCTATCTATCTGCCAAAACTGATGTGTCTATTTGTTCAAGCTGTTCAGATCAAATTATGCTGTCACTAAATCACTGTGGAAATCCAAAGACATACCTAGTCACTGTTAGTCACCATACCTCTACTCTCCTCAGTTCTCTGCTTTGCTATCTTTTACCTCCCAGTCACTGCTCTTGCATTTTCCCAAGGTGCATCAAAGTTGGCGTCATGAAAAATGGACCCCTAGGTCAACTAAGTACTTGCGCCTGCCACGCGAAATCGCCATCATGTCAATTGCATCTCTTGAGCCTCACTGCGAAAATGCTGCACCTGCAGACGGCATTTTTGCTGCTCACAGAACATCAAAACAATAAAATAAACATGACTAAATTCATTAGACACATGCAACATGGTCTTAAGCACATGAAATGCATTACAAAATGATACAAAATGTACTCAGACGCAACAACGCATTTTTCGAGATTTTCGCGTCTGACATTTTGAAATCCAAGTGAGCTCTCTCGAATTGTGCTACTTCCGGAGCTCGAAAAACTGCTCGAAATCACACAAGAGCGCACCACTCTCGCGACCTCTAAGCGCATAATGCCAATTTTGCACAATTTTGCCGCGCACTTTCCAATTTTTGTTGGCATGATGCCCGACCAGTCACATACAAATAGCTGATAAACATGAGATAGTAATTTCGCGGTTTCAACGTGCTACATGTTTGTGCCGCCAAACATCGCAAATCTGATCCAATCTGCCTTTCATGGATGGACAGCAACACATGAAACCACCAGCACAATCATAACAAGCCACCAGCAACGGCTCGCTTCGCCCCAGGGTGTCCTGTGTCTTTTCTGTGGCGCTTATAACATCAGCGCTTTGAGAGCAGCCCATCCTGACGAGCTCAGCATGCTCAGCATGGTGGCCCTTGGTTCACAAGTTGTGACAAGGACTTGGTCACCGTATCCATTGATATCCACCAACCAGCACTGTTCATGGGCCGTAGGAACCCCAAACCATGAAAAAAATGGGAGGCCGTAGCCTTTACCACTGTTTGGAGTTGCAGTGCGATTTTTGACCTATGAACCACTATCGGTTGCAGTGGTTGCAATATGTTGTAATGCTATCACATTTATCCAAACATAGTTGAACTGGTCGCTATGTTGGATTCACGATTGACATCAGCCATTTCTGGTGAAGGCATCACTGGCTGAAAACGAACAACTGAAGCGGCCGTCCTGTCAACTTCGTTGAAGTTAGGCTGCTGAGTTCCTACAACACTACAGCTGAGTGTTTCACTACACAGCAACGCACATCTTGAGCAACGCAGCCACGGTGGACAGTTTCTGGCAGTTTCGATTTCATTCGTAAAGATTGGCTCCCCAATCCACTGCAAACAGCTGATGCTTTATTCAACCACGATTGGTGATCAATAAAGTTTCCTGTTGATTATGTTTTCATCAGGCTGTTGATCAACAAGAAAGCACAAGCAATCGTGGATGCTTGTAGCAACATATCAACTCATCAGCGATACAGTGTTCGCGATTGCAACCTTAGAATCATCCATTAAGTGGTATCAAGCTGAGTCAATGATCATCATCTTGCAACATGACAACACGGTGCTGCAGGTGCTGGCAGCCCCCTATCCCAAGGATGTCTGGTGACTCACCCAATCTCATCCGGACATAAGTAGATCAATCGTCTTGACTCAATATTGAATAAATGGTCAATAAGCCCAACCAAGAGGTGACAAAGAAGCATGTCATCAACCAATCATCCTAAATGATCTAAATATGTGACGCAATGGTCGCCAGTAACAATGAACATTTTGTAGATATGCAGCAGATCAACATCAAAGGACTTTATGAGATACTCAAATTACTCATTAAATGGAACATTATGATCAAGCGAGCTTCATTGGTAAGGGTATGCAAGGTCCCATCGTCACAGTCACTCCCCTCTTTCCACAGCTCAGCTACAAGATCCAAGCTCCCCTCGTGTGGGCAAAATCCGTCAGGCCAACGTGGAATGCATCGCTGCAATTCGAGGTTCAAGACAGATCTCATTTCCATAGCGACCCAACTGTCAAGCAGTGAAATGATCAGGCTTAGGGTTCTCTAATTATCGATTAAAGCAGCCATGCTTCGCACGAACGTGACGAACCTTTCCGTAAGCAAAAAAGCAGCACTGGAAGCAAATATGGCGGGATCTTTCACGGAGTGTCACAGAGTGTCACAGAGTGTTTGGAGCCTGAATTCTGGCAATCTCATCAAACTTCATATGGCTGTGGCTCAAAATGAGGGTATGATTCAATCATCCAAAATACAGCGACTTCCAAAAATCAGTTGAGACATGTTGAGATCCCGTGCCGTTCTAGAGATATCGGAGGGCCATCTGCTTGGTCATTCCGGGTGCGCGCCTTGGCTGCTACCAAGGGAGAGGCAAGCCGGAGATGTATAAATAATAAAGCCGAAGCCCAAGCAGGGCGAACCACCGACATTCCGAAAAAAGGCTCAGGTCACAGCTCGGCACGGCATGCAACGAGAGCAGTTCTGACTGCAAATGCCAGTCAGGGTTCCTGGGAAAAAGCAATGCTCGGCAGTAGCATTGCAGATGCTTTAAAAAATCCAGGTTACATGATAGTCACCTGAGCTGTTGCTGCAAGGCTTAGCCATGCTGAAAGCCGTGGAAATCACAGTAAGCAGGGCAACATCGATCCAAGAAACACATCCACACTTGCAAAAGTCTGAGATGACTCCAGCAATTTAAACATGAAAGGACCTTATCAAATAATTACTCATTTTGATTCATTTTGCACATTCTGAACCTAAGGGTTATGCAAGGTCAAATCGTCACAGTCACTCCCCTCTTTCCACAGCTCAGCTACAAGATCTAAGCTCCCCTCGTGTGGGCAAAATCCGTCAGGCCAACGTGGAATGCATCGCTGCAATTCGAGGTTCAAGACAGATCTCATTTCCATAGCGACCCAACTGTCAAGCAGTGAAATGATCAGGCTTAGGGTTCTCTAATTATCGATTAAAGCAGCCATGCTTCGCACGAACGAGACGAACCTTTCCGTAAGCAAAAAAGCAGCACTGGAAGCAAATATGGCGGGATCTTTCACGGAGTGTCACAGAGTGTCACAGGGTGTTTGGAGCCTGAATTCTGGCAATCTCATCAAACTTCATATGGCTGTGGCTCAAAATGAGGGTATGATTCAATCATCCAAAATACAGCGACTTCCAAAAATCAGTTGAGACCCCACATACCTACTGTTCCAGAGTTCTAAAGGGTTTTACAGCAAGTTCCATTTGCTTGGCCATTCCGGGTGCGGGCCTTGGTCAAAACCAAGGGGAAAGCAAGCCGGAGATGTATAAAGCCGAAGCCCAAGCAGGGGGAACCACCGACATTCCGAAAAAAGGCTCAGGTCACAGCTCGTACGGCGTGTAACGTGAGCAGTTCTGACTGCAAATGCCAGTCAGGCTTCTCGACAGTAGCAATGCTCCGCAGTAGCATTGAAGTGGATGCCCAAAAACATGTGTCCTATTTCGGGCACCGGCCAAGCTGAGCGGGGGCGGGTCTAGAAACGCACCCCGCGAAAGGTGAGCCAAGTGGCGTTCGTTGGTGTTAACTGAGATAAATTTTTGATCACCGCTCCAAAGACACCAATACACACACATATTTCGCACATGGGTGGATAAACACATCAGCTTGTGAGGCGGTCTGCCTTCACATGCTTCGGTATCCCAAAGTCAAAGGCGACAACTCAAGGCGGGGGCGAGAGTCAAACATCAGCCCCTCAAATCAAACTATGTGGACGACATGAAAATCTGGTTGGTGGTTGCAGCTTCAAGCCCGATGAAAAACATCAATCAACCAACCACTTGTCAATGATTACTAGGGGAAATACCAAATTAAAACCACCAACCAGATCTATTTTACTGGTGATCTACTCTGGTTATCTACATATCATTACAACCAACCAGTATTTGACTGGTGATCTGCTCTGACGGATGTGGCGATCGCTGTGGGGCTTAGAGCATCTCCACGCGTGGCTTCCTCGGCAGTTCCAACAACGGCACGGGGTCCACATCTTCGTCACGGAGGTTGTGGTACCGATCACGAACCCTGAAAAATGGTTGGTTTATTACTATAAATGACTATTAATGGATGATTTAGGGGTACCCCTATTTTGAGAAACACCCATTTAGACAGCAATTGTCATCAGCAATTGTCTAGCCAAGAAGACCAGCCTGCCTCACCAAAATCTTTGGGTGGAACCACCTGCAAACAGATTTCTAATCGTGGCACATCTTTATTGCAGTGCTTAGTTTCGGCATGTTTCAGCATGGCATTTTGATGCATTTTGTGGCCACACTCAAACTGGTCATCATTGGTCATCCCAAATACATTGGTTTCTCAAAAGAGGGGACCACCCCAGCCATCCTTTATATCAACCATTTATACTGTAATCATAAACCATCCATAGGAATTGGGTACCCCAAACTGGCTAGAGAAAGCACCATATCACACTGACGAGCTCGATGTGGATGTCCCTGGTACGTCCGTGCCTTCCGAGACACCGACGCTCAGGAATTTGTGCCATCGCTGTGGCAGGGATGGCATCCGTCTTGTTCTCTGCCAGGGCGTTCAGTTGCGAGACTGCCATGTAGGTGCGTACCTCCTGGTGACTGCAACGAGCACGGTCCCACAATGGATTCTGTATGATGCCACTCCGCAACAAACTGGGCACTATCAACCCCTACAACAATCAATGGTATGGGCACGTCTACCTTGCTGCATGAAACACATGCCAATGTAGGAATCTTCGTTTTAGTGAAATTGCTCAATTATGATCAATGAATTCACGCTTCGAAGGTTTGGTCACAGCTTTAAACAAACATGTAATCATGTTGCCAGGTCTATCCACCCCGGGCACCTCCAGCTCCATTCGTCTCATCTTCACTTCACGTTTCAATGACGAAGAATCTTTGACCAACTCAACTGGGCAGGGGCTTTGATGACGTTGGATATGACATGGGTGTATATCAAGTCATAGGGTTCCCCCAAATCAGCCTTTGTTAAGCATTTCTAGTAAAACACCAGCCATGTTTGGGGTCCCCTACTTTAGGAAACCACCATATGGAGATCTTCACAACTTCGGAAACGGATCAAATCACAAAGGCATCTTGAGTCAGTTGATTTTGCCTGGCACCGGTTTGGACAAGACCAAGCAAATAAGGCCTACACACAAGCCATGGTGAAAATCATTAAGCGGGCGGCCTGGAAAGGTAGGGAGCTATCAACAAAGCTGAACGCCGTTGTTGCTGCTCCGATCTGAGCAGTTTCTATTTTCGCTATCGAACAGCTCTTCGATTCAGATGTTACCTGCCATGCCTACGAAACATACGTGCCAGATCCCCGCAACCCTTGTGGCCAATGCGAAATGAAGTGCCAATGCGGAGGCATGTGAAACCATGCTCAGACACATTTTGGGTAAGCACAAGAACTATTCCTATCTGTTCTGAACATGTCAAGGCCGCTTTGCGAGCGATCATTAAATCGAAAGCAGCTTCTACCCCCTGCGCGAAAGTGGTAAGACTCTGCACGCAACCGAGTGTCTCGGCCCAATGTTGACAACTGTTTTTCGCCACTTTTGGATGCTCTTGGGACCACTTGACCTTACCTTTATATGTACGTGTAACCGTACAACTATCGCAAACCCAGGTCCTGAACCAAACACCCACGGACTACAACAGGATGAAATTGCCACTGGAGATGTCCTGGGAAAAATGGGGTTACCCTGAAATCTTGCAGTGAAACTTCAAGTAACAACTTACATGTTACTAAGAATTTTTGTTCAATTCACTCCCTTACCATTGGTTGGCTTCAACCCAGAGCGGTGTTTACTCATTCCGTATCAGATGAACAGCCACTGTTCAACTCCAGTCCCGACAAATGTTCCAGCACTGTCGGATAATGAATGATTTCGATCCGCATCAACCACAAGGTGGCTTCTTGAAATGGAGTCACCCTTAAATCATCTAATAATTGCTAATTACAGAGCCATTTTTGTAAATAAACCATCTATTTTTGGGGCTTTCAATCTTTAGGAACCCTCCACATGATCCCCGGCCACCAATCGGGTACCACCACCCGAGCCGGTTGCCTAAAGCCTTGCGAGTCTTCTTCACGTGCAAATCATGCGCCGTCCTTGGCACAAATGACGCGGACGACGTTGAGATCAATGACATATGACATATGGGTGTTTCTCAAGTGTTAGGGAACCCCTCAAATGGATGGTTAATTGCTATCAATGATTAATATAGGATGATTTATTTGAGAATACCCCCTATTTTGAGAAACACCCATATGATGACATTGAGTATTCCCAGGGCTGGGATAGGCTTGCATTGAGATGTAACTACTCAGCCGTCCCAGCAGCTCGATGTTCAGGTTCTTTTCATTTCTTTCCGCCACTACTTCTACCACTACCTCTAATAAAACCACCACCATTACTACTTACTACCTACTACTTACCACTTCCATCCACTTACGACTTACTACTCGAATCTTGCTACGACTTGCTACTTGAATCATCTTGAATCTACTTCCTCGTTGATTACAAGCACCTGGTGCTGCCCAGGAGCCGATTGATGGGCAAATGTTGGCCGTCCTTCATGGCCTCGACATCGGCTTTGTCCACCTGCCGCGTCCACTCGTCAGATGGCAAGGCCACCCCCCACCATGGCAGCGCCTGGTGACTCCAGGAATCGAAGTCCAACTGTACTTCTGGTGGCTCGCATTCTGGCTCGACTCCTAGGAAAGTGCTGGATGGTTGGCTGGCTGGTTGGTACTCTACTGCGGGTTTTCCCGTTGCCAGCCACACTTTGGGCTCAAGGGCCTTGGAAATAGCAGATGGCTTTGAGTCTCGACTTCTCACGGGTTTGAAGTGCGGGTCTTTGCGAAGCGCTATGATATCGTTCCCCAGGCGGCTGATTGTCATTTTCATGTTTTGTCCTCTACTTATTGTTGGATTTTTTGTCATCAGGATGGCATTGTCGGAGCAGCTTAAATTGTTAAGCCATGTTAAGCCTGCTTTTGGATACCACTGAGATTTTCAAATCTGCACCTGCCAGGAAAGCAAATAGTTGCCGCATGTTGCCACTTTGACGACCAACATGCAGGTGCAAGTACGACAGCTTAGGATACCCAGGCCCGAACACCGGTGAAGTTCACCCCTTGTGGCCCTTGTGGTGCCATGGTTACTTCATGCGGCAGGTTTGGCTTTTGAACATCTGAAGAGAATGAAACTAAGTTCTGGGAAAGGTTCCAGCTTTACTTTCGTGAATTGTAGTTCAACTTCGAGTTCCATGGACTTATAATAACCCTTTAGTGCAAGGGTCATACCTCAATGCTTATTCGTGAGACCCTGGCTATCTTTGGGAAATACTTTGGACAGCTCAAGAGCTTCTGAGAGAATAATGGCCTTTGAGTTCAGCCGAACTTGGGATCTAGCTGAGTGCTTCGGTGCGTTTTGCTAGTTGGTTGGTTGGCTGGTTGATGTATGTGTGACATTGATCTCATTCTTTTCATTGCGCAAAATACGGGATCAAAGCTTGATCAACGGGGTCAAACTCTCTAGTTTCAACACTCCAGGTTAAACTATTCGAATTAAGTGAATGAACTCAATAGACTATGAAGTTTGACTAACCAAATTATAGAATAGCAGTTATATACTATTTGATCATCTATACTTCAGGTCAAACTACCAGTATTAAAGTACGAATTCAAGGGATCACCCTGTAGCGGGTGATTCTTCCCCAATTGTTGTGTGGAAGCACTCAACTATCAATTCGGCATCTGTTCACGATGACTAGTGATTTCGCCACGTGCCTCAAAACTTTGCCGAGATAACTTCTCTGCCAAGTACAACCTGTTCTCAACCCGACCATAATTCATGGACATCATATGACAGAATCCATGCTTAGTCACCAGCACCAAAGGATTTGGTAAGACTTCCCACCATCTTTACCAACGCGTCATCCTCCAGTCCCTTCCTCTTTTGTTAAACTTGAAATCAATTAATAAATCTGTTATTGACAGATTTTCTAAAACTTCCACCAGGATTTACATGTACATACATAAATCTTTTTGTCAAACAGTTGGCCGATTGAAAAAATGGTGCAGCCCCGAAGCGTTCTCCAAACTGAAGCGTGCACTTCTCCAACTGTGCAAACTTCACGTTTGCCTCAACCTCAAGGCATGAAAGCAGTAGTGATAAGTTTCTAATGGTTTCAAGTAGTTCTATCCCAAGTCTTGGATATGCATGTATATATACAAAATTATATATACACATATCAGTATAAATAAATAAACATATACATCTATATATATATATATAAATGAAAATATACACATCAAATGTATATACACACATATACATATTCATATATATATATATCAATATAAATTTGTAAACACACACATATATATATATATATAAACGCATACATATATGAACATATATAAACATGGTTGTCTCCTTGCCAATGCTTTCAATCTAAGTCATCTTCAGACAGCAAAAACTATCTTCAGACAGCAGCAACAACAACAGCAACAGCAACAACAACAGCAGCAACAACAACAGCAACAGCAACAACAACAGCAGCAGCAACAACAACAACAACAACAGCAACAACAACAGCAGTTAAAAACAACTGTGTTTTCTCAACACGGCCCAATCTAATCACTTCTGAGACCAGTGGCTTGCTTGTTGGAGCCAAACCCGTGCGCGCGGGACGACTTTCCAGCTTTCTTGGGCTCCTGGGCCCAAAGATACAGGGAGGTCAAGAGATGCCCAGAGCCAAGTTCCATTGTTTCAATGCATCATGTTTCCAGAAGCGGTGTACCATGTACCCACCAAGCAAGACTCATTGAGTGGCGCAGATTCGAAGATCTTGAATCAAGCCAATGGACAATCACACGTTGGTACCACCGTGTGTGAACATTTGCAGACCACGATGAACCACATGTCACTATCGCTATACTTCATGACAAATGATGCAGTCAAGATCATAACTTAACCAAAAGATGAGACCAAATCGGGTCTTGCTCCCTCCAGCTACCGGTGGAACTCAGGATGTCCCTCCTCCCATGGAGCTATGGGTGGAACTCAGGATGCTCTGACCAGTCCAGGTTGCAGGCTGAGTCCTGTGTCTTTTCCTTGCTGACTTGGCTGACTTTTGTAACATCAGCACTTTGAGCGCAGCCCATCCTGACACGTCGCCATGGTGGCAGCCCTGAATCACCCAACGCTGTAATGTAGTTACGATTCGGATCGCTTGGTCAGCATAGCTAGTGACATCCCCACTACAATGAATGTCAGTAGCTCTCAGTACCCAAACCTTCAGATTTGGGAGGTACAAAACAGCATTCACTGCAGCATAATGGACACACCCAAGTGAGAACTAGACCGAGACAGCCTTGGAGGCCTTTGTTTAATCTTGCGACCACCTTAAGTTAGTCCGTACGGATGTTACATCCCACGATGTTCCGCCACAAGTTTGCTTATTGTGCTGCTCATTTACAACTGTTCGCAATGGCAGTGGCGGTTATGGTTGGAAAGTATTTTCCCAACATAGTTGTCGGTCGCTATGTTGGTTGTTCACCACCATTGACATCATTTTTGAGAATCGGGGAGCTACCTGGAACAATTTCGGGGGAAGGCATAGGATGAACTGGTTTCAGCGACAACTCTGGCTGTCCTTGCGGCTGAACTGTGGAGGCTGAGTCGCTTCCTACTCCTACGGTCCTACAGTGTTCCGCCAAAGACTTGAGCAACACGGCCACGGTGGAAACAGCAGCAGTTTCTGTGTTGTGGTGCGCTTGCGCAGCGCGACCGCAAATGGCAACCAACCCTGCAATTTGGACCCTGAGATCTGCTGAGTTTTCTACTTTGTCCAGCTTCAACTTCCTTCAACTTCTTGTAACTCCAAGGTTTTCTAAGTTGTTGGTGGCAACATTTATCTGCAGTTTGGGGGAGTACCACTGTGGCAACTGAGACATCAACAATGTCACCCAACTCCAGGGTGTGGCAAAATTCAAAGCACCTTGAAATCCAGTCCACCCATTGGTTCCACACCACCATTTTCGCAATGGATCCCATGCCTCAGCATGTCCCAGCATGTCCGACCTTGATGTTGAGACTCAGATCCAGAACAACATTCAAAGATTTCAGGTCGCGGTGCACAATGGTGGGAGTCTGGCTGTGCAAATACCTGAGGCCACCGAGCTTCGCTCGGCAGAACGACACCCATGTCTGGCGAGAACTGTCTCGTTTATGGGCTGCTGTCCTCAGTTCTACCACAGCCGAGGCTTCATAGAAGAAACTGTCCTGGATCAATGGCTGTTTATCACGGGTCTCGGGGTAGATCTAAGCACAAGGAATCACCGCTCTCCCCCGGGGCACGCCACGCCATCCGCAATCCTCAGTTGAGCCAACTGCGGGTCCCACGTCTGGATGGGAATTGTGCACCCCTGTCTGTGGCTTTCCGGTACCAGAAGTGCTGTTTTTGTTTCCCTGCAATGATGGTACTCCCAGACCTGTGGCTTCTGGTGATGGCATCTTGAAACTTCACAAATTCTGATCGTTGCCGTGAAAATCTGATCGTTTCGTGAAAACTTCACAAATTCTTCAAATTTCACAAATGGGTGATGGCATCTTTCCCGAGAAACCAGTGGCTTCGGCGGCCAAGCTTCTGGATGCACATATTCAACGCATGGCCAAAGGGAAGCTTCTGCCTGGCTCTAAAATAGTGCTTGGTTGCATTGGTTGCCTCTTCAGGAAGATCAATCCCCTGCTTAGGGGAGAGATAGAGAGAGTTGTGAGTTTCTCCATGCATTTGTCATGCTATTGCTAATCAATTCCCAGTTGTAGACCAAAAGCGAAACCATGATGGGGAGAACTAGCCGATAGTCAGGGGCATACACACACATCCAAAGCCCATGTGGAAATCTTGGAAGACTGTTCGGTACATATTGTCTATAGAACTTGGTTGAGCATCAAACCCTCGTCGAACTGTCGAACATTTCCAAACTGCTTGCAATCATAAGTGTCAATGCTGGGACATCAACTTCCGGCTCAT
Source organism: Symbiodinium kawagutii (assembly GCA_009767595.1). Classification (NCBI taxonomy): domain Eukaryota; class Dinophyceae; order Suessiales; family Symbiodiniaceae; genus Symbiodinium; species Symbiodinium kawagutii. The sequence goes on along the minus strand of VSDK01002149.1, from coordinate 167,580 downwards.
TGGCATTGACCCCGACCAGTTGTTCTCATGCCTGGGAGATCTTGTTTTCCCTAAGGCCATCACAAGTTCGGTCATAAATCGCTGGTAATTTACGTTTTTATAAGGTTGACTCATCAATCGCTGGATCTCCCATAGTCGCTTGAACATCATGATCGTTCACCTTCCATTTATGTATACATATATATATTCCCCGCGTTGCCCAATAATCAGCCATGATTGGTTATGTCCTGGCATTGAATCCAGTCTCACGGAGTGCGACATGAGACGAATGCGCAAAAGGGTGATTATCCTCTGTAAGTGGCAGTTGTACCATTCTTAGTCACCAGCAAACTATCCTGGAAGCTGAACATCATCGTCGATGTAATTGTACAGTAATAGCTTAACATCATCGTCTATGCAATTTAAAAATCATAGATTTTCTATTTCCAGGATCTTCCAGATTAGTTTACCAGAGTGTAGACAATACGCATCACGTATTGCATCTCTTGGCGCCATGGATTCCGCACAGCTCCATCTCTTCAGGCGTCGTGCCTACGAACATGTAGGAGATGATGTAAGGAGCCACCTGGCATGTACCTGGACAATGCTGGTCATGGTTCGCAATGGTAGGTACTGCCTATTGACCAGCAATGACATCACCAATAAACACAGGGCATATCACATGACTGATGGACATATCACCAACAAAAGCGAGGATAATTTGACAAGAAAATACAAGAGCTACCACTGTATTTCAGGCAACGAAAACCTGACACCCCCCAATGAAGATTTCTACTTGCGAACATCACATGCTCTGCTTATGAAGGACGCCCATCCTCCCGGTCATGTTTCCCATAGCTCCTCTGGGCTTGTCTGAAAAGGGCACGCCCCAAGCCGCTACAAAATCATTGACCTTTCTGAGAAGTCAGGGTGTCGGCACAACATTCTGTGAACCAACACCTTGCATCCATCACTTTCGTATCCATGCAAAACAATCCCAAAAGTGTAACAACATGTAACAACTACAATGATTACAACGCTAGAAAAAAAAACGCTCAGTATGAAATCCACCAATGACGTAAACACATCTAAACAATGCCTTGGATCTCCGCAACTGTGGGCCCCACCAAGAGCACCAATGGGCCCAGAGGGCCCAGGCGGCCCAGGTCACTCAGTCACGAGGCAAAGGTTTGGTAACTGCAGAGATGCTCCGATGAACCGAACCTGGGAGCACTGCTGACACGGCAGCGCCGTGGCATTTCATTCAACGCCGATATATCTTCATCGGTATCATTCACTTCAACCGTATCATTAATAGTATCAATATATGACATATATTGATACAAATACCCTTCGAAATATCTTCAGTATCCATCAGAATCCATCAGCATCCATCATTCACTTGGACCGTATCCAATCTATCCATATCCATCAAGGCGATGCTCGCCCCCAAGGGGACGCCACGCCGTGAGGCCCAGGGCTGGGACCAAGCGTTTGTGGCTCAGATGTCTGAAGGAATCGATTTCCCGGGCCAGGTCCTAGGGCTGCCGTCATCACCCAGGGTCCCATGGTATCATTGGACGCTCACCCCAAGTGGTGGCATCCGCAGCCACTGGTGCGGCAGGGGATCTTCGCTACCGGCCCCAAGGTGGGCCCCCAACCACGGCTAGAGCTGTTGGTTTACAAGTGACTTAACTGGGGTGATTTCTGCCAATTATAGGGGTGAAATGGGGTGAACTAACCCGACTTATAACTTCCAGGGGCCCACCTTGTAGCATTATACAATAAACCACATAGTTCTACATGGTTGTTGGTTGGTAGTTCGTTACTTCCATGATCCGCGAGCTTGAAGAACTATGACAATAACCATTGGCGACCATGGGGAACCATTCGTAGCCACCACCGTTGACCACTGACCTAGGTGAGGTAAAGGGGATCATTCGGGTGGAGCCATGGTGAGGAGCCATTTTGCCACTCTTTCAGCCAATGAAAGCTGTCTCTTGGGCTACATGCGGCTTTGGCATGCTTAGCCATGATGCAATATGAATACAGCAATAGATGATAATAGATGTACACAATTTACTTCACACAACTGCTTGCACTGGTTTACGTCAGTTTGGTCAAACTAATATCATTAAAGAATGATCCAGCAGCAAAAATCCTATGCATTCGGAAAACTATAAGAGCTGGAACTGCGATTGCACTGCAGAACTGTCACCCCCAAAAAATGGTTGGCCCCAGCTAACCACTGTCCCGTCGTCCAGGATGGCAGCAAAGGCAACGCTTGTAGCTTGAACTTGTTGAACTTTCCTGAGCTGATCTTGCACTGCAGAGCTGTCACCACCACAAAAAGGAGAGCCCCAGGTAACGACAGACCCGTCGCCCAAGATGGCAGCAAAGGCACCATTTGTGGCCTGAACTTGCTGCACGTTTTTGAGCCGATCTTGCACTGCAGAGCTGTCACCACCACAAAAAGGCGAGCCCCAGGTAACCACTGACCCGTCGTCCAGGATGGCAGCAAAGGCAGCATCTGCGCCCTGAATTTGTTGCACATTCCTGAGCTGATCTTGTACTGCACTACTATCGCCCCCGGTTTTTGGATCGCCCCAGGTCACTACTGTCCCGTCATCCATGATGGCAGCAAAGGCAGTATCTGTGGCCTGAACTTGTCCAAAGTTCTGGAGTTGACGCTGGACTCCGGACCTGTCCCTACCATAGCCCAGCTCTCCCCAAAAAACCACTGACCCGTCACCCTGGATGGCAGCAAAGGCTGCCTGTGTGGCCTGAACTTGTTGCACATTCCTGAGCTGATCTTGCACGGCAGAGCTGTCACCTCCACATCCTCCACGGCCCCAGCTAACCACTGATCCGTCGCCCAAGATGGCAGCAAAGGCAAAATGAGTGGCCTGAACTTGCTGCACATTCCTGAGTTGATCTTGAACCGCAGAGCTGTCACCGCCTATATCTGGATTGCCCCAGGTAACCACTGACCCGCAGTCCAGGATGGCAGCAAAGGCACCATTTGTGGCTTGAACTTGTTGAACGTTCCTGAGCTGATCTTGCACTGCAGCGCTGTCGCCGCCGTAATGTCGATGCCCCCAGGTAACCACTGACCCGTCTCCCAAAATGGCAGCAAAGGCAGCATCTGTGGCCTGAATTTGCTGCACATTTTTGAGTTGATCTTGCACTGCTGAGCTGTCACCTCCATATTGTTCATCGCCCCAGCTAACCAATGTCCTGTCATTCAGGATGGCTGCAAAGGCATAAGCTGTGGCTTGAACTTGTTGCACGCTCTTGAGCTGATCTTGCACTGCAGAGCTGTCACCACCATAATCTGGATCGCCCCAAGTCACAATCCTATCATGTCCACAGCACCACATTGCGAAAGCCTGGCTTGTTGCTGCTACTCTTGGCTGTTGTATAACTGCCATTATGTGATCCCCATCTTGAATGCCTGAAGCTTCCAAAGAGTCTGTGAGGTCGGTCAGCGCATGTCCTGTTTCTGTGGCAAGCGTGAGGAACCCGTGTCCGAACGACTTCTGGGCCAGCGCTTTCAAATCCCTCACAGTTGCAAGGCCTGGGAGTGACAGTGTTTCACTCCGGCCACTTGGGAGGGACACAGTAACTTGAAACATTTAGCCACTTGGACCTACAAAATACGAATCACAATCTCCAACCTCTTGAGCCACTGGGCCATGCTCAAACTGACCGCGAACCGTTGGAAGCAAATGGTTGCCATGTGTACTTCAGTCCTTGTTGGATGTAAGAATGATATCAGTGTACTGGCTGATTGATGGATCATGTTGATTCACATGGTCAAGTATCACGTTTCAGATTTATTCATCCTGGTTCATAGCCAGGTGGTTGGTCAATGTACAGGCACCTCCCCCCACAATTGATGTTGACCAGGATCCAACCAGGAAACTTCCTCTGCTGTTCTTTTTGAGCAGTGCTTGCAACGTGTCACTGCTAAAACTGAAGCCCAATTCAGTGTTTAAAAGCATATTTGAGTGATGTTTCGGGTGCATGAACATTAAGATGCTGAACATTAAGATGTTCATAAGATGCTAAGATTAAACTTGAACATTAAGATGTTAAACATCAAAATGTTAAAGCCCATTTAAAACATTAAGATTTCAACCCGCCCTACAGGTTTTGAATCAGAAAACCTCGGGAACTTCGCCTCGGGAACTTCGTGACGGCAGCTCCTGGACGATCAACTCGGTCATGTTCTCGTCAAAGAACAGTTGCTTGATAGCCACCTGCCCACCACGCTGCAGCGGCTGGGGTATTGGTTGGTTGGTTGGTGGGTGGGTTGGTTGATGGTTGACGTCCAGTAAGAAGTGCCGGGGATAAAACCAATACAGTATAGCGATATACCAGGCATAGTTGGTCCCTACTTTCATCTCAACGATCTCTTTGACCCTGCCCAAGAAGACCAGTCAACATAGGGCCCGCAATACCCATGTGGAAGGGCCGGTACTGTCCCCACTAACTCTGACGGTTGCTGGATTGCACCATGGCTGCCAATGATCGTCACCCGCTATCCAAAACCAATCCGTGGTTGGTTTTTCACCATTCTTGATCAACATCATGATATATCATGATATACATATATAAATATAGATATATTATATATAGATATATATAGAGGACTATCTATAATATGACATATCAATTGATGATCCGTTATAAATACCTGTCACATCAATGGATCTCCAAGCATCAACGATGAAGCCATAGCTCCAACACTGGCCGCCATGGCAGCCTGGTGGCCCGTGCAAGGCCTGCCTCTTCCTGTCGGTAGAATCCCCGAAAGACCTGTCGTGAACAAGATTTTCTGCTGGCTGTTGCTTCTTTACTTTTTTTGTCTTCTTCTCCTCGCTGTTGCTGTCCCTGTTGCTCTTGATGTTGTTGCTGTTGATGCTATTGCCGCGCTTTTTTGCTGTATTTCCCTGACTCTTGTCGGTTTTACACTTGCTGCAGCTAATGTCGCCGTTTATTGCCGCCATCATCTCATCGCCCTTGTTTCTGAAACCTCAATAGCACCTAATCAGCTTCCCATCAAACCTCAAGCATCTCTTCTACTCACCATATCATCATGCATGGATCGGATCCATATTCGTTGAAAGATGTTGAGACGATTCAACGGTGGAAAACACAGTGACCTCAGATCAACCTGGCCCCTGGTCGCTGGTCGCAGCGTTTCTGGCGCCTCTCCGAACTCACCCTTGCCCAGGCGCTCAATGAATTGGAGATCCCCATATTCCACCTGCTGGGGCAGCGATCATGCTGTGGTTCCAGGAAGATGATTTTGTTTTCAAGGGCGAATCAGCGATCCAAACTTGTGGAATTCGACAGGAACAACCTGCAACGATTCTTGATTGGCTAAAGTTCGTGAGATGTTGTGAAACATCACGTGGAACTGTCAAAACAATCAAAGAATGAAGCCATGCTCTGAATTTTGACGAGAACACGTCATTCAGGGGTACACCATCAACATCCATCGACCCCAGTTTTGCCACAGATCCAAAGTCAATAGCTGGACAAGTCCCTCTGCCTGGCCTTCTCGGGATCTGACAAGTTCCTGGCCACGGCACATGGAGATCTTGGCGAAGCTTGGGGCCATGCGAAGGCAATCATAGCTGGTTGTACCTCTACAAGCACCTGCCTGTTACAACTTTCGTACATGTTTTTGGTGGAATTTCAGTCCCTTTATGTTGTCGAATTCTAATTCTAGTCATACCCTCTCCATCCCTTTCCTGACACTAGAAAACTTCTGACTACCAGTGTTTGTGGCAGCGGATCAAAACCCTGTACCCCGGTCGTTCCCAAATATGCGCTCGCTCGTACTGACCCATGCCAAATATCCAACAAATCCAAATTTCTTAGCTGAACAGTTTGCAAATGTCTTGGGTCAATCTTAGATGTTGTTCATTGGGAGATGACCACTGAATACCAATGAACATGTCAACACCCACCGGATACGCTTCATTGGAGATCTCCATCACACGCCATGCTGCGCCGCATCTGGAGCCTCTCCAATACACGGGGTGTTGAGCCGCACCTGAGTTCTGGAGGAGTCAAATCCTCAACCCCAAGACCCGAAACACCGAGATTTCAATAGCTGGTGCAACCAATTAAGGTGAAACACCCGTGGTGCAATAGTAACTGGTGACTTCCAATCAAGAACTGGTGAGGTTCACCAGAACAAGCGACACGGAGTGATTCACTGCGAGCTTGCAACCACTGACAGGTGATTCACCCAAAAAAGCAGGAATTTACTAATCAATGTGGATCTGCCATGGTTCAGAACCCCCAACCACTGACAAGAGCCAGTTCTTACCAGTTTGCTGTCGTCTTTGAGCCTTTTCAAGTTGGCTTCTAGCGCGCGCAAAGATAGTGAGACTTCAAGCTGCCGTTCAACGGATGATTCAACCTAACAGCTGGTTCATGGATACTTCAATTCATGATTCAACATCGCTCATCAGTAGGTTTATTGACTGTTGATTGCTGACGTTTTGATTCGTGCTTACTGCAAGACTGCCACAAGTCGCCAAGCCATTCACACAATGATACCTCATTCCACTGGAAACAATAAACATAGTTACTTGACTTGATGTTACTTGATTATTCATGAGCAATAATGATGACAAGTTCCCAATGAGTGCCATACTGTTGCACCGACACTTGCGCTGCTTGCGCCTGGCAGAAGGGAGTGAACATGAGCAAATGGCAGGAACGATCCCCAGGGGAGTGTCTATCTCTTGATCATCATTGACGGTGATGATCCCATTGGAATCAAATGAAAACCTCAGCAGAAATGGTGATACTTTCTGACTGAAGTGGTGGTATCACTGATCGCCAAAAAAGGATTCCAATGAACGTATCCGATGGCTTGCTTCCTCGAGTCCATTCTTCATGCTCAATGCACTGAATGCACCCCATGGATTGTGTATGGTTCAGCATCACGCTTGACACTGGGAATTCTGTGGACCCACCATGGTCAAAGCGCGGAGCAACAGCCTCACCAGCATCGCTACCATCAACATCCATCAAGCATCATTGACTCACCATCCTCATCTCCCATGAGCAACAGCATGGTGACATCTCAGGCTTACCTTCAGTGGAACTCCGGATTTCTGTGCATCTGGGCGCTGGATCTTCGAGCGGAGCAAGAAATCAACAAAAGAAAAGAAGATCGATCGCAAACTAACAGTGCATGGAGCTTAATGGATATCATCTAGTGTTGAGGAAAAGTTTATTATATGTAAACCTATAGCTGTGTGTTTATTTTCCAGTGATACAATGCCATAGGAAATACACATAGTACTCCAAGCGCATCTAGCTAACAACAACGATGACAACAATGACAACAAGAACAATAACCGCAACACCACCACCCACCAACACCGCGGCCAATAACAACAACAGCAACAACAAACAACGAAGTGTAAAGCAGTGATTTACCACTATAACCCAGGCAACTCTATCTACTATCCATGAGCATTACGATTGTTGGTTGGTTTCACACAACTGTAGTCCCGCATAAGAATCAACCAACAACAGCAGTAACGGCCGTGGCCGATTGCCTGCCTTCCTGATGGGCGTTGTAGGTTCCAGCACCCTCAGGTGCAGCGTCCGGTTGCAAATTCAAAGGCGGAAACCCTGGGGAAAACCCACCATACCATTTATAAGTTGGTTTATAAGTACCTTAACTAGGGTTAACTACCAGTTAGAGGGGTTATAACCCAACTTATAACTGCCAGGGGCCCACCTTGAATGGAACGCGTGGTCGGTTCGCATCCGTATGGATGTTCCCTTGCTCATGGATTTTTTGGCTTGGTCAGATGGTGATCAGTCGCAACACATGGGATACCAGCAACAACAAGTCGCTTGAATTGTATTCCTGGTCCAGAGCTTGAGAAACCAATCTGACAGCTGCGCGTTTCCATACGGCCTTGACTACCACCAAAGGCTCCGTTCGCTCAAGAGATGCTTGGGCGAAGGGTTTCCCATGAAGAAAACGCTCATGGACAGCTCGGGATCTCCGGCTGAGAAACACCATGGGATTTACCGCAGAAGGTCAGGCCTATCAACCGCAATCAATCACATCCGGGGTTAGCAACTTCTACAAACATACCTATCTACGAAAGTTCTACCCAATCATTTTTCTGGGATTGCCGCACTCTAACCATGGTTGCCCACAAATTGCACATCCATAGAATCCATAGGTAGAGTCTCGGGGTGCACTGCCGATTTTAAAAAAAAAACATTTAAACGTCTCCCACAACCTATTCCAAAAACCACCAGTTTGAGTATCTACATGGGAGTATCCACAAATAGACCCAGAAAATCCCTTATTTTGCACGAAAACTGTTGAAAGCTCATCCGGTTCCATCTTGGAGGTGCCCCCAGGGACCTTCGCCATCCTTCGCCAACAGCATCCCCTGCCCTTTTGACCTTGGCTGGTTCTCTGACTGATTCCTCTTGGCCTTGCCAGGCGACGAGGTCTAAACGATGGGTCGAGGTGTCATTGTAGAAGTCTTCGTCGCATTCAGAAAAGGTGATCCTTTAAGGGTGAAAGGATTCACGTGTAAACACCCAAACTTACAGTATACCGTTCTACATGAGTGCATCCATGTAATTTCTATCCATCAAGATCGATACCATGTCCGATGCCTCCTGGCAATAGAAGCATCACTTGTTGCGAACCCAGCACATTAGTGGACTCATCTTACCGTCCAAGACCAAGCTGAAACTTACCGCTGCCACTCATCATGGCTTCTCATGGATGCAAACCGTTTCCAACCAGCGACACAATGATCGAATGATTGGTGCCTCGTCCTGGCAAGTCAACCAGCCTTCCCAAAAGCCATCGGTGAAAAATGTTGGAAACCACCAGGTTTGGCTCTCCAAATAGACGATGTCTCACCCCAAAAAATGCAGCAGTTTCGGTCCTAGCCTCGAGTTCAACATCATGGTAATGAGCATGATCAACAAATGAGGTTCCTCACAAACCATGTGCCAACATGAAACACCCATTCCTACCATAGATCTCCAAGAGCAGCTGGCACATTTTTCCGTTCAAAAAAAAACACCGACCGTCACCACCCATCAACACCCCTCACCACTCATCAACATCACCTACAAGGTGGCAGTTGTAAGTTGGGTTAGTTCACCCCTATAACTGGTAGAAATCACCCCAGTTAAGTTACTTACAAACCAACCAGCTCTAGCCGTGGTTGGGGGACCACCTTGTACCATCTCAACTCTCGACTTGCCCCCATGACCCTTGGAGATCCAGCCCTGGGTGTCACCAGTGCGCCTGCCAGCTCCTGCTGTCTGGGCTTGTGCACCGACCTTCGCTACGAAGCACCTGGAGCCATAGGCAGAGCTGCATCATCAGCCTGGAACCCTAACTCAATCCTTGCAGATGCTCAAACTCTTGTGCAGGCCCGTTGCTTTTCATTTTTGCAACCCTGAAAGAGCTGTGTAGGTGGAATTGCTTTGAGCCTGTTGTTACATCAAACTGTTCGAAACCGGGTGGGGTGTACGACTAATGCTGTGTTCCCGGTGTGCTCTCATTCGACCACCATTGGTAAAATTATGATCTCACGTTGACTGGGAGCAAACATCAGTTTTTTTGGGGTGCACTATTCACGGGCAAGCGAACAACAATCATGTTGTGACCATCAGAGCGACCGTGGGGTATAACTTATGTTTGCAATGGAGCAGTGCAATCCTGTAGTTAGATTTGCAGGGCAATCAGCAGCTGCTTTATGTTTGATCATACAGTATATAAATCTTTTCTGCCCCCAAGTCTAGGCAGCACTTCGAGTTCCCTCGCACCAGCTTCTTGCATTCAGTTCCAAAATATCAGAACTCATCTTTTATTAGAACATCTAAGTGCAAGGAAACTCATCTCAGCCATCTCAACCAACTGGCAATTCTGCACTTGTATCAGTTATATGAAACCACATTTTTCAGCATGAATTAGAACTCGTCTTGTTATCATCTTCGCCTCTCAGCATCCACACGTGCCTCTACTCGTAGAGGTGTAGCCACTGCGCGCAAGACGCGTCTCTGATCCTGTGCCGTGAGGCTGCAGTGACTTCAGCTGTTGCTTATGATCATAGGAGTTTGAGGTGACCACTGCTGATCATGTTGCATACTAACCCCCCAAACAATTGGGGTTTACTAAGGGGTCAGTAGCAATCATGTTGGGCTTCGCCATTTCTGGGGGATCATCAACTTGGGTGGCCGGTCCAAGCATTTGGTCTATGACTTCACTTAGTCATTGCCAGTACCCACGACAGCTGAACAAATGTTTGCCGCGGAGACTCCGTGGTCTTGCAACTCTGGCAAACACGTCCAGGAACCAGGATACACAGATTCAAACAGCTGTCAGATTGCAAGGAATCCCTCAAGGGCATCCATCTAGACTGTCAAAGAACCGTAGTGAAATTGCCTCGCAATGGTAGGTTCATGCGTCTGCACTCATGATAGTCCTCAGGCCAGTGGTTTCACGTCCAAAGTGCATCAAATGGTACCCCCAAGTTCAACCCTTGACTTTCCCTAGGACCCTCCCAACTGAAGATGGGGAGTGGTGTTGTTTGGGACATACGTCGATAGGCTTGGGATGTTGACGGGTGGGAGTATGAGAACAACCATGATTAGGATTCAAAAACGCAATAAGCCGCTGATCTTAGTCATAGGGTGGACCACCATCATTTATTCTTGCTGTTGTATTGTTGGCTCTTATTTGTCGGTTATTGGTGTTGTTGGTTGTTGTTGTCCCTATTAGACCTGTTCATCATCATTCACCCTCATCCATCACAAATAATATTAGTTCTATATATAATTGTCTACCAACGAACCATTTTGCGGCGACGTCGGATTTACCTGGATTTACCACATCATCCCACTTTCCACCAGGACTCGGTACTGCCCATTTTTGGTCCCAATAAAAGCTATGTCCAAAATGATCATGACTCGGGATCGTCTGAGGGCAATCATCGTGGACGGTCACATCATGTCACTTATTGAACGGTTGGACCAACCCTCTCGATAGTCACACGTATTGGCTGAGTCCAAGAATGTTCTTTTGGTCCAAGACGTCGACTTTATATGTAAAGGATATTTGAAGCACCCAAAATGGCCCATAGGGAAAACACCGGCTGTGATGGACTTGGGTTTGACGTAGCCTTGTGAATCTCGCTGTTAATTCATCCACTCGAAACCCAGGTGGATTGGCCTGCAGCACCACCGGAGATGCAGTTGGACTAGACCTTGAGATGCGCTGCTGGGTAGATCTGAACCTGGATCCAATGGTGAATTCCTTTCGAGCCGACTTCCCAACGATAGTAATTCAACATAATTACATATTATGTTTGGAGCTACACCCTGTACCTTTCAGAAAGTGATTTTTCCAGAAAATGGCCTGCCAAAACAAAATCCTGGTGTGAGCAATGCTCATGGATGGCAAAAAATTGAGCACTCCTCTAATTGATTGTTCCCCCTTGTGAATTCGATATGGTTTCTTGGCTTCTCCTCGTTGGTTCATCCATAAAGTCCCTGGTGTTGCCGTTGACCAGCTTCGAAGTTAGCAAGAACCAAATCATATCATGGTACTGTGACCAAATCATGGATGAATCGTGGTGGTGAGAGCTGGTTCACACCAAATCTATATATACAATCATCGACCATCCTGAACCATCACTACCAGCATCTACGAGCACTAGCCATCTAGAAGAATCAATATCCATCTAAAGTCGTACCAAGTTGATATTCTGCCATTGATCATGGACCGTCCTAACTCGGTGTTACACCATCAACAGCCCACTCATGGGCCCAATGATCACCAGCTATCAACATCTATTGATGCCGACCTTCTTCACCAGGATTGACTATTGTAAACTATTACTGATCATTCACTAGCAACCAGAAACCATTCATTAAAAACCACAAAACCGCAAACATCGTTAAACAATTGATTGACCAGTGATATCCATCAATTAGCCATCGCATCAACCACAAAGTCAGCCATCAAATCAACCATCAAATTGCAATCTTCCGGAAATTAGAATATCCCCCATGTTCAATATCTAGATCATTTGCCTACTGGGGATGGTCTAATCTCATATTCGATCTACTAACAATAGCTAACCATGAAGCTATGATCACAACAACCATCAAGCTGACCTGGTTGGTGGATTCAACCCTCTTCGAAAAATATGAGTCAACCAACAAACCATTTAGTAAGACTAGGGAAGAATGTTTGAAGCCACCAACCAGCAACCAGCAAGCTAACCCTTATATAGCTATAACCATCAAGCTACGCTCACTATAACTATGACTATAACTATGACCATCAAACTAACCAAATGGTCTCAGCCATTGAAGCTGACTGTACTATACCTAACTATAGCTATAACTGTAACCATCAAGCTAACCATTCGTTATGAAGCCATTGTACCATTAGTATATACATAACTACAACCATCAAGCTATAACTATTCAACCATTCCTGTATAGCTATTCATGAACTACCATGAATATACATACATAACTATACCCATTAGTATACCAAGTAACTATTCCAAGCACGACTATACATAAGTACCTACAACTATTAGCTATTACCATTAGTCGTGCTAAACCTATAGGTATTAGTATGTTATCAAAACCTGTTACCTATAACCATTATCATTGCATAAGTATCATTACCATAGTTATAGGTTAGGTGATTAGTCTATAACATGACTATAACCTAACCTATAACATAAATATAACTATAGTCTATAACATAACTATAACTTAACTATAGTTTAGTTAGGTTAACCTAATCTATAACTATAACTATAACTATGACTATACCATAGTTATTAGGTAGGTTGATGGTTAACATAAGTATAACCATCAGCTAACCATGACCCAAGCAATCCCAAGCAGATCTCAGCCTCCGACGCTCCGTGCACCCTCACGGGGCTTGCGAAGGGGGGCACCGCACTCCTGGCAGGACAGGGACTGGCCAGGATAACTTACCCTTGGAAACCCTCGGGAAACCCTAGGAAATCGGAGGAAAACCCTAGGAAATCAGAGGAAAACCCTAGGAGAATCTATCCATTTCATGGGAAAACCCAGCTGGAAATCATCCATTGGATTTTCCAGGCCAGCCATGTTTGTTGACCAAAGGGTATCAAAAATGTCACAGTTCATGCTGGTTATATATGGATGACGCGTGATGATGAATGGTGAAAATGTAATTCTGGCTAAGATGGTTAATTAATGAGTAATTACTACCAACAATCAATTGATGATGGTTAAGTAATATTGGTTCATTACTACCTGATGATGCTTTATCAATATTGGTAGTAATGGGAAATAACAATGGTTGAATTCATAGTGAATGGATGCTTGGCACTGGTCATTACTGGTTCATTACACAAAAAAGGCTAATGAATGATAATGATAATGATAATGATAGTACTGGATAATGATTGACATTGTACTGGATAATGATTGACAATGATTGATAATGATCAAAAAATCGGCTCATTATTGAAAATGATTGACAATGATTGATAATGATTATCAATCGTTGATAGCTGCTAGTAATGGTAAAGTAACATTGATGGATAATCGATGATCAATCATGGTGAATCGTTGGCTAATTGATGCTTAACAACGGTCAATGATTGTTAAGGATTGGTAATAATTGATAGTGATAGAATTCCGCCCTGACCTTGAAGCTAGTGATATGTGGTGATCGATTTTTCCCTGTGAGCGTGTGTCTGGTTCTGTGTGTCTGTTTCGGGAAACTCGTTGAAGCAAAGAAACTACAGGAATGCAAGGCCGTCGATATTGCTGATACTAGTCTTGTTTCCGCAGCAATACCAGAGGCAAGTCATTCATCTATTGCTAGTAGTTGTAACGCCCAATGCCACCTGAAACACTTGTTGATACTCTTGACGCATTTGTCAATATGGATCACTATCAACACTCAACACCAACCCTTGCATTTTGCGTATCGGTAGAATTGGATGTCAATGGATGTTATTGGATGGGTTGACGGGGAAATCGACGACAACATATTCGTGGTCCAAACCATCGAGTACGCTGCAGTTTCCTGTTTACATTCTTGCATCAACGATTTCTGGGAATTACCAAACAAAATGTGAGTTCTGACTATTCTGTTCCCATCCCTGTACATGCCCCCTGTAAATCCCCCTCTATCAATTCTCTATCCCCCAATGTCCATTGGTTGGATTTGCTTGGTGTCTTTGTTGCCAGATCCATGGCATCCATGGCTTACCCGCGCTGCCCACATCGCCTGGGCGCTCGCAAGGGAGTGGTTGGGCTGCATGGCGGCAGTATCTGCGGTGTCACCTGAGCCCAGCGGCTTCACATCCAAGCGACCGCATGGAAACGCAGGACCCATGGCAACCGGCACCAAAAAACAAGGGTTGATGATGGTTGTTCAACCATCAAGATCACGATTCAAGGGGAATATATCCCAACCATGAGTATGGCACCGAAATGTTCTCTGAACACTACTTGGTACTCTGCCAGCACTAAAATCATCATGTGTTCTGATGGTTTTGGGATGCCCCGTTTGTCTGGAGACATCCAAATTATCAATAGGAACAACAACCATAAAAACACCACGGCCTACCCTCAGGTGCGTTTCTTTCTGACCATCTGCGCTGACCATTTCCGAGTCCCCTCGACAACCAACCAACCAAGAGGTGGCTGGTTTTCCCCAGTTTCTCCGCTAGTTTTGCTTGTATCAGATCATGATTCAATGATTTTTTCGCTTTGCAATCACTTAACCTGTGGGTAGACCGTGCCCGTGGTTCTTTTTGTCACTAATTATCCAGAGGTTGCTGCACTGGGCGATCCCTTCACTCCTATGGCTACTGCACCTTTGATCCTGTGACCAACAGCACCACAAGGCCAAGCCATGCGCCTGGACGGCCGTGATGATGGTGGACCTTGGCAAAGCGCTGCATCTCCAACCGACCAGTGACTTACAAGCAACATCTGGCTATGGGTCAAGCAGTTAATCAACCAATAATGGGGGATATTTACCAGTAGTAAAAGGGAAAACAATGGTTAATGATGGGGAACTAGGGGTACAGGGTTTCGACTCACAGCCATCTATTGTGCACATGGTTCTTTATATCAGACCAGGAGGAAATACTTTGTCTCCACAAAAAAAACCAACCAATTTTCCTGCAAACCAACCCTGGGGTACAGTGTTGCTGTGCTGAGAATGGAGCTGTGACCCAGATCGCACCAGGCCTGAGGCACTTTCAGCAGCGGTGGTGACCATCAGTCACAGCATATCACAGCCATGGTTCATCTATGGCAATATTCTATTAATGATCAGTGATGGTGAATGAGGATGGTCTGGTTCAATGATGCTTAGTGATGGTTAATGATGATGAAAACAATGGTGGTTGGTACCTTGGAAGATTGGAAATAAAACGAACACCACTCTTTGGAGCAATGATCAAAAGTCAAAGGGGTGTTTGTGGCTTGGGATTTGGATGTCAAGCATGCTTGGAATGTCAATCAAGGGCTCGATTTTACCACTGTCAACAACCCCATTCCTTCCCCCAAAAAAATTTGGAATGCGGCATGTTTAGAGACTATCATCGCAGATCTGCAAGATACATTTCTTGATCAAACACCAATCCTATGAAAACTTGCTGCTGTTCCGCGCTCGTGGATTCTCTCACTTCTTTGACCCTCAGCTTTCTTATTCCTTTCCAATTTGGGACTGTCCATATTGTGTTCCCTGGACACCAAAGTCACGTCACGATGTCATTTTCAGTGCTGAAGCTGACCACGCCTTGTGGGCCATCACGGTCAGCCTGGCTACAAGGCTCCAACCATCAGGAGGCAAACGAGTTGTCTCAGGGCTTACTGGCCACATTCCATGATGGTACCCCTACCCCCTGCGGGTCACCAAGTACTTAGCGTGTCTCATATGGAGAGATATGACAACTCCACAGTCAGGTCGAAGAAATCTGCGCAGCCCCAGTCCCCCAGCCTGCAACATGGGTGGCCCTGATGGTGTCACGTAGCCCATAGGCACAGCTGGTGTAGCCACTGGCTGTGCCACGGCCCGCGGTGCCACCACACATGGAGCCATGGGGGCTGGCGCAGCTGGAGTGGAGTAGCCAGGGGTAGCCCAGCGCGGGACCAGGGAAGCCTCGCAACAGCTGAGTGGTTCAATGCTCAGTTGATCAACAGCTTGAGCAGAAACCACGAGTTGTACCTGACATCTATAGATATATAGATGTGGATATAGCTAAAGAGTTGTGAACCATGGAATGAATCAAAGTGCAAACACATTTAATGACTGAATGAGACTGAATGTGAAGAGAAATCACTCATGTTGCCTACTGATACCAAACATCTTTGATCCACGTGCGTGGGATTCTTGGGAAGTCAATGTGTGCACATCAAACCTATGCAAAGATTGTTGGTAAGTTACGTCCATGTATCCATGCTCCACCCGTCTATGTGTGTCTGTCGTTAGAATATGTCACTCTCGCGGACATCACAACAACCATCAATTGACCATATCACCATTGACTAACCACTGAGTACCATTAACTAACCACTGATTACATACTGAATAGTTATAAACATTCAATACAATAGAGAAAAAATAGAGAAAAAAAACAGAAAAACATCCATAGATTACCATAGATTCACTCTTCTGCGCCATTCGACAATCTAAACGTTAAGACTCTCGACCTCTTCACCGTTCAGCAGCCGTGCACTCAGCCCGTCACCTTTGGAGCTCCCAGCGTGTTGCGGTTGGGTGGCGCGACCTGGTAACGTGGACCAGGTCACAGCTAACCGAGTTATGTGAGGGTTGAGTCATGAGTGACTAACTATGATACTGGTGGGTCAATGGTTCATGGTTCAGTGTTGATACTGGTGGGTGAATGGTTCGTGGTTGATACTGGTGGGTGAATGATTGATACTACTGTAGTAGATAAGGGCAAATCATCGTAAAATTGAGTATGGTAATGATCATTCTGGTATACAACAGTCAACAATGCTGGGTGAACGATTGGCAAATACTTGATGATTGGCTAATAGTTGGGTGATGATTG
Organism: Symbiodinium kawagutii; assembly: GCA_009767595.1. Taxonomy (NCBI): domain Eukaryota; class Dinophyceae; order Suessiales; family Symbiodiniaceae; genus Symbiodinium; species Symbiodinium kawagutii. The sequence continues at coordinate 150,463 of VSDK01002149.1, read as the reverse complement.
GCAAATAGGTGATCATTGGATAATACCGCAACCCTGCTACCACCACTACCACTACCACCAGCAAGAACACCACTACTACCGCTACTAGTGCACGATACGGCAAGGAAACTAAGCAGCTCGCAAACTGACTCGCTAGTTGAAGAAGCAGGATTTTACTATCCTAGGTTTGCTAGTTGCAGCAACACGGATAAAACTAACTAACCAACTAACTAACCAACCAACCAACCAACCAACCAACCAACCAAGTGACTATACTAATACTGGCTAACTAAGTCACTAAAACCTGCAGGATTTTCCACATCACTGGGCCCTGCATCTCCGAAACTTTTTTTTATCTTTTTCCGCATCTCCGGGCCCTGCAGATTCTCAAAGGCAGTGCTGATCGGCAGGTTTTGCGGTGGTCCCACCATGAGTCACTCGTGGATTTTTCGGATAGTCTTCTGATGATTTCAGTCATGCCAACTTATGTCTTGGACAAAAGTATGAACTTATATGGACTTGGTTGCAGCTTCTGCATCGGTTCCCAAACCTCAAATCCTGCAGTCAGTTGCTGACCCTTATCCCATGATCCCGGCTGCACTGACAATGCGACTGGCAAAGAGGTGGTGATGTTGGCGTGCCACGTTCAGATCCATATTGGACACATCCAATATCAGGAAACACAAAAACATCCGCTGAATTTTTGAGACCAATCCTGCTTTAAGAGGTACAAATCTACAAAGCTCTGACATTGCCAGTCTCATCTGGGCATGGAAGAGATCCATAAGCTGTCGGTGATCAGACACAGAGTTCAGGCACAACTGGGGTCATGTGTTGTAGGACTGGTTGAATTTCTGCCAGTACACCGTTGTTTGTGCCTGCCCTTCTAAGTCTGTTCCACCAAATGGAACTGTAAAAAACAGCAGCCAGAGACCAATGTTCATAACGCTTTGTACAGGTCTGCATGTTCCGACTTGTGCGTTGGTCTGCAGAGACCAGCTACTGTCTGTGTATGCCATCAGCTGGATTTGCACGTCACTCAATAATACTGCAACATAATTTGACAAGTCGCCAAGTGTCTCTCGCCTCTTTGGATGTGGCATCACTGACTACCAAACCAATGCAACTCATCAGATCTTCGACCTCTTGAAAAGAAGATCAAACCATCAGCATCTCATCCTCATCCTCATCGTCATCACCATCATCACCATCGTCGTAATCATCGTCGTCATCACCATCGTCGTAATAATACTCCTCCTCCTCCTCCTCATCATCATCATCATCATCATCATCATCATCATCATCAAGAACCACTACTCATTATACCCCCTACTATTCCCTAGTCTGGTTGGTTATCATCCCCTTTACCATTAATCATGAACCAACCACCATCGACAACTCAGCATGGACACCTTGGCCGTGAGTTTCTCCCCTTGGCGACTTGGCAGCTCCGTTGATCCCCTCATTCCACCCGCAGGATGATGTGGACGCCACTGTCGGTCATCACCACATGACCTGGTACCCACAGTGACCCACTAACAGGGATGGCGGGTCAGCCAATGAACATGATCTCAGCTACCAGGGTTGATAGCCATCAGGGTTAAACCTGATGACATGCTATGAAATGAATTATTCTTACCAATCTTCATTGTCATTACTGATCACAATGATAGCTCATACTTCCAGGGTGATCGCAAATGGGGTAGAGCTTTAGCACGTGACAAGAATTCTGATCATAGCTATTGATCAGCAATGACATTGAAGATTCGTACAGAATAGTTCATTTCATACCATTGGATCATATGGTATGAACTAAGCATTCTAAGAATATGATAAACATTCATATTAGAACTTTTCATGGTCATAGCTATATGATAATTCTCATCGCATGTTAGGCGTGGCAATTTTCCCTTTCGGGGGCTGGCAGCTCCGCAGTGGGACTTGCCATGGGAAGCGACCAACAGAAGCCCTGCCGATGCGGCGAGGACGAGATCCCCAGCACTGACTCCCAACGAAGAACAGCTTCCCCGCTATTTTTCACCCCTCATTTACCATGTATCATGGTTGGGTGTTTCTCAAGCCATAGGGGTACCCCAAAATCATCCAATGTAAATCATTAGTAAACCAACCATTTTTTGGGTCCCCTATGGCTTGAGAAACCACCATATCACCATATAGTTCTTACCATATGACTATTGAACCATGAGTTTATGGTTATTAAGATAAATTCTAACCATATATAATCATATATCATCATATAACCATTCTTATGAATAGCCGTCTATAACTAGATCAAAACCATCACTAGCCATTACCACATCATCCACCAGAACTAGCCATCGTTATCCAACCGAGCGCATCTCCAAGGCACTCATTTCATTGACTTCCAAGGCAAAGGCGGCATCTTCAAACGGCTTCTGCATCTGGTTTCGGCCAAAGCGCCCTTTCCAACGATCGCAGGTCATGGAGCAACTTCCAACCGCAAGAAATCAGCTGGTGACACATCATATGTCCAACCATACTGGCGACAGTATGTGGTACAAGACAACATGGTGTAAGAGATAAGCAAGCAGCACACCTTCACATCTTGATCTCCTACGTCTGATTCTTTGCTAAAAACATCGCTCGTTGTGGCTATTTCAGTGAGTTGTGATTTATTAGATCTTATAAGCACAAGCATCACATAGCATCACCAGCTCTCGTCGTGTGTAGTTTTCTGCGCTGGAATCGACTGTAACGGCGTCTCCCAACGGTGTCTCCCACCTAAAGAGCCACCCTCACGAGCTGAGCCACAATCCTTGGGCAGACGTAGCCATGGGGCCATGGGGTGGGACCATAGGCGCAATGGGGTGGGAAACTGGGGGGTCATGGGATGCTGCTGACTCATCTTGCTGGCTTTGTTGGGGTGACGACCCTACTTTGATGATTGAAGACTGTTCATTACGCCTTAATATCAAAATTCTGTAGATGAATCGAACATCTGGGCGAAAAGAAGATAGAATGTCTCTAGTCTTTTCAATGGCTCACGTGGAAAGAGGATCTTTCTGGGAAGTAAATATGAGGTTGGAGGCCAACGATTTCCTTGGCTCATCCCCTTGTGGATGTTTATCACATATTCACTGAATGTCATTCTGAGAAGACAAGCACTGCGGTGAGTGTCAACTCTTGATGATACACTCAGTGCGAGCTTGATGTTGCCTGATTCCTCCAAAATATCAATCACCGGACACATTAGAGTTTTTATGTGCTTCAAAACTCATAGACCGTCAATTTGCCTCAGCAATTCATGGGCTTGTCTGCTGAATGCAGAAAAACAAATATTCGGCACAGCATCAGACTCTTTCCGTGCCAAGCGTTCAAATTCAGCTTGCCGTTCCTGCGTGGTGATACCGAAGCGGGACATAGGGATATGCAACAATCGAGCAATGACACCTTCCACATGCTGGATTATGCTGGATTCAACGCTGGTCATTGGTGGGATTGGATTCAACGCTGGGCCACTTCTGGGATTAAGGAGAAAAGCAAACACAGCCGCGTTGCTGGATTGATCTCGAACTCTCAACACGGTCCTTTGGCGTTGCTTTGGCCGCAACAGTCTTTCGGAACTCCTGGTACTGGCGGTTTGCTGCTTTAACCAGCTCGTAGAAGTAGCTTGAGAATTTAAGATCACGGAAAGCGACCGACCACCAATCGGCCGAGTCTAAGCAAATAACCTTATTGAAAACATGAATATTTTGAGAAGCTGATCCAATTGTTGCGGGCAACTTTCAACATCTTGCAGTCCCAGTGCCTTCACTTGGTACGTCGCTTCCTCAACGCTTCGAGTGATGACCTGCCCAGGTGATCAAGCACTGTGCGGCCACATGCTTGGAGAATAGTCAACATGGCTGTAGAGTAAATTGCTCCAACGGAACAAATCAGTCACTTGCCAAGTGATCAACTTTCCAACAATGCTCCTAATTGGCAAACAAAAACAACAATTTGGCAACTTTAATATCATCATTGATGCGATGGGTACAGCACAACCACTGATCTCTCGGGCCAAACCCTAAGACTTGGCTCCACCATAGTTCCTTTACAAAGCAAAGTGCATTGGCCAGTGAAATGCTTGGAATGCTCCTGTTTCACCAGCCATTCGACATATTTACCAGGGAAAAGCTCCTGGCAGCACGGAACCTGTGACCTATTTTGGCCCAGCAAGAATTGGACGCTAGGTATCACCCAATCCATCCTTTTGATGGTTCACCCATTTCCTTTGCGTCAATGATTCGGAATCATTCTCCAGCCATTCATCAATTATTCCTCAACCACCAATTTTTGATCACCTGTACTGGTAGTTATTTACTACCTCACTGATTACAACTACTACTATAATTAGTAATTCTCTGTAAACAACTATTCGTGATACCCCTAATGACTCAGTAATGACCTCTTCATCTCTTCACCATTAGCAATGAGAAACCATTCACCAACCATTCACCAACCATTCATCAACCATTCATCAACACGTTCACAGGATCTCTGCCCTTCACCACCCACTGGAGCGCAAAACTGCGCTCCAGTAACTGGGAGCCCCGGGCTCTTTCTCGCCAGGAACTTGGCCTTCGGGACTTGGTGTGCTTCTTGAGGATGTGCAAACACCGAATGCTGGTAACCTGAAGGCTGTCAGGTGCTGGTGGATGAAGGGTTGATGAAGAGTTGGTTTGATCGTTGATGAAGGGTTGGTTGATGGTTGGTGATTCGTTGATTATGTTGATTATTGATTAATTGATGGTTAACTACTGGTTGATTCAGAGTTTATTAACGGTTAAGTAAGGGTTCATCATCCATCCCAAGGTACGTCAGCTGTTGGTTAATCGTTGGCTACTGGTTGATTTGTGTCTGCTTAATGCTGTTTAATGTTTTACTGGATGGATGCTGAGGACTGCTGAACGATCCTCGCTATGACTAGAGACGTTTTTAGCTCAAAAGAAACATTTCCCACACTAGCATCGAGACGTGTCCCAACAGTACTGTTCACGCTTCTATTCGCCAGGTTGTGAAGATTTGACCCATGTTTGCGCGGGAATGCTTTGTGCCTTCTCACCTGTCACACGGAAAACTAAATAACCAAACAAAACAGTCGAAGGAAACAGTGGGACATTTGATTTTGTAGGGCCAATCATTTTGACCAATGGCCGCACTGCTCATGTTGTGTGACCACGGGGACTCCTCAAGCCGTCATGAGCGCTTCGCAAATCGGCTTTGGATCCGCAACTGCTCGAAGACAATGAAAGGCAATGCTCTCATTCCAGATAAATTCATCTGAATCCACCATTGCCGTTCCAAAGCATGTCAGCCTAGAAGTTTAGCCACCGTCCCCAACCATCCCAGAATCCCATGAATAATGTAAGGAACCTGCAACTATCTGCAATTCCAAAACACTTCTCTTCAAATAGATTGTGGAGGCAGAGCACAAGACACTGGTTCTATCTGTATCTTCAAGCATCCCCAACCAATCTAAAACACACAGCAATGACCTCCAAGATCCTGTACTCCCGATCATTTATTTATGGACACTGGGAATGATGGTCGGTGATAGCACATGCTGATTAGAAAGAGTTGATAATGCTTTCACCATGCTTGATACTGACTATTATACCCTTAGGTTATCTGATAAATGGTATGCCCCAATGGTGGCTATCAACAGCGGCTATATGCAGTGTGTCACATGGTTGATCATCAGTTGGTCCATGATGATTCTTCATGGTTGATGATGGTTGTAATACAGTAATTGCTGTCGTGATTAAATGCTGTGTAATAATGGTTGCATTATGATGGTCAAGAATGGTTAATAGTTGGTGAACTGATAATAGCATGGTTAAAAAAGGTCGAATAATGCTTAATTCAATATCAGCTGGTTCGTCCACTCTTATCAGTGATAGTCAATATCCTGAATATCTGCATAACGATCAATCAACCATAGCTTTAATTGCCATGATGAATCAACGTTTGTTAAGAAACTCAACCTATGATCAACTGACTATCATGAACACGATAATCAACCATCATCATGTAACAATCAATCAATGTCATTCACCATAGCCAAGCTCATTCATTATCATCATCTTCACTAGGAAAATCGCACGACTAATAGCGATGAATGGCACTGATATGCCATGACACGTGATCGCCTGTCTACTTCAACAGCTTGCAACTCACCCACCCGACCCGCCGACCTGGAGGGTACAGCCGAGGGACTGGCTTTTTCACCTGGACCCCCCGGATGCCCATCCAGTGGTGACAGGGGCTCGACGAAAACAATGCGAAACCATGGCGGAGAGTTCAAACATTCTTGTCTTTCTTGACATTCACTTTCATCTCTTTCTCAAATTTGTTCATTTGCATGTCGAAGATCAGTGGAGAAACTGGGAGACAAGTTCAACTCTGGATCTTTCGGAAATTACCTTGTGAAAAATGGTCGATTAACATAGTGATAGATAGTAGCATCGATTCATCATAATGCATGTGCTAATACACATGTTTTGCACTAATGAACTACAATATTGTTGTCGTCATCAACAATCCTTCTACTCCCTTGCACTGTTGGTGATCTCCTGAATTCTAAACCATGAATAAACCATGGTGGTTGGTCACCACAGGTGATGCCTTGAATCATCACACCGCCAACCATAACAACTATCACTATTTAATCACTAGATCTACCTGAGTCTTGGAGGATGATCCCAATTAGTCCTACTAACCATGCTTAAAGAGCTTATATCATAGGGCTACGTACCACGGTTCTATCCAGTTCATCCCCCCCATGGTGAGTAGCAGCCCCCCCCCCAGTGGTTGCCCCGGGGCGCACCGGCGGCACAGCTTGTGACTTCGGGGAGAGGTCGCCGTGATCTTCGGCCGCGGGAAGGCCATCGAACAGACCCCCGAGAGCGGACTCGTCCTTCCCTGGCACGGCTGCGGTGTCAGGGATCCCGGCCGTTGGATCAGGCCTTCCACGAATCGTTACTAGATATGACTTGTCTTTTTATGTCCCCTATCACTACTAGTATTTGATTAGTATCCATTGTTGTGTTGAATCATTAGTTGACTTAATGGTCTAATCAGTATCCACTATGATCAGTGTTGGTCGATGAATGAATTCATTGATCACTCACCATGAATCAACAATACTTGACCAGTGATTGGTTGCTTTTCAATATGACTGGCCACAAAATGAACCACTAGTAATTTAATCATTGCTGACCGGCTCAAGAACCATGGCCAAAGGACATCTCAGAAGCATGAAACTGGACATGCTCGAATGGTGGATGTGTGGCACACCCGTGATGAAACATCAACCAACATCAATCAATGACAGGTTCTATGTGATTGTATTACCTACAAACCATCCAGGAAACCAAGCGACCAAGATCAGCCAAGATCAAAGAGTATTAACAGTGACTAACACTAACCCACCAACTACCTAACCAACTACCTAACCAACTAGCTAACCAACCACCCAACCACCCAACCACCCAACCAACCAAGGTCAACGTCTTTCGATGGGCACCTGTCTCCGCCGTTTTCAGCGTGGGCCATGGGGCCACCTTTCGACGTTTGGCCGAGGCTTCCATGGGGCGATGGCCTGCACAGTGGATGGATGGATGGCATGGGATGGGATGGGATGGAGGGATGGATCCATGTTAGGACAGCTCTGCATCACTCTAAATGATGGGTTTTGTGAGGGTCCATTATGGTCCATAGTGGAGTATAATCACCAACCATGGTGGTTAAATAACTACTTTAAATGATGACATGTATTTTGTCAAGGAAAACCTATGGTTCTTATTAGGGAAACCTGGGAATTTTCCATGGTTAATTATGGTTAAAAGTGGCAATAAGGGATTATAATTATAATGGTGAAAAAAGGTGTATAATCATAATCACCAATGATAATGGTTAAACAGCTAATGCATGGTGGTTTCTGAAGCCACAGGAGAACTCCAAATCATCCAAGTCATCAACCATTCGTAGAGATTAACCAACCACTTTTGGGCCCTATTTTGAGAACGCCGGATGTAACTATCTAGTGACCTCCATAGTATGTACATACATGAATGCTGTAAACCAACATAGACCCCAACAGTGTTCGGGCCAAATCGACGCAAATCACTCAATAGTAGGGACATGGGCTGGTCGGGACACAGTCGGCAGCCATCATCTCCAGCCATAAATGCAGGAATAAGCCAGGAACAAGCCAGGAACAAGCAAGAAATAAACCAGGGATAAGCCAGGAATAAGCCAGGGATAAGCCAGATTTCCAGCCACAGATCTCCAGCTTGTGCCCGAAAAAACCCCTTCGCCCCTCTCCTCCTGGCGCTCAGCTTCGCAGCCCACTGTGAAGTGTGCCCACCCGGTTGAGCCGTTTCGGCTGTGGCGGAGCTGGCAATAGTGGTTGATTAATGGCTGATTTATTTATGGTTAATTTAATAGTGGTTGATGAATAGCTGCTAAGCACCGGTTGATTTAATGGTTGGTTCAGTGGTTGATGAATGGCCGAGGAATGGTTGATTAATCGTTGATTAATGGCTGATCAATGGTCCTTAATGATAGTTTAAGCATGGCAAAATACTGGAAAAAACAATGGTTGATAATCATGCTTAGTGATGGGCAATATTGGTTCATGATGGTTCAGCAAGGTTAATCATGTTTGTTGATGCTTCATCATAGTCTTGGTCAATAATAGTTTAATTACTTGCATTTCATGGTGGTTCACTCTGGTTGACAATGTTCAAGAGTGGCTTTCCGACAATCTCGCACAAGAATTGCTAATAATGGTTGAAACAAGGATGGCAACAATATGGGCACGTCAAATGGCCAATCACTAACAGGTAGGGTGCTTGACTACCTGTTGGGATATCCAGAAACGGACAGTACATGACATATACATAGTAGTCTTCGGAGCCAGTTTAATAGCTGTTCCTCATGAACTAATCTACCAATGATGGTTACTGTTGCCAATGATTTGATTCGGCCGTATGGCTATTAGCCAGTTTACCAATGATGCTTATTGTGAATTACTAAAGAATCTCATGCGCCCCTGCGAAAACCCTACCATGAACAGTGATGGCGGTTGACTTCGCACCAGAGATCGCCTGGCAGTTCGCGACAAGTCTTAGGATTGGCAGCGGTTGGTTTTTCTATTGATGGTTGATCGGTGCTTCGCCGGGGATGACTACAACCATTCAGGGTTAAGTGATGGCCAATGGTTAACCATGTTCAATGAGTGTTGATCATGTTTTAGACTATATAGGCGGTTGTGATCCGCCGTTGATCATGGTGAATAGTGGTTGATGGAGCTGATACAGTCATTGTTTCTTTTTTTGTCTCCATGAGTAAGTGAAATCACTTTGATATCTGTATAGTGTATTTCCTCAAGTTGGCCTTATTTAGTATTTTTAACGACCTTGTCGCTAGTCATCCCCGATGAGAGCCACGGATTAACCATCATTGAGCATGGTCAACCTTGAGCCATCAACCATGAATGATCAATTGATGATTCTACTGGTGAAATGATGCTTACTTGATTAATTATTCATTCACCATCAACTGACCATGACAGAAATGCCACCATCAATTACCTTGAAACAATGATCATCAATTGGTCATCAAGCTGAATTAGCCACTATTAATCCATTCATCATTCACCATCAATCAGCAACCAATCATTCATTTTTGGTCATGAATCCTTCACCATCACTGACCCAGAAGTTGACAACACCGTTGATACCATTGAGCAGCCTTCAATCAACCATCACTTACCCTCCGGCAAACTAATCCGGAAGCTGAAAATGGCCACTTTTAAAGGTATGAATAGTCGATTTCGTACGCAACCAGCTTAGGTACTGCCAGAGTGTAACCATTGATTAACCATTCATCAGCCATCACTTTCCGGGTTCAGCAAGCGAGATTAACCATCAATGGTTCATCAGCCATGGATTCACCATAACTTAATCATTCATCAGCCATCAATTCCATGGATTAGCCATTCATTAACCACTGATTAACCATTAATATTTCAACAAAACCATTGACTAACCATTCATCACTTAACCACTGAACCATTCATCACTTGACCATTCATCACTTAACCATTTGACAATTACTAGTTCAACAACTATTCAACAACCATTGACTTTTTGAACATAATCTGGCATAAACTTTCTGCAGCATAGCCATTGGATTAGCCAAGCTCCCAAGGCCGACCGCGAATCGGCGCCTTCAACGAGGGCGATTGGGTGGGCGACGCCGCGCGCGTCCGTGCCTCGCTCTCCGCCTCGGTGCCGGTTTCGCCACACAGAACTCCGCCAAGCGAGGTGCAAGGTGCGAATTTGCTATACGATATAGCGAATGATATTAGTAATGCTTTTGGTCTAGCGAATAACTATAGTTTGTAGTAGCTAATGTTGATACAGCGAATATGAATAGCAAAAGTAAATATACAACTATATCAAATAGTTTTCTACTTTTGACCAAGCAATATGTCTGTAGTAGCATGATGTAGCATGTAATAGCTATACGATAGTTGTATGGCGCAGCTCTAAGCATTGCTACGGTGTAGCTAGAGTCACCACCAAACTACCAATAGATAAGCAAATGTAACCAAGGGATACCAAGAGTGTAAGCGATTGTAAGCGAACCATGGTGGTATAGTGTAAGCACTGTCCACTATAACGGCAAGTAGACCCTATGGTGTTCATATTCACGTTGGTACATGCTTCATGGACACACCCACAAATGCATGAGAAAAATATTTCGGTGTAAAAGATATGCATAGCACAACTGGATACTTGGCAGGAGGTGTTGCAATATGTTGCAATCTTTGCCATCAAAAGGGGTGATTTTGCCGAGCTCCCATGGAACTCTGGAAGAGATACGAGTTCGCCATGCAACTTGAACGGGGTACTCCTCCCATGACAGCAGCAACCGCTCGCCATCTTTTCTTCACTTTTTCACTGGGTTTGTGGCCTGGGGTTGTGGTCTGGGAGCACCCTCATCTCTCTGTTGGATGAACTGGCTTGATGGCAAACAAACCAATCAATCGACCAACGAAACCACCTTATCATACCTGGTTGTGGGTTTCAACTGCTCTTAAAGCATATCAGTCAATCAACCAATCAGCGCAAATATTGAGGACAATGAAACATGATTAAAACCAATTTTTTGGTATCTCATGCAGTTTTGACATGCGTCAAGTGCTCTGCTGGATGCTCGATGTTCTGCCGTGGTCTCATGCTGCCGGTTCATTTGAGGTCCCTCATTGGTGTTCTGTTTTCAGGAAGGGCATAGAAGCTGATGACTGCCTAGAACTGCCAAGAAATGCCAGTCCCAACACCACAAACCCAACTTGAGCATCCCTCGAGGCGCCAAGCTTTAAGATGGGCTGCATTGAGAAGGGCAGAAATACAGCAATGATTCAATGCTTTTAAAAATCATGGATGGTAGATCGCACATGGAGGATCTCCGGATGTTTGTTTCTCCCTCATGATTTTGAACTTTTTTCGAATTCAAGAAACTCAGTATTCCACTGTTCAAAAATCCCAATGGTGCAGCCCATATGGTACAAAGTGCACGGTACAAAGTGCACACTGTTTTTTTGGTCTTCCTTGAGACCTCTAAGGGGCTACGAAACCAGAGAAGAGCTTCACAGATTTATGCTTCAAGAGTATAAAACTTTGCACCGCTGCCACATGTGGCAATTAGTGATCCACAACAGTGGCCACGGTGCAAAATTCCAAGATCGTCTACAGGGATCAGGAGTGCTCAAGGCAGCTTCCGCAACATCGGTGTCATTGGTGTTCGTGAAATTTCACCACTCCTCGGATCTGTATCCCATAAATTCTTGGAGGGTTCCTTGTCGGAAAAAACGGACATTCGTCGCCTTTTCCGGCTTGGGAAACCAATCTCCCTGCGTGAAAGAAAACTGGATCTGCAAAAAACGGTTGGCCGAAATCACGCTTGCACGCCTTTCAGGTCGGCCTGCCACTTCGACCAGCCCCCAACACACAAAGACTGCAGTTGTTTGCCTGGATTCATTGGGCATCATTGAGCCATATGCGGTGTCAGACGGTTAGACATGATGATCATCTAAAGTATGAACGACTTGTTTACGGTGTTTGATGGCAGTGGGTCAAAACCCCGTACCCCTGGTTCCCCTATCATGAGCCATTGTTTTCCCTTATTATTGTTGGTAAATCCTCCATTAGTTGGTTGGTTAATATTGACCCACAACCTGATGGGACGCAACAGCCTTCCCCAAGGGGTTGCCATCACTGCCCGGCCCTGCCTCTAGTTCGGCCGCTTCCTGGTCAGCCAACCCTGTGGTGAAGATATGCCATTCGCCACCAAATCGATCGCAGTGGTAAGCCAACTTGCAGGGATGGGTTGATACATCTGTATCAAATATGATCATATTATATCATATTGACGCATGGATAATCATAGGTAATATCATATGGGTGTTTCTCAACTTGGGGGACACATTGGGGGACCTGTAAAATCACCCGTGGATCATCTAAACAGCGTTTCGGGAAACAGCCGTATTGACGTCTGTTGACATAGTGTTGACATGTATTGAATTGTATTGACATCTTTGACCCCAAACTCCTGATTCCCAACACTTTAACGAGGGCAAGGCAAGAAACAAATCTGGATCACCGAGAAATCAGGAGGTGATCAGCGATAAATCCATATAAGAGACAGGAGAACACACACACATAAACACACATAAACAAACGTAAACACTCATACTCATACATCACATGACCTCTTCTGTCAAGATATGCCAACTTTCTGGCATCGTAAGTCGGGGCCTTTGGAGTAGACCGTGACCTTCTACCAGCTTTCCCTATCAAACTGCTCAGCAAACGGTGCACCTGCGCAAAGGCAGCAGCGTTCTCGTCCAAACGTGTCAAAACGGACTCAACACCTGAGACACGACATGCCCGGCGGAGTCACAGTGCAGCTCGCTTTCCCAAGCGTGGTATCAGCAATGATTCATCCTCGAGTTCAAACATGTTCAAAGATGTTTAAACTATTTGTAGATATCGAATCTGTTGGAAATTGCAGTCTCTGTTGCGATCTCCAACTACTCCTACAGGTGGGAAAGGTTCAGTTTAAGCACCTTCAGGTCTGATGGACTGGATGCCCTCTTCACGACATCGAAGGAGGAAACTTCGCAAGTGGAGGAAGATAGACTTCACGTGGAAGTTGATAAAGCCAACCTCGGGACATGGCGACACCTGCAACTTGGGCCAACTTTGAGACAATCGCCGAGACAATAGAGGACTGCAACTGCAAGATGTTCATCTGGAAAGTGTGGTTTCAACAGAGTCGTCCATAACGATGTCGTCCATAACGATGTTCCAATCGACATTTGGTTGTTTCTCAAAGCAATTGACCCCCGTGCATCCCCAAGCAGTCGATTTTAGAGGGGTGATGACTTAGGGGTCCCCCACGTTCAGATACACCCACATTTGGGCGCTTCACACATCCCAACCCATAGTGGCTGACTCTGGCTGAAACCTTTTGCTGTAAAAGGATCGTTGCTTCAATGACGGATTGGTCACGATGCAGAAGTCTTACAAGCAACTGGTTTCTCTACTTTGCCCGAAAGGAAAGGACCTGTCACCCAAGCTTCCAACTCAGCAAAAAAATATCCATCGAGTTGAGACGTTTTTCTGTTCAAGGTTTCACCACCAATTCTGCGATAAACACTGACTTTCCCCAGGCGGAAAAGCAGGTGCCATCTGCTCCCATGCGGAAGACTCGCTGGGGAACCACGGGGCAAACCGCTCAGCTGGTCAGGATAACAGTGGCCACTGGCTCTGCAATCCGAGTAGCTGATGATTTGGGAATGCAATTCGTTCGGCCTTGGACGGCGTTGTGCCCATGATGAAGTCACAGTAGAATTGTCCATCAATGATAGGTGGGACGAAATCACCAAAGATTACCAAGTAAAACAACAAGTTGATGGGTTAAACATGGATCGTTTCTATCATTTTCATCCATTTCCCACATGTTTTTTTTCTGAAAATGAGGGTACCCAAATACTGGTTGGTTTTTTGCTATAAACGGTTCAGAAACCATGACAGGGGGGTCTGCTATTTTGAGAAACACCCACATCGGATTTCAAGAACAATCCACTCACGCCGTGCAGGTGAGGGACGATCGAACAAAGGATTCGGACTGTCACCAGCTGAGATCACCTGCACACCCAACCGCTTGGCGCATTGCCAGTGGCAATCACACCCGGAACAGAGACTTGCAGAAGACCTTTGTAAAGAATCATGATTCCATGTGACTGGGACCCAAATCTACCAAATCTTTGCTGTTTTCGCGGAACACGAGCAGTTGTCGGGTTGATCGACGTGAATCTACATCAATGTATGCTTAATTTATCACATCTCAAAGTTTCAGTTCACATCGATTAAGCATACATTGATGATGTCAATTAATTTTGTGACTTGTCATCTTCAGTCCCTTATGAAAACCGCAGGATAATGAGCACTGAGATGCAGCGTTCCAGCGCCGTGCAACGCCTTGTCTCCTTCGGCATAGAACTCCTCACAGGCGCTGACAGGGCACACCCACGCCAGGAAGAACATCTACACAACTGGAAGTTGAATAAATAGCTGGTTCACTGATAGCTAGAATTGTTGAATGAACAGCTATAAGCTCACCAGCTATCAGTGAACCTGGCAAAAGTGAACCTCTTCTAATTCAAGATCAAATCAATACACTTATAGCTCTAAGTGAACCAACATGAACCAACTATTAGAGCGAATTCACTATAGCTCTATACTTATAATAGCTATACTAATTCTAGTGAAATAGCAAGCTATACTAATCTAATATATCAAGAGTCAATACTCACTATAGCTCTAATACTCACCATTTATAGATCTGTACTAATACTAATTCACTATTTATAGCCATACTAATTCCCTATAGCTATATAAATTCCCTATATAGCTATACCAATTCACCATTTCGCAGCGCTAATTCCCGTAGATGGCTCCACCATTTCGCTGCGTTGGACCCTGCCTGGTAGACCTGGCAGTTCCAGGCCCGCGCCGTGCGCATGGGCCGCGTGGGGTTGCTGACGTCCGAGGCCTCGCGGTCGGGCGCCGTGGCCCCAGGAGCTTCCAACCAGCAGTGACCGGGGGAAGCTGGGCCCTGGGGGATGGATCTGGTGCTAGCCATGGAAGTGGCGGGTTAAGCCATGGATCTTAAGCTCCAAAGTTCTGCTTGCGAAGCTGGTACTATGACTGCTTGTGGATGTATGGAACAAAAACATGGTTTGTGGATGATTTTATTGGGGGTACCTCTAGTTGGAGAAACGCCTATAAATCGTGGTGAGTTGTAGCCTATAAGGTAGCTGAACTGACCCCTATGACCATGGGGAATTCCCAGTTTCTAATACATCCAAGTGATTGGTGGGATTCAATGGGAGACTGGTGCGGCAGTTGATGAATGCTGACGAAAAAAAATCTGAGAAATTCATGGAGTGATGACTGGCTGATGAAAAAATGTGAGGAACTTCTTGGAGGTTACCCTTGCTTGATGAACTGTTGATGAGCAGCTCATGGTGCTTCATGGTGCTTCATGATCCGTGGTTGGACCGGAGCCACCCGGAGCTACCCACCTGGCCTAGAGCTACCAAGCAAGGAGCTACCCCTAGAGGCGCTCCCTATGCTCCCAGCACGGCCCAGCACGGCCCAGCACGGCCCAGCACGCCTTCATGAGCATCTGCAACAGCAGGGTGCTCTGATCTGTTCCCGGCTGGAAAAAGGCATCCAGGTCCGAAGCACCGGAGGCAGCCTGCGGGATGGGGGCTGTGGTGGGTGATGGCTAGTGAGGCTTAGTGATGCTTGGTGGTGCTTAGTGATGCTTGGTGAGGGCTAGTGAGGCTTAGTGAGGGTTCATGGTTGCTGAAGGCGGATTATTGTAAGAAGCGACAATGAGCGAGATCATATCGGCATGTCACTGGCTTGATGGAAAACAGGACCTCGGAAACCCTGGTTGCGTCTGTCAGCTATGGTCTGATGCTTCTGTTTCCTGATGTTTCCGGTGAATTTGATGGGCAATGAATCCCTAAAAACGGATCAACATCTGCTCTCAACAGCTGAATAGCCACTGGTGTTCACAGCTTGGGCCTTGACCGCTTCCGCGAAAGAGCTGGTGATTCGATCGTGCCTGGCGACAGCCGCCGATTTTGCACGATCCATTCGCATAAGCTGGTGATTCGCTTGGATCATGCGTCTGATGATGTGGCAAATCAATGGAGCATCGCACTTCATCCAACTGCATTTGTTGTCGCTTGGTCTTCGTGTTTGCTGGTTGACTTTGCTGATAGGACTCCGGATGGCTAGTCATAGCTGGTAGCCATGGCTTCAAATTGGAGGCGCAACTATAGGTAAAACGATATATATATGTTAATTAAACAAAACCAACTAGTATAGTGTGACACAATGCGCTGCAGCATCGGTGTATATTGCAATATAGGGTAAGATGATCTTAGATGTAATCATATGGTGCAATGCCCAAAAAACATTATGACACATAGCGATGTCTGCAAGGACAAACGAATCCAATCAACTAACAGTACCTGACATGAAACAGGACACGCGAATCAGTGCCAATAGCAAACAGAATATGCTCTGTTCTCATATCACGCTGATTTGAAACCCCCTAACACATAAACGGCTGGTCAAGGTGCTTGCATGGAACCCAGCACCATCAATGCCCATCCGAAACCGCTGCCATGGTGCTGGGACAGGTCCGTGCCATGGATCGTTTTCCGCACCATCGGCAGCAAGTTGCTATCTCTGGTGCCAAGGATCTCCTGCCGTGCGCCACCATGGACAGGAGGTAGCATAGGTAGATGCAAGAACAACAACGACAACCACCACCACCATCACAACAACAACCACAACCACAACAACAACAACAACCACAACAATCACAACATATAAAACAGCTTCATCTTGATAAACAATCAACATAGTGGCAACAATGCTGATCAGATTGTGATCATCCGAGTGCACGGCCACAAACTTCATCGTGTTGAATCGTCATGAACCATTACTCAGCCAGTAGCAAGCGTCACCAACAGCTCCTGGTTGATCACCAAAAACCATCAATCAACCATGGTAGCAAGGGTGAATGGGTCATGATCCGCCATCATTTCTCAGCACACACCCATCACCAGCAATTACCATCAGTAGCTATTCTGCTATTACTACCATGATTCATATTCATCATGATCAACCCTAACCAATTATTCACAATGAATCAAAAGTCATCAAAATTCATTGATTTTTATACTGATTAAAAAAATCAAAAGTCATTACCATTCACATTCATCACATATTCTATCCTGGACTGCTTGCGGGCAGCGGTGCACAGCGATGAAGTGCAACGGCGGCCTTTCATCACAAATCATATCACAATGATTTCAACATCATCAACCTTCACATTTATCACAATTCATATCACACATCATATCGCCCCGTTGAGATTTTTTTTATCACACAATCATATGACAAATCATAAATCCTAATCAGAATCCTAATCCTTCTCATTATCATCTGATATCACCTTCTCAATCCTATATCCCTGATCCCCTTGAAATCTAAATGATATCACCTTCTCATTGCCATTTGATATCACCTAACTAATCCTAATCTCATTATCACCTTCTCAATGCTAATCAAATGATATCACCTTATCCATCTTTATTAATCCTAATCCTTTTATCTCACTATATCACAAACTATATCTCCTTAATATCACCTTCTCATTGCCATTTGATATCACCTAACTAATCCTAATCTCATTATCACCTTCTCAATGCTAATCAAATGATATCACCTTATCCATCTTTATTAATCCTAATCCTTTTATCTCACTATATCACAAACTATATCTCCTTAATATCACCTTCTTATTGCCATTTGATATCACCTAACTAATCCTAATCTCATTATCACCTTCTCATTATCATTATCACCTTGTCATTATCACCTTCTCATTCAGATTTCCCCCTCATCTCTGGGAGCTTTTCCCACGTGGCCATGGCCCGCCTGCACCAAGTCCACGGCCCGCAGGGCGCTGTGACTCTCCATGGGTCCGATGCCATCTTCGGAGTCCTGGGCCGCGCCCACGGTGGGGGGCCCAGCCAGGGCCTAGCCCTTGGTGCTGGTGGTGGTGGGCACAGTCTCATCCCGGATGGGGATGCAAGTGATGCAAGGCTTGAGCCATAGTGATGGCTATCATGGTTAAGTGACAATGGTTCTACTGATGGTTATCTTGGTGATTGTTTTTTTTCACAGTGATGTTATATGTAGTGGTCAAAGACTGGTTTAACAGTCATAGTGGCTAGTAATGGTGATTCATTCCGCTGCAATTGATAAGTTCTACCCCTGTCTTGTCACCTGACCCAAACCACTGTTCTTGGCCGGTATATCAACAACAAAAAATCGTTGGTTGGTTGGTCGGTTTGGCGTTATTGTAGCGGTAGATGTTGAAACCAAACAGGTCGACAGTGGCACTTGCAACGTGTCTCAATGAGTTGTTGGAACCCACCATGCAACGCCATAGCCGTCGCCACGAATCAAACGCCCCCGAGCAGGTTGTTTGTCGCTAGTGCTTTCTTTGATTCTGTTGGCTAGCAACTGGATGCAACTAGTGATGTATAAAACGCATATCATGTAATCTCCACTACTCAGTCATAGCCAAGGCAGATTTGCTAGGTTGATGCTGGTCGTAGGGATCTTAGCCCATCAGTACTCGTTCTTTAAATCCAAAACCTATCGCAGTACTAGCTCGTCACTGATCATCCAATATGCATCCAATCCGCCAACCAGGATGATATATCTGTGGCTCAAATTGATCTGCCCGAGGCAACTTGAGAGTCACAAGTCACAAGTAACAACGGGTAACCATTAACCAGAATGTGTACATTTGTTTTCGTAGCGCCAATTTCTTGTTGCCGGCACCGACCACCAAGTTGTTACAAGTTCTTCCGGGTTCTTTTCAATGCAAAGGGAAAAATGCTACAAAAATAAGGCAACGATGGTGCAATTGTGCAATGGGCTCTCAGCAGTGACCTGTCCTCCACATATTCGTGGCTGTTCTTCACCAGGAAAGGATTGGAGGTGCCAGTGTGGTCCACATCCTTGGAAGCTGTGATTGCATTAGGTGTGTTTCTAAGGGCGCACGCTGCACAACGAAAAAGGTCGCACGAGTTGCATTGCTGCATTGATCGTAGTGATCCACCTGTTTTACAGCTTGATGCTTCATGAGTGTAATGTAATATAAGCACCGCTGTTTTAGTGAACAACCTTTGTCAACCAACATGAAAGGTTAAACAAACAACCTCATTCGGTTGTTTCTGTGTGCAAACCGATCATATTGGTTTTTGGAGGTGAACAGGATGCATCTTGTTCACCCACATCCATAAAGTGTCCCATCAATTATCACTCTTCTTCCAGAAAAATCGTGCTCAAATAATAGGATATGGCAAAACTAGATACGTATAAATACAAATATAAACAAATATATATATATATATAAATACATATAGACCAAAACATACGATCATCTTAAATGATGCCTACTATCCTCAGTAGCCTACCATTTCTAGCCTACCACTAGTAGCCTGCCATCATCGTAGGGATCTGCCATCAACGATGGCATCGCCAAGACACGTGTGCAGCGGCTCCCAGCACCAGAGCGGCCACCTGCATGGGCGAAAGCGCCTGGTCCTTGGGCGGTGCCAGGCGGTGCCAAGGACCTACAAGGTGGGGCCCCAACCACTGATGAGTAACCTATAGGACTAGGTTTAACTACCTATAGGACTGCAGGGTTTATAGGTAACACCTATAGGACTGGTTGGTGACACCTTTTTTGGACTGGTTTATAAGTAACTTGACTGGGTTTAACTACCAGTCCTAGGTGTTACAACCCAAGGACTATAACTGCCAGGGCCCACCTTGTAACTATCAACCAATGGTTAACAATTGGCATCTGGCAGGAGGGGATGTATCAACTACTGAGCAGCTAGTAATTAGAGAGGAACAGTAGATATGAAACATGATCTGGTTGGTGGTTGAACCACCCCGTCATGAAACATATGCTTGTCAAGCAACCATTTGTAAATAGCTATATACTGAGAAAATAATCAAAATGTTTGAAGCCACCACCCAGTTAACAATAGTGGCAATCAACAAGAGGATAATAAGCAAGAGGGGATGTACCAACGATCATGGATGCTTCTAGGAGATAACATAGGATAATCCAAAACCTTTTTAGGATACCTTTGAAGGATACCTTCTACCAGGATATATTTGAAGGATACCTTCGAAGATCCCTGCGTCCCTATGGATCCCCGGACACCAAAAGTTCATGCTGGCACAGCCCATCACCCAAGGTCAAGCGCCAAGAGTCGAGACCTGTTTCCTGCAATAAGGTGATGAGAAACCTCTGCAAGGCGCTGTCGGCCGATAGCATTGACCATGCTTGATACACAATCCTATCCAGAAGTGCTTGGGTCTACAGTGGCTGCCATCATTCTTTGTTTTCCTCTACTATTCACCGGTATCACCCATAAATTAATCCTTTGTCAACCAGTATTGATCATTGTGAACCTGTAATCAAGTAACCCTGTATTCACTACTATCAAGCTCAATTATCACTCATTGACAGCTATATTTCTATGATTGACCACTATGAACCACTAATAATTGACCATGATTCATTGACCATGCAGTCTCCATCCGTCACCATTGTTGACCTTAACCATCACTGTTGCTAGTATTAGCTTTCAACCACAACCATTAGTATACCAGTACCATCATTGACCTTGTTCTTAGTTACAATGATCAATTAGCTCTTGATGATAGCCTAATGGTAATGTTGCGACCCTACGCAACATTTACCTAAAAATCGCTATTGTTAGCTGCAGTCAGTTATTAGCTATTGATGGTAGCCTAACAAAACATCGGGCATACACATCAATCAACTTACCCTATCAACCATAAATTGACTAATTACTAATCAAGCGTGAATTTTTCCACCATGCACCCTTATTTAGCCCATCTGCCCTCTTGTCGTCGCTTAAGCATATCAGTTAATTGATCATGCATTAGTCGCTAATCTCCACTCAATGATCCTATGCCTAGTACGTGGTTAGCAGTGTTTGATACTATGCTTAATATTGGTATAGATGGTCAATAACTGATGATCGATGATCATGGTAAAAACCTAGATCAATGAGCAACCACTGAAAAATAATGAGTCATAGATCGTCAATGATTGGCTCACCATGGTAAATCATGGTGAATGATGGCGGGTACGCCCAGGGAATGCGGACTGAGCAACTGCAAAACGTCCAAAACATGGGCAGGTCCATGGTATGGATTGTTGGGCATGCTCTTCAAACAAATCTGCAAATACTCGTCCAGGCTCTCGGGAGAAACCTGCAGCATGCCGTCGAATGTGGGAGGGTTAGAGCCATGAACAAAACATCAGGGAAAACATCAGGGAATACAACACCAGGCTTAGAACCATTACCATTAACCATTAACGTTAATTAACCATAAACCATTTAACCATTAGCATGTTCTACCCATTAACCATTAACAAAACCATTTCCACCATTTCCAAGTGTAAACATACCTGCGTGTTGACGGGCTGCCTGACCAACCCTCCGGAATTGCGAGCAATGTTGGCAACTTCAACGACACTGACAAATACAAGTACACCCTGATTAATGGCTATGGGTCAATAATAACCAACCAAATAATGGGGGATAATAACCAACAATAACAGGGAAACTTCCCGGTTAATGACAAGGAAACCAGGGGTGCACCGTTTTCACCCATAGCCATGACACTACCACTAAATGGTAGGCATGCACAACGATCGCTCTGGGGGTTTATGACTCCAACCGCTAAAGATACACCAAGCAAAGTTTAATCATGTTGGTTGCTTTAATATGGTTATTCCCAATGGATAGTAACAAACTCATGATAAACCATAGAGTAACTCTATGATAAACTCATGTTAAATAGTATGGTCCTAAATATTGGTTGGATCATAGACTCCCTTATAATGATCAACTGCCGTTGGACTTTTCTCGCGCCAGTGCTATGCTTGCTGCGAGTTGCTTCTTGTTGATCATTCCTTGCCCCCAAGTTGGTGATCTCTCGTAGGCTTCACTGGTTTGCTCAAACCCGTTCTATCTTTATCCTCGACCGAAACCAACAACACCAGCTATGGTTGTTGAGCGATCACTGGTTTCGGGGTATAAGCAAGGTACTGTCAATACAGAAATGGTCTTTTTCAAAATAAATTAAGCAAATCATTTGGGAAACCTCAGCTTGAACTTTGACAATGATGAATCATTTATCAAAGGGGATGAAAGAACATCATTGACCATCGTTCACCACCATGAGTCATGTTTTTTTTCTTCTTTTTTTTTGGCTATCTGCCATGACCAGCAATTCTCCGCTTTGCTGCAGTTTGTTCAGCCTTGCCCAAATCATGTGTAGATTTATCAGTCAATTCGCAAATGCTGCTAATATTGACGGATTCAAAGACTAAAAAACAACTCACATACTGAGGCAAAATTGTAGCAGTTAAAATGGTGTGTTGCTGGGGATTGTTCATACAAAAACAGACCATAAAATGTCGAAAAAAAACATAGCGAATGACCATGCTTTCTCAGCCGTTTGCGCATGTGCCTGAAGTTTCTCTGCCACGTGCAACTGCCGTACCAGAGATGAAATGGTCCGTTGTCGCTGCTGTTCGGGCACCGATAAGGCGTCAAAGTTGTAGGAAACCTCATCATGCTTGATGACCCAAGGGCGAATAGTGGTGAATGAGTGATATAATTTTGTTCTTGATACGGAAGAATGTCAATAATTAGTTCATGCTAAATTTGCAAGATTCATCCAACAATGCTCTTAGCAGGAAAACATAAGACATGATAGATTATATAATGATACATACCTCGCCGGCAGTCAGGCAAACGGGCTGACTAAAAGCCTTGACAATGCTCCTTTATGTTTATTTTATATATATATATATAGTTAAATAAATATAAACAGTATATCACAAGATGTTGATTTCTGTTTCGTGACTTCAAGCATGATCGACCCCCTGCATAAGCAGGTGATACACTGTTTTTGTGCACGACTCTTCCCACCCCCAAACATATCGGGCTGTCCTTTAGTCAAATGGGGTATCCCCTGAGGGCATTGATTTCGCCGATCGAATGCCATTTTCCTTTACCCGACGTATTTGGGATCGAAATGTTAGCTGATCATGTTGCTTGGCTGGTCACACAAATTCGCAGTTGGTGCCTGTAACCCATAGCTGAGCTTCAGCAGTTGGTCTGCTGATGTGAATCATATGCGTCTGTGTATGCATCCGATGATTATACTCAAAAAATCATGTGTATTATATATTTATATATATATATATATAAAAATATATGGCACAATTCACGCGTACATACCTGAATTTTATGTATATATAAAAAAATACAGTCTATATCTAGAAATAAATGTCTATACACTTATATTTGTACGAATATATACATATATATATAGAAATATAAATAAAAAAAAATATATATATGTAGATAGATAGATAGATGTGCGTATAGCTACAGTACATGAACTGGCTTGAACTGCTAGCAGCTGGTTTTGCACTGAGGCCACCGCCAGCTGAGCATCCTGCGAAGCCTGCGGTTAGGGCCCCGCCCCATGCGGCCAGCTGGGTCACCGATGGGTCACCGATGGGTCACCGATGGGTCACCGATTTCACTGTCACAACAGCATCTGGTCGCCTGGTACCAAAGCACCCACCCATTACACACATGGACAACAAGGGGAAAACATGGACCACATGGGAAAAAACAAGCAGATTGAGGATGATTAAATCATCAGATTATGGATGATGAAGGCATCATTGGCGGTGTTGCCAGCTGAATTCTCGTTCTTGGGATTGGGATCACCCACCCTTCATAACCACCGTCTCCTGGCGCTAAAGGCTTGCGATTTTCAGTGGTGTTTTGTCCTGGCTTTTCAGCATGGTTGATTGGTGGTTCAGAATCATGCTGCCAACCTTGTTGGATAGGTATTATATAATCGGCTGGCAAGCTGCTTGACAGATCAGCTACCAAAGTGGTGAATGATGTGCTGGAACCATTGGTAGCTTGTGCCACTGGCAATCGCAGGGGTTCGATATGGCTCTGCAAATGGTGTACTTCCGCAAGCAGTCATGGTGGTTTCCCTGGCGAGCCACCGCTCATGTCTGGTTGATTTGAAGCCTCATCCCATAAGAATCAGAATTCTCCCAAAATACTTCATCACACGTCCGCAAAATCCAGTTGGACCAGTATCATGGTAAAGATGTTGCTCATCCATGATACCCAGTTGGACCAGCAGTTGGTAAGGATATGTAAGCATACTACTAGTGCATATTAGTAGTTGGTTTATACTATAGTCGTAGTATATGTTATAAGCCAACAGTAAAGATTACCTGGGGTAATATAGTTAAAAAAAAATATATATAAATAGATAGATAGATAGATAAATAGATAGATAGATAGATAGATACAATATATATATATATATTATAAATCAAATATCATATCTTGCCATATACCCCAGTTGGTTCATATCTCCTGCTGATGACAGCACCAACGCCCGCGCCTGTCGGAGGCAGGTGCGGATGCCCTTGGCGGTGCGGCTGCTGCCTCCAAGGGCACTTCTCCCCGTGACGTGCCGCAGATGCACGTGCCGAAGACCTGGACTCGCTGCGGTGGTTGCAACCACTGAGGGATGGAGTTTGGACCGAGGTCATGGAGTGGAAAGCCATCAAGATCTGCATTGAAATATGTGATAATGACATGGAATATATATATATACATTTGTATATAAATATGTAAATGTAAGTATATATATATATGTCAATGTTATATCAATGTATATATAGACATATGTATGAAGATATGTAAATATATGTGTATGCATGGATTTTTACTTTCACCATATTGTATATACATAAGGTTCACATTAAACACAACATCATAGAAAAAGGTAAACAGCAGAATATTCACCAAATGGCGACTGGATAATGGATCAACAACATCATTATCAACTTGTGATGGACCATTGACCAGGTATTAACCAGCCATTTTGAACCAGTATCAACCATTCTTCGCCATTATGAGCCATTATGAATTAACATCAAAAGACTATGTACCAATGAACCAACCATTGTCCAACTCAATAAACTAGGTCGAAACCCTATACCGCTTGTTCCCTTATCACTTAACCGGCTTGTTTGCCAATTCGTGTTGTTGGTTATTATCCCTCAATGGTTGGTTGGTTAATATTGACCCATAACCCAAAACCATTGATCAACTCAATAAACCAGCTAAATAACCATGATTAACCAAGCTTGTCAACCATGATCAACCAACTCAATTAACATCCATTGGTCCATTGACCGTATTGCTGGTTACATCCCCTAGTATTGCTGGCTATTATCCCCTATGATTCACCATTAATCAGCTAATTAGTTAACATCATGAACCAATTGACCTTTGCTCAACTCACTAAAAGCTCGGCCTTCGCCTCCACCCGTTGCACCTTGCAAAAAGCAGGACGAAGCCAGGGTTACCAGAAGCACGACAGCCTCAGCCAGAAGGCTGGTGGTTAATGCTGCGACGCTTGTGGATAACAGTGGATAGATGGTGGCAAGATATGCTTGGATATGCATGTATGTAAATGTCAATCTATATATATATATATATATAAATATATATATATATACCTAGGTCTCGAATGTCCTTTCTTTTTAGAGGCCGTATCAAGATTATGGCACCAGGATGCAAATTACAGGTTCCAACCCGTATTATGATTTGGGAACCCGTATTTTTACAAAGACCCGTATTTTGAGATCTGGTTGTGGGACTTCACTGCCATCCATCGCCAGCAGTGTCTCTTGCTCCATTTTTTCCATCGGAGCGATCGGAGCGAGTGTGATGATGCCGCTTTAGCAGTCGGTAACCTCAGCCAGCGGTGTTCGGTGGCAGATGGTGGCAGGCAAATTGGGGACTATGATCCACCTGGGCTTCTTGAAATATGATTAATGTTGATGAGCCACAGTCTTCTGCATAGGGACGCACAATTTGGTCAACAGTTCGGTGTAGATCTGATTGGGCAATTACGGAACCAACACGTTTGATGCCAGAAGGACAAAGCTCTCTAAACTCTTTAAACCTCTTTGTTTGACAAAGCGCTCAAAACTTTTCTGTCCAGAGCCTTTTGGCCCAATTCTTTTTGAAAGCTGCGTTCGAGTTGTTGGCCATGGGGGCTACACCCGATGTTTCGCTTGTTTCCCGGGAATGGGAGCAAGAGGAGAGGGTGAGAGGGTTCATCAGGAACAAAACCTTTCTCCAAAAAGAGCCATGGGAGGATGACATCAAAGTAGACATCAAGCATGCCGAGATGAACTTCCACATTTTGAAACCGTTGGTCAAGCGACTCCGACTTCCAAATGGCCATGTGAGCATGCATGCTGTTCCTGACCTGATGAAACAGAACCTCGGTTTAATGAAATAACTTGAAGCACTGTTCATTTTAAGACTGATCTGTTTCAAGTCAGCTGCAAACAAATCCTCTTTGTAGAAAAAAACATTTTTGCTGCTATCCCCAATAATGTGTGATGATGCTGGATATAAAATCTTACCCTCTATATAATCATGCAATCTTGATGCTTTCTTCCACTTCTTCATCTCCCATGCTTGGATGTGCAGTAAGGATTCGAATGCTCTACGCTACCATGGAAGTGCCTGTTCCGTCCAGAAAGTGTGTGAAAGACGATGCCAAAACATTGAAGAAGTTTTGCGTTTTCATCAAACGAAAACTCCAGCGGCAACAAATGTGCAGATCGCGAATGTTTCGCCAATTGATGGCTATGGTGTTTGACCCAGACCTGAAAGAGGCCAATGGTTCTTAACAAAAATTAATTGTTTTGCACTTTGTATGTGTTGGTGTGTCTTGGTTTTTGGTTTGAAGATGTCAATATGTAATCTTGAGTTTCCCTTTTTTCCAATTCTCCCAATGGTGTGCCGGCTAACAATCCAAACAATCATTCATCCAATTGCCCACCCGTCCAGGATGTCCAGGACGTCAACTTCTTGGGTGTGGGGCGAGGCACCGAGAGTGATGAGGGGGATAGCAAAGATGATGAGGAAGAGGATCTTGAAGAGGAAAATGAAGAAGAGAATGATGAGGATGATGATGAGGATGAGGAGGATAATATGGATTGTGACGCAGAAGTCTTTGGTGACTGTCCTCTTCTTGAATCATTGGAACAAGAACCCCCCTCTTCTCTTCCACCTAACCGATGGGAATTTTTTGAGGCAAACATGGCTAAGATGAAGGAGAAGGAGGAATCAGCGGAATCATCTTTAGTAGAGGTTGATGATAGCGATGTTGAGGTTGATGTGGTAGAGAATGGGATGAATCAAGCCGATGAGGGTGATGATACAGCACGGATGGAAATGGCATCTGGTAGCAGGGACCTCCCAAAGGAAGTCAGTAAAGATGATGAGGACAAGGCTGCCAGGATTCGTGAATTACAACTCAAGATTCAAGATGCTAAAAAGCAAATGATGGCAAAGACTTTCGGCAGCAAACTTTTTTTTTGGGGGGGGAGGGGGGAGGTTGTTTGGTTCAGGGCACCGCTGTACAGCAACTAGGGGATTAAACGTGTAATGTTGTTCGCCCTGTTCCCCCCTTGGAATGATTTGTTAATGCCACATCGCATTCATCATGCTTGCTGTTCGCAGCCCCAAGGAAAGCACAAGAATCTTTAGCGCATCCTACGGCTCCAATTGTGGTCGATGAATCTCAGGCATATGGCAAAGATGATGTGGACACCCAAGTCCATCCACTCATGGATGACCTCGCTAAACAATTTGCTAATGACAAGACGCCGCAGTTCGTAGCTACTACATGCCCGGTTGCTCCTTGGACGTGAGTAATGATCAATGCAACATTTTTACTGCATGTTTCTTGGTTGTAGTTGTGGTTATATTTTTGGTTGTTCTTGGTTGCCCCTATGTGGTGTCAAAACGAACTGCTATGGTGCCAGGCTCAAAGCCTATTCCTTCTTCTCAGCCCCGCTCCCCATTGAGGTTCTGCGACGTTCACAGTTGGCTCTCAAGGATGCTAATGACGAAGAAGAAGGTGAATCGAAGCCGACCAAGGGAAAAGGAGGTAAGGGAAAAGGCGGCAAGGGCAAGGGGCGGGGAAGAGGAAGAGGTGACAAAACCCAAAGCATCCCAGAGAGTCAAAAAGAAAAGGAGGCACAGGACCAAGGCAAGGCTGAGGTATCCGCAACGGAGGAGCCAGAATCTGACCAGCCAGAGCAGGCTCGCAAACGGCTCAGAAAACTCAGCACCCAAGCTGCACTTGCAACCAATGCTACCAATGATGATGAGGAAGCAGCAAACAATGGCAATCAAAGTGGCAACAACCATGATGAAAGCATCAGCAACAACAATGCCAAAGATCCCCCCAAGGATGAAAATCATGCTACAATTGAGGAGGTGAAGGAAGTGCAGGATGGTGGTAAAGAGGAGCAAGCAAAAGCGCCAAAGCCGAAAGCTGCACCAAAGGCCAAGAGGACAAGACGCTCAAAAGAGACAAATGCAGCAGGAGAAAGCACGAAGGAAGAGAAAGATTTGGAAAACAAAATTGAGAACCCAGATGACGCCAGCGCAGCACCGGCAGCAAAAGCAGCAAGAAACAACAGAAGGCAGAAGCAATCAAGCAAAGCAAAAGGACAGGATGACAACAAAGGTCAGGAGAAAGCACCACCACCTCGTGATGAGGAGCCAACAACATCAAAGGATGAGGAAAAGGCAGCATCAACAAAGGATGAGGAGAAGACAGAAGGGCCGAAGGATAAGGAGCAGACAGTGAAACCACAGGACAAGAAGAAGGCAGCCCCACGAACGAGCAAGGGGAAATCCACACCAAAGGAGGCAAAGGAAGGAAAGGAACCAAAGGATGAAAAGAAGGCAGCCGTTCCAAAGAAAGAAGCAAAAAAAAGGGGAGCACCCAAGCAAGAAGCAGAGCCAAACACAACGCCAGCAGCAGAACAGTGCAGTGGTGAAGAGGGGAACGGTGAGGCAAATGTTGAGCCCCAGGCAGCTCAACCACCACGCAAACGAACCCGTTATCCCACTGCAAAATCCTTTGCTAGAAGACCATGTCCAGGCCAGGAATTTCCAAAATTGAAGTGGGAAGTCCTACGTGAAGTCTTCAATGAGAAGATCAAACCTCATCTGACAGCCTACAGTGCACATGAGGACTTCGACATGATTGCCTTTACTTCTCCTTCCCTTTTTTTCTTTCAACCCTGATATGCTACATGTTTGATTTTTGCTTCTAATCTTCCGCATTCTGGTTCAACCATTAAATGTGTTGGTTCGAATTTAGGGGAGCTGAACATTAATAGCAGCCTGCCACGTTCTATATGGAGTAATTAAGTGGTTGAGAATTAGATCGTATCAACTATTGTTGCCTGCTTCATTCCAGGACAAGTTCTGGAAGTTCACTGCTGAGAAGTGGACCAAGTTCGATGTCACCACTGAGAACATCAGAAAGCTTGCCCTGGAGGCTGCTGACGAGTACGTTGCTATCATTTCCAAGGGCAACTGAGGGCTGGTCATTTTCGGATGCTTCCCAGGATGATTGAAAAATAAATGTGGTTCCTTGTTGTTTGGACTTGCAATGTTGTGCGCCGCAACTGGGAGGCATGGCGATTAGTCTTTTGAAATCATTTCGGGTGATAGCAACGGCATCACCAGTGACAAGATGTGTAATCCCAAAAACCTTCAAAAGGCAGTACAGGTGATAGCTTGCAGCTTTGGACTGGATGGGGTACAAAGCCTGAAGGGTTGGAACATGTTGGCAAAGTGTTTATGCTAAAACATGTTCACACTAGAGGTCCGCTTTGAATTTATATGGTATGCTTGCCAATATCAACCATAGCGAAAACACCATGATTGAATAAAGTTAACAAAAGGGTATCAGTGTTGGAAGTGACCGCAAAACGTAGAAGTTCCAGGTGCAGGCTTTGGTCCAGTTTTGCGCTCAAACCATTTGTGCTCCTGGAAGAAAAAGTGTTGCAGCACCGCTGGTGCAAGTGCCGTGTGGCAAACCCATATCAAAAGCCAACATCGCGACTATTTCCAATCCTCGAAGGGCCCTTTGAGAAAAACATTTGGAATCAACACTGGCCATTTGGAGTCCTTGCAATCCCTGCTTGTTCCAAGCCCCACCTGAGCATAATGCCTCCAATCATTGATGCGCATTGGCTCCCACGGGCCTAGGTGCGGCATGGCGTGGGTGCTGCCCAACGATCGCAACTCTGACATGGCTTGGCGGATCCTAGTTGAAGGGCAGGGTAGGGGACTCCTTTTTCAATTCACCTGACGCATTCGTTTCATGACTCAATGAGTTGGATGGCTGTGCTGATATGTGTTTCCCTGGCCAGCCGTTTCCATTTGTTAGAGGACCTGCTTTTGTCATCCCTTTGTTAGCCTTAGTGCTCCATGGCAATCGGTCGAGATAAAGAGCGAAAGCTTGATTTGGTCATCCAACGCCTCTAGGCCATGGGTGCCCCCAAGGCCCTTTCAGTTGATCCCGCAAGGGATGAAGCTGCAGCATGTTGTGTTTTCTTTCAGCGGAGTTCCTAGGAGAATGACACAATTGCATCATATAAACACTAATCCTCCTGAATCGAAACAAATAATATTTGATCTTTCTGTGAAAGTATGTCAAATGTGAATATATGATAATCCTGGGTCAAATGATTGCTGCCATTCCAAATTCTGAAAACTTGTTGGGGAAAACCTTTTTCGAGACCACTTTGATAGTCTACATGTAGCATTGGTCGTTGATCCCACTTGAAACTTATGGTGCTCAACTTCTTTGCCTGCAGTTGCTGATGGGGTGCGTTGTCCTCTTGGCACTGAATGAGAGCGTGGAAGTCTTCTCCGAGGCCCGGGCAGTGAAGTCTGGAAGCCTGGCAGCTCAGGCCACCATAGGCTACCATTCAGCGATCAAGTACCAATACTAAACCGTAAGTGAGTAAACCAACCTAACCCCCCAGCCACAATAGCACCAATACTACGAAAATGGCCAGTGCAAACACTGCTGGCAGGCTTACGGATTCTTGGAAGTGTTTGCCGGCGAAGCTTGGGTATCCAGAGTCATGCGCTACGCAAGGGTGACAACAGCTTCCTTCGATGTTCAATACCCATGGCCAGCGATGAACTTACTGACAGGAGAGGGGCTGGGGTTACTCAGCTTACACCAAATAACAGGCTTGGTGATTTCTTGTGGGTATGATGGGTTAACCATGTTTTGACTGATCGGTGAATTACTCACCATGTTTGGTCTGATGGGCATGCATGGTGTAACTAGGATGTTATGAACAATCTTTTAATCCACCCATCCTTCATAGCATTGGGGCCTAAATAGAAAGGCGGAAGCACATCTAAGGTTGGTGATGCTATCGATATTGAATGCTCGCATGGAGAGGTTTTTGGTGGTGCTGGGACTTGTTTGCAGCAGTTTTGTTGCAATCTCGGCAGGGACGCACAAGAGGACTCCTTGGCGTCCATTAGGGGATCCCTTGGTTTCGATGGTGCAGCAAGGTAACCAATTTGCAGCCAGGATCTTCGGCTGCATGTACGATGTAAATATTCCATCACTTTTACAAATTTGGTTCTGTGGGTTTAATGAATTTTTGTCTTGTTTCATTTTCAGGTGACCTTAGGACCTAAATGGTGTAACGTGTTGTAACAGTTGCTGTTGGTTTTGAGGATCAGACCATGTCAGAATCAAGTCATTGGGCTAAAAGGATCCGTAAAGCAATAGTTAGTCCCTGCAATCTGTTCCCTTTCTGTTAGCTCTTCACACAACCAGTTGTTGCTAAGGTCTTGCTTGCTTCTATTCCTCATATCGGCAATGGGCGGATGCTGGCTATTAGAACAGCCACGTAGCAGCCAGCTTATCTTTCACCCGCGCATCAGGGAGGTATGGAGAAAGCTTCCTCGTGTACAGTGTCCACATTATGTTTTATCTTTTTGGGGGAATTGTTTTCTGCCATCCCAAGCTAAAGATTAATGCGTAACACAATGATCATGTAGGGCACAGTTTGGTTAACTTCTATTGTTTTCAGTTTTGGCTGGCAAGAACCTCAATTGGTTGCAGGTCATGTTGGAATGTAGGAACTTAAGTATAAAACCATTGGCTGCAAAACAAACAAGTTAAATCATTTATGATCACATTCTTGGTAACCTAACATGTTCGTACAGTACTCTTGTTTGGGGTGACATTTGTGGGTTAGTTTCCGACTTTGGTCAACCATATTTTTCCAAACAAATCATGTGGTATTCCAGAATAATTGAAACCCCTCAAACGCCTTTAGCAGTCACACAGTCATATATTCAAAAGCGGTCATCACGGCTGGCCAACTTCGAAAACATTGTTGGCCATCAAAGACTCAGGTATTTTGCGCAAAGTGGTGGATGGGATTATATGGAAGTCCCACACCAAAGCGGCACATTGCCTGGTGTAACTCGGCAACGGTGAAGAAACTCGACCTTGGAGTCCTGGCCAAATCTCTCCAGAAGCGGCTCTCGAAACATGGGCAAAAAAGTTCTCGAACCTATGTGAACAAGAAGGGCAAAAAATCATTTGCTGGCACCCGGTATCTCAAACAAACTCAGTCCCTAGTCCAACTTCAGCCCAGGTATATCCATGTGAAAATTAATTGGCATATGTATCCTTTGTTTTTCTTGGTGATCGAACATGTCAGTGGCTAGTGGTTTCTAGGTATGTTTTTGGTGGCCAACCAGCTCATCCTCAATTGATCCCACTTGGATATACCAAAATGTGTTCAAGCTGCATGAACTATATATCCAGTGGTCTTTTGGTAGCGGGTATCATCAGCATCAAAGAGCAAGGTAGCCAGCGAATTTAATACTATGATATTCTGAATTGAAGCCTGATAGAACCAGGGTCATATGACAAGGGAACCATCATCCAACAACTCAACTGAGGAAATACCCGCCAAAATTTGCAATTCGTATTGTGAAGTACTATGACCGTTTCATCCATGACCGGCAAGCTTATGTTCCAGAAGATGACAGTGGTCAGCCTTTGACTGCCAAGCAAATCTTTCAGCTGCTGCCGTGGGAGGGCTCTGATATGTGGGAGGATGCAGGTCTTAAGGATTTGTTCCTTTACTTGCGTGGCTCAAAGAGCCTAAATTTAGGGGATTGGAGGCCTTTCTTCCCAACTTCCATCTAATGCTGCTGGCACTCATTTGGTTGTGCTAATTATGGCAACCTCATCTAAAGGTATCCAAAGGACTATGACAAATATGGGATTGTCAGCCATATTGCTTTGTATATAGCTGTTCTAGCGCTGTTTGGTTGAATTTGTCGGCTTCAGCAGCGTTAGTGGGACCAAGGTTGGGAAACCGAAGCTTCAAGCTACAGAGAGGGGTAGAGATCTGGGAAAAATGGCAAAGCCCGTTCTGCTTCAGTAGCTCTGCCATGGGACCCCAATAGTTCTTGGTTCAACTCATTGATTTTCTGTTACTTTTGAATTGCTTTATGCTTATCTTTCAATTTTTGTTGATAGATTTCAATGATTATGGTTGATATGAGTGAATTACGTATTTTTTACGTATCGGTACGTAAAAAATACGTATAAAATACGTATCAAAAACCCTACCGTAAAAAGACCGTAAAAAGGCGTAAAAGGTACGTAAAAAGGCGTGATCAAAATACGTAATTTACCCGTAATCAACCCGTATCCATGATATCTTCAAAATGAGTCAAACTGATCTGTTTTTTGCGTACCATGGCTTGGTTCAAAAGCTTTGTTGCTGATTTCAGTGGTACATATAGGCCCTATGTGCCAAACCTAATGCTACTTGTTTCGACCAAGTCTGTTTACAATCAAGAAACTCATAAATTATACAGCCATGTTGCGCATGTGTCCATTCCAACTCCACTCTGATCTCACCCATCTTGCTGCTCAAGTCCTTGCTGTCACGTTTGTGTTCCTTGTGACCTCGGCTGCAGCTGTGGGTACCCATGTCCGGAGGGGAGCGACAGAAGGTGCCCTCACGTCAGTGGAGCTGCAGTGAATTGGTTGATGGACATAAGCACTTGGTGGCTGTGAAACGTGAAAGGGATTCGCCAGCAGCTCTTGCACAAAAGATCAAGGATTGCAGGGTGCTGCCAAACGTGCTGTTAATTGTAACCGTTCTAGAACAATATATTTCTGTTTGCTTTTAACTGAATAAGTTCCAAACCATCAAGTTAATTGCACCTGTGATGCAGTAGTTTCCTTCAGGAGTACGAAGCCGAGATTGCCAAATTAAAGAGTCAAGAAGAGATCCCTGGTGATGCATCTTGGCATATTCTCATACAGGATGCCACTACCAAAACAATTTCAAACAAGCACTACAACACGTAGAAGCCTTTGTCTTGTCTACTACCATGATGCACCATGATACGCCCTGGGGTCCTGTCTCCATTTGTATCTCAGGTATCCGCCGCAGAAACACAACCAGTGCTTTGCTGGCATGGAGGGGGCGGTGGTATCAGGATAGACTTCCATTTTTCGATTTCGACATTTATCACAGCTTCAGAAGTGGGAACCATTATGATTTCTATCCATGTTTGTTCTTCTCAATCCTTAGGCATCTGAAGCTGAACTTCGAGATTCTAGGAACGAGAAGGTGGCGACCCCTAGAGAGTCAGCTCCATCGCATTCCAAGCCCTCAACGCATTCCAAGTCGGCAACGCCAGATTCTGGGAACCCGGCCGTGCGCAAAAAGTTGAGGGGCAAGCAGGAAGATCCTGACAAGGATCGTGCCATCCAGGAACTGAAGAAGGTGGGGTAGCAGTGGAACATTTAACTGCTCAATCCTAGAATCCTAATCACATAAGTTTCTGGTGATCAAACTCATTCCAATATACAACTGAAATTTAATGAGAGATCCAGGTATGAATGGAGTGAAGGGTTTGAATACTTTGTTTTATGGAAGTCCCATAGCAATCATCCTATGGAGCAACTCGCAGGAAACCATGGCAAGGTTGGTCATTTATAACTCTTGTTGATGTTGGGAACCGTTTCACAACATATTGTTGTTCGGCAACGATCCTGTTTTTCTTGGTTAGGCTTCGCGAAGAATGCAGATGGAATTGGAGGAATTGAAATCGAAACCTTCAAGCAGTGCTGAACAGTTTCGGGAGCCAGTTGAAAAGACAGCTACTAAGTCCAAGGCAAAAAAACCCAATCCTCCTAAAGGGTCAGTGGGTCCACCGGTTGATCAACCTGAGCCACAAGAACCGTCCGAGCAAGCCAAGCTAGCTCGCCTTCGCCGACTTTGTGAACGCAAACCTTCAGGAAAGATCCAGGTACCTGAAGAGGTTCACAACCGCTGGAAGAATGCAACGGGAGCGGAGCGTTTGGAGATGCTTGGGGAATTGGAGGAAGCAGGTTGGTGCAAGGACACTGGTTGAACAATCTTGTTTTTTATAAACATGCAGGTATTGAATTGAAACATGTCATATCACAAAGGTTGTTAGCTCCTAACCATCTTCTAGAACAAATGGTACCCCAGGACATCTTCGTCCAACGGATCAAGAAGACTTTGAAGAAGACATCCAAGCTTACCAGAAAGAAGAGACGCGGATGGTATTCAGAAGAAAGCATGAAAACCAGACTTGGCTGGACAAAGTTTCTTTGCTCTAAATAGTTCTGAACATGTATTGTTTCACTGAAGGCTGTGCTAACAGTATGCCAACACATGTTATGTTGCAATACATTCCTGCAGCTGAGGCAGTACATCAAGAGCGCCGTATCCTTTTGTGAACGCAAACCTCAATTGGTGAAGTAACTTCTCTTAAATTCATCATGTTGCGCAGAAAGTCGAAGTTGTTAGCCTAAATCCTTTGGTTTCCACCTTTAGCCATGCCAGCGTGTTTACTCAGGCGTGACCGCTACAACAAGAACCTGAAGTTGTACTACGTCGTGGTGGAGGAAAACGATACGGATGTGAGCGAGGATGAAGAGCAGGAAGAGCGTCAGCAAGAGGATGAAGCAACTCGCCCCCAACTAGATATCCATAGCGCCAGTGATCCATACCACCAATTGTCCAAACTCCCAACCCTCCATACCATCATGGTTGCAATTACAAATTGATCAAACGGATCCATGTCATCATGCGGTGAAGGTTCATCCAGCCATGATTATTCCAAATCACTGAGGGCCCATACCAAGTACGTCTGCGCTACTTCACACCACATCTTCAGGTGGATGGCGATTTGACGTTCAAGAGACTTGGTGCTAGCCGCAAGGGGTCCAGTGAACCGAAGCAATCAGCAGCTGCAGCAGCACTTTCCGTTGAGAGCAGCGCAGAAGATGAAGAAGAGGGTTCGGAACCAGATGTTGCCAATGGCCCAAAAGAGGACTCCCTAGACCTGACACAATTTGGAATGCATGATCATGCATATCTTATATACATGATACTCGTCGGGCGCATTCTTTTGATTTTTGATCTTGCCTGGAAACTTTCAACATGATATCCCTTTTGATGGTGTGGAAAACCAGGAGTATGCTACGTTCAAGAAGTTCGGGGACAGCCTTCTCACCAAAGCCTCAAAGCTTACTGATCTTGTGGCTGATTTGGAAAAGGCTTTTGAAGAAAGTGGAAAATCGGAGGATTCCTTTGAGGGCAAAAGGCTGACCAAGTGACAACCTCAGATGATTGGAACTTTGAACAACAATAGCAACAAACATTGAAACTCAAACAATTAAATCACAGGAACACAACAAAACAACACACAAAAAACACATGACAACATTCCAAACAAACCTTGAATGCAATGATCACCATAATCATAAAATGTATCTACCCGGAACCCAGCACTCCACTTACCCAACCGGTCACTGGATCGAGGTATAATACTGCCCTGGAGTCGGCCATCGAGATCCTGGAAAAGCAGTACGAGCAGGTCGACAAGGTGAAAGCGGAGACGTGCAAACTCCAGAAGGCCAAAGCGGGATCTCCCGAGGCTCAAACGTTCCTAGTTAGCATCACTCAGTCAATCTGAAGTAGATATCTCGTATGCTGATATTACATTATTACCTGTCCAATTCTATCAGACCTTTCTCTAAAAAAATCGACAACATTCTAAACAAATTAATATGAAAGGTACATGGCTATGCTAAGCTCGACCCAGTGCCTTTTCCAGCCAGTCTCTCTCTCGCTCTCTCTCTCTCTCTCTCTCTCTTAGGTTGATTGACAAGATCAGCAGGCAGACTGAAACCACGACCACCGCGCTCCTTGTCGGCAAAGATCCTGAACTGTTGCCCAGCTGATCCCAGCTGTCAATGATGTACTCATCCAATCCTGGAATGGAAATGGTGGAGCCAATCAAGCATTAGCAATCATAGTCAATCATGGTGTGTCGTGCTCAGGGGCTTTGGGTCTTGGGACTGCAAGGTGCTCCAAAGTCACCACTGCTGAAAACCAAGCGAGGAAACTTGATTGCAAAAAGGATCATTTGCCTACGAGAGTATCATCAATACATGAGGAAAGTATTGGAGATCTTTAAGTATGCAGGTGCATGTTTTATGTCATGTCACATTTTCCTTCATATTCCAGCTGAATATGTGTTAACCCCACTACAACTGCCCGTTGCCCCAGGAACTTGCTCCGCAACCTTCGCAAGATGGTGAAGGACGAGTGATTTCACATGCGGAGAGTATCTTTCTTAATGCACTGAGCGTGTCGCTTGTGCATTTGGCATAGGGTCGCGGCTGGGATGCGTTGAGGTGATTTGGAACACATGCCAGAAGCATGTGATTTACCTGCAGCCATCTGCCCACCATGCCTTTGGGGTTTCGATGTGAACAACTTGGCATGAAATGCTAAACATGCCACAAACGAAGCGAAGATCAAAAAGGTTTGTTTAACCTTTGTGCGTGTTTTGGCTTGATCAATGTATCTTGATATCATCCAACTCTCAGATACCGGATACACAAATCAATCAATCAACTATTCTTAGATCATCAACTATATGTGAAGTGTACGATATGTTTGGGATGCCAATATCAACCGAACAGAAACCAAACCCTCGGCCAGGTGATGGTTTGGGCCTGCTTGTGCACTTCGCACGTCTCATTTCAAATGGAGTGCGGCCCTGAGTCCTGAAAGATGGGAGTGCGACCAGGACCTTTGGAAGTGAAACCGCCGTTGCATTAGCTCAAGTTTGATTTTCGGTAGCGAGTGTTGTGGTACTGTTTCAAACTTCAGGATTCTACACATTTTCTCAAAAACGTAATGTCAACATAAAAATTAACTCAAACCATCATGCAACAATCGTACAAGCAACATGACAGCCGTTGACAGCGCTGCCATGGATGATGATGATGGTTTGATGGATCTTCTCACCTATGAATGCCCTGTCACTGGGGGAAAGCGCACTGCTGGATACTACGAAGATAGCGCACCTCCATCTCCCAAGAACCTTTGCTGCATAGATAGCAAAAACTAAAATCAAATGCATACCTTCACCAATCTAACATTTGAAAAACCTAAAGCCAAGGAAAGCGAAGCTTGAGTCGGACACCGCCCACATGAACTTTGTTGATGATGACCCTGAACGCTACTCTGCGTATTTCTTACCCCGCCCGTGTTCAATGTGGAGTAGTGCAGACTGTCCTGCGCCACACGTAGCTAGGCAGCAAACAGCCATAATTGCAGCAACGTCGAAGCCAGCTTTCTGTATGTGTGCTAGTTCCCAACTTGAATCTTGCATGTTGGATCTGCGTATCAACCTAGGCTGTGGAAAATGCTAGTGCCACACTGCTGTCCCTTGGGGCTACGTTTTCTCCTGAGTCTTTTGACTGGGCCAGTGTGAAAGAGTTGGGGCTATTGAATCATTGCCCAAAAATTTCGATTGCAAAAATGATGACAGCGGGTAAGATTTTGGGCCACAGCCGTGAGCAAGTGGTAGCCTTTAAAAACAAAATGAATGGAAGCAAATATGTGCAATTGACAGCCTTCAAAGTGGGAATTACATCCAACCCCTTGACACGTTTCTCCAAGTACCTGGACAAAGGCTACAGTGCCATGTGGCTGATCGCTGTTTCACACAGTGTTGACACTGTCAGCATGCTTGAGGCGGCGCTGATCTCGGAATTTCATAAACATATTGGATGCCACAATCAACCAGGAACTGGTGGTGAGGGGGCCCTGGGAACAAAACAACCCCCACCCCCACCATACTATGTGTATGTTACAGGGGGGCGCGCTGATCAAGCCAGAAGAGTAGGCTAGGTGTGTGCAGGGGTGATCACGCATCGTGCTCGGAAAAACAAATGCTATGCTTTGCAGCTTATGCTCAACACATCTCAACACGCTCAGTGTTCCATCACCAAAAAAACTAAAGCTTAACCAACACCTTTCCTATCTACATGTGACTTTTCGTTCCCATTGGGATGCGCCGAGGCCCCATGCAGCCACATAGTGGAGCTTGCCAAGGCAGAGGTGGCAGCAAACCCAACACCGGGGCGGTTGATCCGTCAGTTTGCTGGCATCAGAGTTGCTGATGCTGAAGTTGCTGTGCATGCCTTGTTCAAAGAACATGGGCTTACGGCTGGTGTTTCCGTTGAGAAAGCTGACATTGGTGATCAAAAAGAACTCAAACAATTTCCC
>VSDK01002149.1:87836-110586 GCA_009767595.1 Symbiodinium kawagutii | reverse complement strand
TCCCTACATAAAGCTCAGCAGCTGGGTCGTCTACCTGTTGGACACGAAGAGATTTCCTCGTCAGTTTGTCGGAGTGAAAAATTTTGCAAAAATGTTTTCTCGCCTGGAGGAATTTTGGAAACGCTTTGAAAAAGTGAATGGAAACCATGAAATTTTTGAGATGGCACGTCAAGGCAAGCTGGAACTGAAACGAACGGTGCCATATTTTTCTCATACAGATGAAGGCAGGTCCTACAAACATGAAGCGTTGTTTGTCATCTCCGTTCACGGGGCTGTTGGACGGGGAACACGTTCATGGGTCAAACAGAAAAAGCACCGCAAACCAGTGAATGAGAATGAGATGGGACTGAATTTCCTTGGTTCCACATTTTCTACTCAGTTTTTGATTGGGACGCTGATGCGACGAGTTGCCAATCAACACCCTGAAGCGCTGCAAAAGTTGATATCTCTTTTCACAGAAGATGCTGCGATGTTGGCGAGGGATGGAGTTTCATCATCTTCTGGCCAAAAGATATGGATGATGCCATTGGGGACAAAGGGTGACTTGCCAGCCCTGGGTCGCCTGGGGTCCTTGAAAAGGACCTTCAGTCATGTTCCCAGACGTCCAAGCACAAAGAAACCGTGCAAAGGAATATGTCATTTATGTCTTGCAGGCCAGGAGCCGGATCCAACTGATGGGTCAGAAGGATATCCTTTTGAGGACCTATCACCTACACCACGTTGGGCAGAAACATTGCACCGAGTACTTCCATGGGACGATTTGCCACCGATTCTGGAAAACATACCAGTCAATCCATTGGAGGTTGCCAGTTTCTTTGCATTGGATATTTGGCACAATTTTCATCTGGGTGTAGCCAAGCACTGGCTTGGCTCAGCATGGGTGGTCATAGTGGAATCAGATTTACTACCACGTGCCTCCGTTGAAACCAAGTTTTCTTCAATCACAGAGATGTACAAGGCATGGTGCTCTGATCAAAGAATTTCACCATGGGTTACGGAAATCAGCCGGGACACGTTGCTTTGGCCACAGAGTTCTGCTTGTCCGGTGGGGAAGTGGAACAAAGGCTCTGCATCCACACACCTGATGCTTTTCCTAGACCATTTTTGCCAAATGAAGATCAAAGGGAAAACGGACAATGAACTCTTGATCATGATTGTTCCTTGGTGATGATACTTGGAATGTTTTTGTTCTTTCGATTGTTTGTGACCTTCATGGATTATGACCCATAGTTTTTTTTTGTGAAAGGGGGTAAAATGGTAAGTTGTCCTTCATCACAATCTGCCATGAGGCTGATGCGACGAGGGCAATGAACCTGGCTCTCTCCTACATGTACTCAGCGGGGTACTGGATGAAGAAAGGGCATGGGGAACGGGTGGCCCAAGCTATGGATTTCTTCCTTGCCACCTACCAAGCTTGTGCTTACCGATGTTTTCGTGATGGCAAACGGAGGTTCTCTATGATGCCGAAGTGTCACTTTCTTTGTCATACTTCTTTGCAATTGAAAAGGGAATGTGGCCTTGCAGACTATGTACAGAACCCGCTTAGTCGATCTGTTCAAATGCAGGAAGATTACATAGGCAGACCCAGCCGCATTTCCAGGAGAGTTGACATAAGAAGGTTGCACAGGAATGTCATCAACCGATCCCTGATATGCGCTGAAAGCTTTCTCAGGAAATCTGACACCGACGTTAGAGGTCTTGACTGAGAGGTTGATCACGGGGTGGCCGAGGAAAAGTGCCATGGGACTTGGGTTGAGAGTGTGCTTTGCAGTTGGGTGTGGTTGGAAGTTGCACGCTCAAGGTTCCCATGGTGAATTATAAGAATCCCATGCCATTTCAAGGGGGAACAAGAAAACACCAACAACATGCAAGACCCGTATTTTGAAACAGGGGCCGTATTTTGGCAAGCCCCAGAAGCGTACCCCGTAAAGCATACCCTGCATACAAAAGAAGGGTCAAACCGGTTCTAGGTATATATACACATATATATATATCTCAGTGGTGCATATGGTGGCATATGGTGGCAAGACAAACTCTCATTTGTAGTAAGAACCCACTAGTGACGTCGGGGTAACGCATTTTCTGAATGTACATACTTGCCAAAGGCATTAACAATACGGCGCATGTCATGATGCAATTTGTGCACGTCATCATGCATTTATAGCCATTGCATGCGAGAACAAGTACACCGTTGACATCGCACGTTTGGTCTCGTCATCTCCCAACACCAAATGGCTGCCTATTGCCTATTGACTTGGCGACTAAACACAAGAGATACTTCACAAGAAGTCACAGCAGTATATGGGGACATCCAATGGCTATAATCGCCAACAATACTGAAAACAACTATGCAATTGCAGGGCCGATTTCCAATCTCAACATCTTTGGACACCAAGTTGCCGCGATCCTCGGCCGACGGAAAAAACGAGCCATCCTTAACGCCTTGTTATGGCGAGCTTCCTGGGTCTGAGGACTGTCCACTGAGGACTGTCACTAATCGGTATCTGTTGGGAGCTGTAAGTCTTTGCAGTCGATCTGGCAGATCAAATATGGATGAAACACTATTTCTGGTGAGATCAAACCTGTTGAAGCTAAGTGAAGAAATCTGTACCTTCAAGTCGTCGCCAACTATAGCGGGGCAACTGTGCAACCTTGTACAACCCCAGAATGGTTGTCTGAGGTGAAATCAGGAGCCTCCGCATACGGAGATGCTTGATATTGCTTGATGAGCTCAATGAATCTGCATGATGTGTGCAAAAGTTCATATCTGCATTGAAAGAGTTCGCTTGAGCCACTCTCTGCAAGGTGCAAGCATTAGATTTCGACGCAGTGCGATCCATATCCACCTTTGACGCATCGCGTGTCAGAGATTTTTCCAGTTTAGCCCATCATGCATTCTTGCCATTATATAATGACAATCTCATAATCTCTTTCCCACACATGCACAGCCTGAATAGTCGGCACATATATCATGCACATCTTGAATCAATCTAAATACAACTATATACTTGTATCAATATTTTTGTAGCATCTGAGTATAACACATATCCATGAATCTTTAGCAGGTGGCTACACTTAAGCACTCATCATCGGTGATGTATGAATATGATCAATCAATATGCATCCAAGGGACTGCTGGAAAAATCAGTAGGGCTATCCTTTGATAACGAAATGCAAACTGCTGCCAGATCCATCATTTACCTTTGCATGATTTACCTACGGTGAGATTTGCCATAAGACAGGAAGCCAACGCATATTCCTTGACCACCATTACAGTAACCATCGTGAATTCATGAAACATCATGAATCGTCATCACTATCAACCATCAACCGACCTCAACCAAGAATCGCCATTTCATTGCAATCAACAAAAATCAACTGGTGATTGCCCATCATCAGCATTCCCCAATATAATTTTGCATCAGTAATCATTGATAATCAATAATCAACCCATATCTTCATTGATCATCATCATCATCATCATCATCATCATCATCATCATCATCATCATCATCATCATCATCATCGTCATCAATAACCCTTCTATTCCCAATTGTATTGTTACTTCTTTTCCTTCTTATCCCTGAATTGCTAATCAGCAACTAATGATGGGAGGTTGAATAACCCTTCTATTCCCAAAGTATTGTTCTTCAATAATGATGATTTCTCATCAATAATGATTAACAACCAACTGGGTTATAATGATCTTTATTCATCAAGTATTGTGTGTTGATAATAAAAGCTTGTTATTCAGCTGTTATAATTAAACATATTAACTAATTATGTTTCATAACCAGTGGTTATTGTTATGACCCAGCTGGTTGTTACTCATCAAAAATCCAGCTGGTCGTTGATCCCTAAGTATTGTTATTCATGGTTATAACCCCTCTATTCATGGTTATTGATATAACAAACCATGAATAACAATACGTAGGGTTATAACCATGAACAACCCAGCTGGTTATAACCCTCATACTACTGATATAACCCAGCTGGTTGTCAGTCATCAAGAAACCATGATGGTTGGTCGTCAGTACCAGCTCGACAGCCTCCAGCCGAGAGCCATCCCGTCGGATTTCCGTCCCAGCCGCCACGGCCACGCGTCGCAAGCGTTCCGGTGACCTGAAGTTTCAGCGACGCGGTGTGGCTGCTCGTCACCAGCGACCACTGGAACCAGTGGAACAAACCAGTCAACCAGTACTGCTGGTTGGTGGTTTCTATGAAAAATATTCAACCAACGAACCAACCAATTAGTAATGAATCATAGGGAACCAACCAACCAATAGCTATGAAAACTATGAGTCACCCAACCAATTGGTAATGAATCATAG
Source organism: Symbiodinium kawagutii (assembly GCA_009767595.1). Classification (NCBI taxonomy): domain Eukaryota; class Dinophyceae; order Suessiales; family Symbiodiniaceae; genus Symbiodinium; species Symbiodinium kawagutii. The sequence continues at coordinate 106,255 of VSDK01002149.1, read as the reverse complement.
GGAAAATGCCAAATATTCAAAACCACCAGCCAGAATATCAACTAGTATCCAGTGGCACAACCACTATCAAACTGGTTGTGATCTTTCGAAAGTGGAACAGCCAGTAGATTGGTTACCACTGGTTCGAAAGATCACAACCAGTCAACCTGTTTTCTATGATAGCTAGCATTAGAACATATGAATGAACCACCAATCAACTGTTGTACAACATACCATCGAGTGACTTGATTAAGCATTCATTTGTGAACCATCAATGACCAAATAGCCATCAATTAACTATCAAACATGCATAATGTCACCATCAACTCAGCATCAATGAACCCCCCAATCGATGGTACCCATGGGGCTGAACATCTGCAACTCGCGCCTCGGGTACGGCGGATAAATCATGGAGCTGCACTGCACCTCATCGTCTCGCGCACGAAGAAGAGCCAGAACAGTAGCACCAATGAATGAGCATGAGGTTGGTAATAATACTAGCAACAATGAAAACAACAAACAAACAAGCAAGCAAGCAAGCAAGCAAGCAAGCAAACAAACAAACAAACAAGCAAACAAGCAAACAAGCAAGCAAACAAGCAAACAAGCAAACAAGCAAACAAGCAAACAAGCAAACAAGCAAGCAAGCAAGCAAGCAAGCAAACAAAAAAGCAAGCAAACAAAGAAACAAAGAAACAATACATAAATACATAAATAACAAAGTCGCATAGCAATAGAACTAGTCAAACAAATTGCTGAAACGAATCACAGATTGCTATCAGCCACCAAGCTGACTGATCAAAGGCACCAGCGCCGGTGCGGATCCGCGGCGCGCGGCCCCTTCAGCAAAGCAGCTACAACGGTGACAAACGACGCCGTCCAACCCATGGGTGGGCCATGGTTGATGATGAACCGCCAGTGGTTCGTGATGATCCAGTCTTGGGTGGTGGTTTCCACTAGTTGTCTAACCCATGATGAACCACTGATGATGGTTGATGGTTGATAACTCATGTGAATGTTTGATGGTTGATGCTTAATCCAGAAACCATTGATGGTTGATGGTTGTTGGTTGATAACTCCTGCTCTTTCACAGAAATCTGGTGAAACTAATTACAGCACAACTTGATGAATGTGGCTGGATATACATTGACAAACCATCTGAGCAACGGTTTCTCACTCGACAGTCAGCGTAAGTGTAAGTGAATAGGCCAAGTGTTAGTGGATACGGCACCTTGACTATCTTGATATCATCATATACCATTTGCAAATATCCTCAACCACCAGGAAGTTGTATCATCGCTTTTTTGATATTGATCAGATGGCAAACAGCTTCCTGTCAACCTCTGAGTCTTTCACAAAGACACGGCCAAACACTTGGAACCCCATGGCCAAATCTCAGCCATTTCACCGGGAGTCGCCAGCATCCAACTCATTTGCAGTTGATGTATCATATATTGTACATATTCATTTCTCTTATCATTGCAATATCTTATATTTTCGTCATACAATAGCTTACAACTATTTTTATCTATCATCAAAGTGATGTGTAGTCATTCATTTATCTACTTTTATTTTGTCCCACCTTCCCCCATTGGTTACTTTTTTGGCACTCTGCCGCCAAGTCAATGACCTTTGGCCATTTCCATAGCGCGTGGTGAGACGAGCCGCGTCATCGACCATTGCCCGATCGGCTAAACCTGGTGCACGACAGCGTCTCCAGAAGTTATTCCTCCTGATCTCAAAAATTGAAGCTGTTGCTGTTGCTGTTGTTGTTGTTGTTGTTGCTGTTGCTGTTGCTGTTGTTGCTGTTGCTGTTGCTGTTGCTGTTGTTGTTGTTGTTGTTGCTGCTGCTGCTGCTGTTGTTGTTGTTGTTGCTCTTGGTGTTTTTTATACAAGTATCTTTGGATAGGTTTGGATGTATATACAGTATCAATCACAATGTCTAACTAATGACTAATGTATATCCAGCCTAGTCTAAAGTCTATACCAGGTCTTTTAGAGTCTAAATCCTGATCCTATGTATCAAATAATATCTAAATATACATTAGATGCCCCGTGCATGGAAAGGTTCAATGGCGTCACCACCCAGCCATACATCACACCCAGGAACGGATCGCAGTGCATGGTCGAGACAAAGTTGTCTGCGTAGAGCGTGATGTCGCAGAACCTTGATCGAAATACTGGGACACTTCGCATGATGTTGCATGAAATGCCGTCCGAGACAAACCGAATACAACAGTTCAATGTATCAAGCGTCTGTCTATCTAGTTGGCTAAATGCTACCTTTCCTGAGATTGATTCAGACTTGATTGATAGATCCTTTGCATCCTCGTCAACTGGGTTACCATCACTATCAATCACTACAAATCATCATTGTCCACCTCCAAGATTGGTCCGCCAAGGCACGTCTTGGGTCTGTAGAACCTGTGTGCGGCGCCGCAGCAAAGAGAGGTTGTTCAACATCGGGGGCCTAGAACCATGGACCTCCAGCATGGACCACCTGGGGTACGACTGATGGACCAGCCAGGATCTTGGAGACATTGGCTATCGTTGGACATAGCCAAACGAAACCGATGGCTGAGCTGCCACGAAAGAACTAACAATACAACACATGATTAAATCTAGTTGGCTACATAAACCAAACAGTACGACTACTTAGTTGCTGGTATACCACTTGGCTATATAAGCACTGGTTATACTACCTGCTTCATACCATGTACACCAAATACAATCAACTACAATCAACAATTCAGTTGCCGCTACAGGTTGGCCAGTTCCTCAGTTGTACAATAAGTCAGTTGGTCAGTTGCACCACCATCAAATACTGGGTTGCTGCTATGACCTTTTGGTGAACGGCCACTCCTGGTAGCTCCAACTGATGGCTCCCCCTGGCCGGGCCAGTGCCCGGGATACCCCGTGGCTGGCTCCTGACCTCGCTGCCTCCCACCGTGGCCCAGCGCGAGCTCCACCTGTTGTTGTTCAGTTGCTTCAGCCGATGATCCGGCGGTGCACGAGGTAGGCTTCGATCCGCTGCGAGGCCTGGCGCGGTCGAGTGGTGGCCGTTGAAGCTTCGGAAATGAGTGGATCATGGTTGGTCGTGGCTGATGGTTGTTGATGGTTGATGGTTGTAACTGGTTGATGGTTGGAAATGGTAATCGTTGTTGATGGTTGGAAATCATTGTTGCCAGTTGATGGTTGCCGAAACACGGGGTGTCTATGATGGCCGTCTGCTATCTGAACTGCCCAACCCCTCCAAACAATGCTGCGCCTGTTGGGGTGGTTGATTTCCTACAGTTCTAGTGGGACAAGATTGATCTACACAGCTTGTGAGATTGATCTACATAATTTTGACGTCAAAATCCTGGTTCCTCAGAAACCTACAACCAAATTCCGATGCCTTTTGATCCACAGCACGAGTTGAGAATCGTCGATTCCTCTCTTAGCCAACAATCCTTGTTTCCTAAGATGCGGGCACCTCCCAAAATGGTTGCTTTTAGTGGTGATATGGATCGCCTTCCTCCATGGGCGGTTGATGGCTTTTTCAAGACCATAACCGACCAGTGGAATTTGTCCAACACATACCAACTATAACTTTGTCGGTTGGTAAATGGGTCGCTAATGGCTCGCCAATGGTGGAGAAGCAACATTTAAGACTGGCCAATATACGAAAAATGATCTTTAGTTCCAATTTGGCGAGCCGTTTTCATAGCCAACATATGTGGTGAAAAATGGTTGAACAATGGGGAATAAGCTCAGCTATCCAGCTACACCTACCTGCAATGAGATACCAATTTCTTGACACAAAACATACACAAGACCACACCCATCAGCTGGCGTCCAGCTGGGCTTACCAAACGCTGTTAGTTGTTGCTCGTGAATCTCCATCAAGCCATCAAGCACCGCCAACGGGTATAAAACCCGAATTCTCAGCACCATTCAGCGTTGTTTGTCACTACATCTCTGCGAATCACATGAATTGACCAGCACTAACAACTGATCTTTTATACCATTAAGCAGTGATTGACCACAGTAAACCATTGGTAACTGAATTCATGGACAGACTCATATGATATGATAGTTGATCCATGTCAACAAACCTCTATATAGACCGTAAATCACCATGAATTCCTAGAACCCAGTATCCAACCATTAATCAATCATTAAACACTAAAACATCCTGAAACCCCAAAACCCATTAGACAATATACGGTGGTGATTCGCCATTGACCACCAACTGGTGGTATAATAATCACCATTATGGTTACACATCAACCATTAATTCAACCCGTCATCATGATAATGTTAATCAATCATTTAACCATTAATCAATCATTTAACCATTAATCAACATTATAACCATTGATTCATCAATCAGTTAATGATAATGTTCATCCATTCAACCATTGATTATGATAATGTTAATCAACCATTTAACCATTAACCAACAATTTAAATCAATTGGTTGATTAATGGTTACAGTAAATGGTTGAATGTTAATCAGTTCATCCAACCATTCTTGTACGTTCCGTTTCGCTCCATGGTTCCCCACTTGGCATTGATCGACTTTTTGGCCTCGGCGGACGTTCTGGTGCTCAGTAGCTCTGCTACCGTCATAAGCAACGGTTAATCAATGGTGAATTAACGGTTGAATCATGGTAAATCAATGGGTTTAATCAATGATTATGGTTAATCAATGCTTTTATAATGGTTGAGTAATGGGTTAATTGATGGTTTAATGGTTAATCAATGGTTGATACATAGTTAATTAATGGTTGAATAATAATGGTTCATCAATGGGTTTCATCAATGACTATGGTTGATTAATGATTGATCAACTGCTATTAATCAATGGTTAATTAATGGTTTAATAATGATGATGCTTGATTAATGGGTCAATCAATGGTCAATTCATGGTCAATCATGGCAGATTGCTGTCTAATAGATCGTTTATCAAAGGTGAATTGATGATTAATTGACGGTGAATCAATGTTTGATAATCACCAACAAGGGCTACAGGGGAATGTGTCCCAACTGTGAAAGTACCAGTATACCATTCGAAAAAAAAAAAAAAAAAAAAAAAAAAAAAAAAACACCATTTGTGCTGGCATGCAAACCAGTCATGACTGGAGGGTACCTCCATTTATGGATAGGCCTACATCGAGTTTCCCTGCTTGGAAAGACAATGGCAGGGTGGGGCACGACCGGAAAGCCTCAACAGTTGGGGGGTTCTCTAGCTCCAGGTTTGAGCCTCCTGGCAGGTCAGCTTTGGCTGGTGAGTTTTTCACTAAGCTGAAGTGCTTTCCAGTCGAGCCTGTATGTGTACGAAATGGATGCCACATGTACTAGTGTAATGGTGGCTAGTAGACCCGCCAAAGCAATATTGCAACTGTTGGGTTTCGTCCATAGTGCAGGATGATGCACCAACACTGGAGAATCTGGATTTATCTTTGCATCTTTCAAAGAGGCACATCAACGACAAAATCACATCAGCTTCTTCGGTTCTTCTGTTTCTAGGGCATGCTTCCTGAGATATGGAATATAACATGTACATGTGTGTACAAATACAACATACGTTGATACTGCTTCATCATCAAAGGACAATCCTGGTCAGTAGTGGTCGCTGATACCAAATCATAGGCAATCAACCGATTACTGTGGATATCAGTTGGTTGTCCCCTACTGCCATCCCTCAGTTCATTATAGATTCACTATTGACGAAGCATGATTCACTAGCAATTGACCATTGATCAGCCATCATTCGCCAGTAGTTCAACATCGCTGAATCATGAAGTAATCATCAATTAACCATGAACCGTACTAATCATGGATTATGCATCATTGAACATCATTTCACCATATCTTTGAGTGAATGTCTTTTTAGTAAATTCAGATTCCCAGGGCTCCCAGCTTTATCCACTCCCTTGGCCGCACTGGGAAAGCGCACGGCTTGCAGATTCCCAAGGCTTCGGCCTCTGGATACCTGAGTGATGGCAGCATGGACAGCAAGTTTGAATCATGGTGAGCAATGGTGAGCTACTGTGAATAATGGTGAAAACTAATGTGAATAATGGTGAATAATTTCCATTGAATGGTGAATCATTTTTCAATAGATACCATGGTGAGCAATGATGGTGAATAATAGTGAAAAATGCTGGAAAATCAATGATTAACGATGATTAGCTATTGTGCATAATTTCCATTGAATGGTGAATCATTTCCATTGAATGGTGAATCATTGTGAATAATGGCGAATCATTGTGAATGATCAATGATTAACGATGGTCAAACAATGATGGTTATGGTTAACAATAAGCTTACCACTAATGGTGAGCTATCATGTGAGCAATTGAATAATGGCGAATCATTGTGAAAAATCAATGATTAACGATGATTACGTACTATTGGTTGATTAATGGCTAACTATGGTTAAACAATGTTTGCGGATGGATGATCATGGACAACGCTAATAGTCAATCAACGATGATCATGCTTAATAAGTAAAAAAACATTACAAAGCGATGATCAATCATTAGCTCGATGCACAAAACATAATGCCAACTGATCTCCGACCAACGAAGTCGCCGGCAACGGTATACAAACCCAATCAATGCTACCAAATGTCCCAAGGGTAGGGATGCGTTTGGTTTAAGAAGTCCATGGCCAATCTCACTTGCAGCAACTCCATGAGAGACAGTCCCATAAGCTCCAGTTGTAACACTGTGTTTGGTCTTCAATTTGTTGGGATCCCCTCTGTGATTCTTATTCAGGGTCAGCTTTCATTAATCATTATTAACCGCTTGATCCCAAGTGGAGAGCGTATTCTCGGAGGACTTCGGAGTCTGGATATACCCACACAATTGGATATCTTCTCACTGTTTCTTGGGCATTGCTTGGCTCGCTAATGATCAATTGGCACTTGGTTGGCTAAGGATCAATTAATGATCAATTTATGATCAACTGGCACTTACTTGGCTAACATGATCATCCCACTTAGTTGGCAAATGATCAATTAAGATCAATTCCCAAGTGGGATGATCATCCACATGTCGACACCCACGGCCTGTTTCAAAGTCACCACCCTCAGCACTTTGCCGTTTCCGCAATTTGCTCTGCTCCACAGCCCTAGCACCTGAGGAACGAATTCTCAGGTGCAAAACAACTCCGAAAGAGTGGTTGGGTGTTTCTTGAAATAGGGGTACCCCAAAAATGGTTGGTTAATTTTGGTTGATACAAAAGACTGGTGATATCATGTGATATCTGGGTGTTTCTTAAGATAGGGGTATCCCAAAAATGGTTGGTTGATCTTGGTCGTTACTTGTTACTACAAATGGTCATTGGATGATTTGGGGGTCCCCCTATTTTGAGAAACCCCCTATTTGGATGGCTAATCATAGCCACAAATGCTTCTTAATGATGGCTTTTCATATGCTTTTCATTTCTTTAATCTCAAGACGAATTGTTGTGGTTGAAGACTCATGGCTAATGATGGCTATCATGGCTTCTACATGATGAATCCAGGTTTTCAACAGGAACTTCTGCTTGCCCCATGGTTAGTTCTGGCTTTTTCCGGTGAATGGGTCTAGATGGCACCAACACTTCGTACGCTGCTTCTCCATTCTCTGTACCTCCATGTCTTATCCAGTAATCTCACTTTAGTAATTCAAATCACTTGAGGAAACTTCCTGAAAAAATTCTCATCAACACTCTCTGAGACAACATGCTCTGCAGTTTCTGCGTCACTCTGAGGTCGTCTGACTGCTTCCAGTAGCAATCAGCCAGCCGATCTCCTTCGGTCCGTCCGAATCATCGCAGCACATTGATACCAATTCAGAAGCCATCAAGGTTGCTTGCATCGAGCAGTCCCTTTGAAAATTCTAGTTTGTCATATATACATATATAGCCAAACCGTGTGAATAGAACATTAGGGAACAACAAGCAAATTGCACACTGCAAGACGCTCGCAAAATGGCCAAAGACATTTCAAGGCCCAGAAATGTATGGGGAGCACCAAGCAATCCAACAGAGGCGTTTCCCCAAACGAGTTGAAGGGATGTCCTGAGCCCTGGTGCAGGGGATGTCCCACTTCTCTGGAGGTTTCTGGCGGCGAGCAGGAGCCACAGGGACTGGATGGGGATTGCCACCAGTAGGATCTGGTAGGTGGATATGTAAGCATATCTAAGCATAACATTCTCTTAATCCCCTGGTAGGATCCAGTAGGTCGGTATCTAAGCATCAAAATTTGCTAATCCCCTGAGAGCCATTAGCTTCTCATAAGCTTCAAATTCATTTGGTTTGGGAGGTGGCAAACATGGACGAGAGTTTCCTGTTCGTTTCAACCCAGGCATCACATCCATGGCTGACATGCTCATCCTCTTTCTGCTCCTAGGATTCTTGCTATAATCGTGCATCCATTTGGATCTGTTGGTGGTGTTAACCAAGGAACAAATGCAGCATCTGTGGGTCGCCTTCAGTGTGTGCATCAAGGCGTTGTAATCGAAACTCGTCTTATCGCCCTCAGCCGACCTGAGAGATGGCGCGCGACAAAATCTTCCCGCCAGCCGGGTTGGATTCACTGGAAATGCGATCTTTGGTTGTTTGGAACCGTCACGACTTGATAGCACCAATTGTGGTTCATGATTGGTAACAATGGTGGGTTCGTGGTGGTTCTAGGACCACTCCACCATCATCGTTTATGCTTAATTAATGGGAGATCCATATCAATAACCCCCAAAGATTGGAAGGTGGATGGCCAACTGCAGTGTCCAACAACTGGGGGTAGCTTCTAACTATGGATCTTCCAGTATCAACGCTGACAGTTGTGCATAGCCGTCCGGAAGCCAGGGAGCTCCACTGCAGGTGAATGAAGCGAAGAAAACGCGGCTGGGAGTCTCCCACCGCTAGGCCACCGCTAGGGCCCTCACATGATCGCCTGTGGAGTGTTCTTCTCCACCTGACAGAGCTACACTGCTGCACTGTCAGAGTTGAGATCAGGATTTTCTATGCTTTTCGGAGAGGATGATCTCAAGCATTTCCAAACATCTCCAAGCCCGCTCTGGTGGCAGCTTCAACCATCATATCCTCCAATGATGTCCCCAATATGGCGTGTTCACTTCCACTGCCCCAGCCTTGGGCGCAATAATTTCTAAACGACTATGACCTCAGCTGCTGCGGATTGGTTGGATCAACGTCGAGATTTCGATGACCAGCGATGTTGGGAAACTGGATGATGGAGGCCTCCCAAATGGATGGTTTCCCTGCTAAAGTGATCATTTCCGCAATTTTGTTGGGGAATCATTTCATGATGTCATATGCCCGGCGCCAACTATCAGCATACTTCACTGACATACACTTTCAGAGGTGCGGTTGGCCGACAGGTAGGGATCATCAGCAACAAAGAGATGTAACCTGCTGATTGAACACATGGGATCTTTCAATTTTCACTCCGCTTTTGTTGCTTGGTTCTACTCAGCGATCAGTTTTGATTGACAGACAACGAGATAAATGGGACAAGCAACAGCTACAGCAGCAGTCGATACCACTCTGCTGCTTGTATCAAAGCTATCCAGGAGAATAACGTATTTCCACTATTGCATGGCTCCCCACTATCGCGAATTGCTAGCATTGCTTTGAGATATACCCCATAGTCTATTGCTTGTATATTCCATTTGTTTGATGCTCATATCCCGGGGTTGATGATCCACGCCGTTGCTACCCCGCTCCATGGCTCCACATCCACCGTGGTTCCTTGTAGCTCTCCATGCACCCTGGTGCACGCCAAGCTACGATGGTGCAAGGCCTTAGTGAACCAACAATGCTGGTGGTGAATCAGGGTTGATAGCACTAGTAGCTGGTAGTTCTGTATCGTGATAGCATAACAATGCTGGTAGTTACAGTATGTGGTTGATTATTATGGCTGGTATATGCACTTCTGGTATCAGGATTGATAGCTAGTAGCTAGCAACAATGCATTAGCTAGCTGATAGTTACGTAATTATGTAGTTCTGAATATGCTAATATCAATCGCTGCAGAAGGCTACTAGTGGCTGAATATGTACGGAATATGATAATAGCTGGTAGTTATGTAGTGTTGATAGTGATGATTAATAGCTGGTTGATGATGGTGGATGATGCTTAGTGATGGTCAATGTGTGTCAATTAATCATTATCTTGCTGATGGATCGATGACCATGGCTGTGGCTTATGCTGGATGATATAAACATTAAACATTTGGGAACCCGAGGAAGTGTGTTTATGCGCTGAAAACGCCAATGCTTGGGTCTTTTTAGTGCTACCAACCCATGACCTTTACACTAACAGTCAACCACTTACAATGATATTTTTTGAAGTGATGCAGCGTTGATGATGGCTACTGATGGGAACAATCATGGCCGCCAATCCTGTTTAACAGCCGTAGCAAACGACCTATGACTAATACATAGTTATTGTCAGCAAAGGTTGGCAAACGACAATTGACAAATCCACGCATCATTTTCAATCGTCATGTCTTCACCTTAGGAAGAAACAACACCTAACAACAATGAACACTTCATCTTTGTCAGTGAATCCGTGGTTTCAAAAACAATAACTACCATGCCATGCTCCAGTCTGTTTGGAGCAAAAGTGGCCAAGAACAAGTTGGCCGTGCACTCCGTGGACCAAGATCCTAGCGACGGATTGCAAATCTCAGGCCGCCGGGCACAAAAATCTCCTAATCTCTGAGCATTGGCCAAATTCATGACCTTGGAAACGGTGACAGATAGTCTGCTCTCAACTCGTTGGTGGAATCCATGGGGATGGCAGTGTCGGTGCTGGACATCTGTACAACATGCATCCATCATCACCCAGGGTTGTCGTCAAAGCACCAGCCAAGTATCCATGGGAAACATCAAGATGATTCTACCCGCATCTACCTGAAGGACCTGCACTCTTGAGAACACTTGGAAGGTCGCCAAATCCACCCTTTCAACGATAGGATCACCTAAGTATCATCTTCAGCCAATCCTGTCTGTAGCATACTCACCACGTAATACACGATGGATAGTCAGTCATCTGGACGAAGTATGTTCCAGTCAAAACCCTGATTGAAACCTATGGAAAATGGCCAGGGTGGCATTGCAGGGACAAATGATGTTCGAATTAAGCCAGGGAGCGTAACTCATCACAGTCCAACTCTTTCCATCAAGTAGTGCCAAGTATATTCAAGTCATTTAACTGCTCCTTTTTGCAAGCCAAAGCGTTTGACTCCGCCTGAAAAATGGTTTCGTGAGCAACACTTTCCATTGACCATGCCACAAACGCCAGGGCAACTCTGCTGGCTGGGACCCGCCCGAAGCGCTTGGGAACAACCATTCCATGAGGCCCCAGCCCCCAAAGAGCTGCCGGATGGTCCAAAGATATAGGGGCTCACCATGCTTCGACATGCCATGCTTCAGTGCTAATAGGGATGATCATAAGATGAGTCATTGAGTCATAGATCAATCATTATCATAGATCCCCTCATAGTACTGATCATAGATGACCATAGATCCCCTACTATAATAGAGAATCATAGATCCCCTCTCAATACTGTTCATCATCATAGATCTTAGGTCACTGATGATCCCCCAGATCCCCATGTCATCCGCCATGGATCACTGATGATCCCAGCGATGATGATTCACCATCCACCATCGCCAGCTCCTCTGGGCTTCCCTCACGAAGGGCTGTGGACCTGGATTCGACTCCCTGGCCTGGCGATCATCGTTGCAGCCCATGGATGTAGCATCATTGGGCCCCACCGATTTGGCCAAGTCATGCTTTAATCATGATGGTTATGATGGTTAATGATGGTTAATAACTCCCCTCTGGTGATCTAACAGTTCCCTGGCTGGAAAATCCACATTTTTCGAGGGGAACCCTGGGAAATCAGCTAAAACTGGTGGATTTTCCATCGCTATGTCAGATCACCAGAGGGTAATTATTAACCAATAACGGTTAAGCATGAACTGTATACTTAACCAGTAGCAGTCATTAACTATAATCAATTCATGTGGGTTGATGATGATCAGCCAGCTGGGTGATTATTTGCTTGATAATGCTCGCTTAATTAAGCATCGGTGATGATTTTGGGTTATATAATGATTATTGACCCATCATTTGTTTATTAACCAGCCAATTCATTGACCCATGAATTTACCGTCATTTGTTTATTGGGAGTCTTTTGGTTACTGGTATATTGCCAGAGATGATCAAACATGTTGCACCAACAATGATAGTCATGATAGTCAACTATGATGAACTGCAAACTATTTGGTAATGGTTCCCGTTGACCACATACGATGGATCAATCATTCATTTAGATCTGGGTCTTCCATGTTTCACTGCTAATTCGAACTGCTTGCTGCCGATCTCCGGTCATGACCATCATGGAACGAGGAGTGTTCCATCCCTTTTTTGTTATTGATGGTTAATGATTTTTGTTGTTAGTTCATCGATTCATCATCAACTAGACTATATAGAATTTACCAATGGTTTATGACTAACGTGGCCCTTCAATCGCCAACTGCTGACTCCGTCCCAGGCCTCCTGGTACAGCCTCGTTTCTTTGTCTAATGTCTCCTCTGACCGCGAAACTTGGCTGCAGCGTACCCTCTGGCAATCTAGTGGAACATCACCATTTTTTCAAGAACCCGTGGATAGATAAAGCTGACTTTCCCATTGCCAGAATAGTTTACCAGAGGGTTCAGGGTGATCATTCAGCATCTGCAGAGGGCCTCTTCAGGTCGATTTTTACCCATCACAAAACATGTGGGTTTCATCGTTTTGATGGTTGGTGGGTGGTTATGACCCATCCAAAAATATTTGGTGCCCTAAGGGACTTGTGCCCGAAAAGCACAGCACTGCATGGCCATCATGGTAGCCAAAGGATGCAAAACGCACATCGATCATCAACCCCGTGTAATCATAGTGGCCACAACATGATTCCACGATAGCAAAACCGTGCGTTTAACCCCGGATAAGTTTTGCTTACTATGGGAAACAGTCAAAGCAGATCATTCTTATACGCAACCTGTGTAGTCGAAACACATTGGCCACACCAAAATCAGGTATCACTTTGCTGGGACCACTGTTGCGTCGCAAAGTCTTCTGTAGCAATACTGAAAATCATGTGGGCTGTAAACCAGTTGGTCCGATCTCCGGGATAAGATCGAACAATCGGACCACTCAGTTGCCTTCTGCTGCTACTTCTTTGCTGTCCGATTGGGTGTTTACTAAATGGCTACAATTCATCATACGATTCATTTTTCGTATCCCCACCTATGAGGTAGTTGGAATATTCTTTGGCTCATCGCTCATCTCATCACTGGCTGAGCCCTTCCCGTTGTTTGTTTCATGTTGGTCCACCCGGTGGTCCTTCCATATGCACTCTGCCGAAACTCGGTCGATGTAGTGAGGGATGCCTGGACGCGGGGGGTTCAATGACCTACCCCCTCAAGGCTCAAGGCCAGGGAGACCACTGGCTATGATCATTTCGGGCAACGAATCAACCAGCTGCACTAGTTATGCTATACTAGGCTTGGTACTTCAACCTCATTATCCACCAGCTTGTTAGTTGACCATGAACCATCTTTAGCCATGTTCACCCTATTGTTGGTGGCAATTGCTTAGTTAACACCATCTACCACCAATAATCAGCAGCAAAGCGAAGGATACGTACAGCAGTGGATCTGCTGGGACGATGCTGCGCAGCTTTTTACATCAGTCAGCCCAATCACAACCACAGTCATTCAGCCTGCAGATTCGGGCAAAGAGCCTTAGAGATAAAGACTACAAGAACAGGAGCTGATCTTGAACTGCAGAACTGTCGCCACCATAATCTGGATGGCCCCACGTAACGACAGACCCGTCCCTCAAGATGGCAGCAAAAGCAGCACTTGTGGCCTGAACTTGTTGCACAATCCTGAGCTGATCTTGAACTGCAGAACTGTCACCACCATCAAGTTGATTGCCCCAGGTCACGACTGACCCATCACCCAAGATGGCAGCAAAAGCAGCACGTGTGCCTTGAATTTGTTGCACGTTCTTGAGCTGCTCTTGAACTGCAGCGCTGTCACCACCCCAGTGCGGATCGCCCCAGGTAACCACTGACCCGTCGCCCAAAATGGCAGCGAAGGCTCTATATGTGGCCTGAACTTGTTGCACGTTCATGAGCAGATCTTGCACTGCGGAGCTGTGACCACCATCAAAAGGAGAGCCCCAGGTAACGACAGACCCATCGCCCAAGATTGCAGCAAAAGCAAGACTTGTGGCCTGAACTTGTTGCACCATCCTGAGCTGATCTTGAACTGCAGAACTGTCACCACCATAATCTGGATGGCCCCAGGTCACGACTGACCCATCACCCAAGATGGCAGCAAAAGCAGAGCGCGTGCCTTGAATTTGTTGCACGTTCTTGAGCTGATCCTGTACTGCAGAACTGTCACCACCATAATCTGGATGGCCCCAGGTCACGACTGACCCATCGACCAAGATGGCAGCAAAGGCTCTATGTGTGGCCTGAACTTGTGCCACGTTTCTGAGCTGATCCTGTACTGCGGAGCTGTAACCGCCACGATCTGGATTGCCCCAGGTAACGACTGACCCATAGACCAAGATGGCAGCAAATGCTCCGCAAGTGGCCTGAACTTGTTGCACATTCCAGAGCAAATCTTGAACCGCAGAACTGTCACCCCCATCAAGTTGATTGCCCCAAGTAACTACTGACCCGTCACCCAAGATGGCAACAAAGGCAGAGTCTGTGGACTGAACTTGGTGCACGTTGTTGAGCTGATCTTGCACCACAGAGCTGTCACCACCTTTCTGTGGGTTGCCCCAAGCGACAATAGCACCATTGCCACACCACAGTGCAAACGCCCCGCTGGTTGCTGCCAATTTTGCCTGCTGCACAACTGCAGTTAAGTGATCTCCGTCTTGAATGCCCGAAGCTTCTAAAGAGTCCATGAAGTCGGTCAATTCAAGTCCCTTTTCCGTGACGAGCTTCAGGAAGCCTTGTCCAAAAGACTGCTTCACCAGCATTTTCAAGTGCCCCACGGTAGAACCGCATGGAACTGACAGAGTTTCACTCCGGCCGCTCGGGAGCGACACCGTGACTCGAAACATTCAAACTGGAAGCGTCAAGTCACCACTGAGAGCACTGACATCTCGAGCCACTGCTACCATTGTGCGAATAGCGAGCCGTGGAGCCGTTGTCATTCTCAACCGTGACACCAGGTAACGTGATCAGCTGACCATTGGTAAATCTCATCCTGGCTAGTTAATCATGGTTCATGATGGCAAATCATGATTCTTCACTGGTAAATCATGGGTGATGGTTGGTTGGTTGGTTGATAGATGGTTGGGAAGCATCAATACCCAACAAAAATAGGAATACTGACTGGTTGGTTCACCCACAATCCGCCGTATTTCCAAAACCTATACCTTAACCACTGATTTAGCCGGCATGGCCATCTCATTTCAAGGGCTTAAAAGGAACCGCTGATAGTTGTTTTCACGGCCGCATGAACCACGACGTCTTGCAGGGATCAAGGATTTCTTCGCTGGCACATCTCTTTTTGCCGTTGTTGGTTACACGCCATTCCTGGTCGTAGTACAGGATGAAGCGGTGGTAATTGGTTTCGCCTGGAATTAATGTTATTCATGTTTCAGTCGTGGAAAGCAAAAGAATGAAGCATCATTTTCTTCAGTGCATCTGGGACTCTGGGATGACAGTGCATGATGGGACTCTAGGATCACAGTACATGATGCTGTTGGTATACCAATGATACTGATGGGTCATCATTCTGAGGTGTCATTCTGAGTATTTTTCATTGATTGAACTTATTATGCATGTCCCCTGGTACTTGATTGGTCCTCTACTATCTTGTGTAGGGATGGGGTGCGTTGCATCATTGCCTGTTTATCACTGCACCTCCACAATCTTCCCATCCATCAATGCTACGGTGATGTGACAGTTATGTGTGGTAACTCATTGCAACGGGGGGGGCGAAAGCATGGCTGTGATCCCGAATAGTTGGCATCTTATAATTTTGCATTATCAACCATTTGTACCTTCAGCCACTATCAATCAAATAACCATCAATACATGGTTGGTAGTTTAAGCCCCCCTCTCAAAACAAAATTCGTCAATCAACCAACCAACCCAAGTATTGAGGAAAAACATGTTAAAACTAGCACCCAGCCATTCTTTTCGCTTATCCAGCATAATTAACCACTAGTCGTTTTAATCACTACGGTTGGTTATCATCCCTTATCGTGAACCATTATTTGCCACCAGAAACCCTGGTGAAAAACCATTAACTACCAACTATCATTGTTGGTTATCTCCCATAGTTGAACCACATGTTAAACCATAGTTAACCATGCAAAATCCCATGGTTTCCCTATGATTAACCAGAGAAAATGCCATGGAACACCACCAGGTCCATCACGCATCCACCATCCAATCCCCACCATGGCCTGGAAGCATCCCTCGTGTCGTCGAGGTTGGCTTGGATGGATCCGCCATGGTCTCCCTGCGCTCGGCCCCGCTTGGATTCTGAAGCACCGTCGGACAACCAAAGTAACAACCAATCAACTCACCAACCAGTGGTAGTTGGTCCCTAGGGTTGGGGGCTGCACAATTGTATAGATATTAAACACATAGATACATATATATATATATATACATATAGTTTTTTTTTTCGGTCGGTGATTATCCATTATTAATGAACCATCATGAACAATCACAAACCATCGCTATTACGATCGCTACTAAATACCACACACGTTTGGGCACTGCTTTGATTTGATCTAGTCCTCTGTCAGCCTTTCAGCTGATGAAACAGCTGCAAATGGTTTGATGGCTGCCTTTCATCTGAATTAGGGTGGGGCTCAATGTGAACTTATTGTGATTCATTGTCTTCTATCGTGATTCATTGTGTTTTGATTCATGCCTTCAAACAATGCAAGCCTGTGCTGAAGGCGTGAAAACATGAATCACGCCTTAAAACACAATGAAGGGCTTATAACTATGATGAAAGATCCCAGCTACAACCAATTGCTTTGCGGAAGCTAGCCATGGTGACCGAGGTTATAAGCTACCTTTTGGGACTTATAACCATGGTCACATGAATAACCCTGGTTTCCAGCTCCGGGGAATCAGAAACTGCCTTCCACTGCCTGAAACAGGATGAACAGCTTAGCCATGATTATCAGACGTACAAGGTACTGGTAGCTTACAAGCTTTGTGACCATGGTTAGCCACCCCCTAGTGACTGAATGGTGGTTAGTGGTTAGTTGAGCCATCCAAAAAATATGCTTGTCAATCAACCAACCATCCCTTTCCAAATATTGGGGAAATATGTTAAAAGCAAGCACCAGCCAGAAATGGTCTAAGCGAAAAACAACATTGAGTTGTGTTGGATTAAAGTTAGTTTCCCGTTGGAGTAAGCACTTTTTCCGATGCCAAGAGTTTTTTGACTTTCTGCCTGTGGGTCAGAAAAATAGGTATGAAAGAAAACCCACCAACTAGATTCCAGGACACCACCCAAAGACAGACTAATCTGTGTTTTGCTCACACAACTGAGCCACAGCAACCAATGTTGGGTGGATCACGATACTGGGATCATTGGATCATCAGCACTTCATCCATTGGGGATCACAGGTGATCAGAAGCTGGTGCGCCTCTGTTCAATGGAAGCCTCATCAACGTGAGGCTGTTTGGGCCAAGGACAGCGACAAATCAGCAGTCATTCCAGGGCGATACCGTGGTGCTTCGTGCAACAGCGACTCTGAGACAGAACAATCTCAGTGGGACAACTAGTAGTGGTATTATTGACTACCATAGTAGTGGTATAACTAGTAGTGGTATAACTAGTAGTAGGGGCACTCCTCAAATGCCAAAACAAACAGAGCGAGCCTCAGCAAGCACTTTTTGCGCAGCTGCAGTGGTAGCCACGCTGGCAAGTTACAAAACTGCGCCAAACACTTTGGTAAGGCAACTTTTCTACGAAGCCGTCTGTGTACAATAAGTTGCCGCAAGGTGCAGCTTAGTTCAAACCCAGTTTGGACAGAGAAGGCCATTTGTCGGCGTTTGAAGTCACGCCAATCCCAGCAACAAGTGATTGTAATCCCAGCACTGCGAGTTGTTTCATTCGACACATATGTTGTTCAACATCCCAGATTGTCAAAGCAACATCATGAGATCCAACTACTTTGCCTGCTTAGGTAGCACTCCGGTGACGACGACCAATACTAAGCAAATATCAACCTTTGCACCATTGCTCTCAACAAAGTGATCAACAGCTCATCTATTCCCATCAAGGTTCCGTAAATCGAGACCATGATCCCCAAGGGATACCATGGCAGCTCAAGCCAGCTGATCTGCCAGGGATACTGCAGCTCAGCCCAGCACTGAACCGCCG
>VSDK01002149.1:57756-87794 GCA_009767595.1 Symbiodinium kawagutii | reverse complement strand
ACCGCTGGTCTTCAGAATGGAGCGCTTTCTTGAGAAGGTGCTGCTGCTGATGCTGCCGCCACAAGGGATCCTCCGGAGAGATCATCGTGCCATGGCAGCTGGCTTGGCAACCGGCGCTCATGTGGCAAGCCTTGGCTTGCAGAGAAAGCACAACCCCCTGACATTATACACGCAAAATCATCCTACCACACTAAATCACCATAGCAACAATCAGCATGGAAACTGACCAGTGGCATAAACCATAGCTCACCCGAAATGGCGAATGCTGGTGACGCATTGAACTTCCATGGACCCGTTGCTGATCATGGATCTCCCATCAACCAGTTGGTTCTGGCTGGTCACATCTTTCACAGAGATTCATACCAATGCCCCCTCCATACTCTGTGGTCTGCTACATCCGCATGGTCAATTCTCAAAATTCGGAACCCCCAGTTAGCATCCTTCTTTTGTAGCAATAAACTCCGACCATTTCTTAGGGCTTCCAGTCATGGCTTGAGAAATCCCCACATCTCAGGTCCTCTTCAGCTTGAAGTCCAGTGGTTCAGCGTCGGTGTCAACGCCAGACTCACCTGCCTGGAGCAGGGATCGTATGTGGAGGATCATCCAAGCTGCCTAGTGCTTAGACTTGCTTATCTGCTTGGTGGTTTCAACCCATGTGAAAAATAATAGTCAACCAACCAGAAAATAGATGTTTAAAACCACCAACCAGAAAATATTAGTCAAGCAACCATAGAAATAAAGCCACCAACTTGTTATAGCTGCCTAGCATCGGAACCACGGCAAGCAACTATCATCAGTAGGGCTTTACCACCGAAAAATGGATGCCATAGTGTCACTTGTCAATGACTATGTGATTATGCAAAATGAATCTGTTGCAGCAATCTTCACTATTGGATGGTCATGACAAGAGTGGGCAAGATGGACATGGAGGATCAAACACATGGCTTCATAAACAAATGAACATGTGCATAGATACGATACGATATGGGTGTTTCGTAAAGTGTGGGTAATTACAACCCCCGTTTCTGGATATACCAAAATGGCTCGAAGACCCATGCGTATGAATACACCAAACAATCACACGAGGATGTGTCAAGGGCATTCCTACAAATACATGCAGTAACTATCAATCTCTCCCTTGCCGCGATATGCTTATGTCCTGCATGATGGCTACGGATAAGAATGATTACTTGTGGTGGTTGATCATTGAAGGTAGCTGCTGAAGAGAGGTTGAGAATACTAATATATTGAATGATCAACCATGTTGGTTAACCAAAACATACCATTGCTGCCATAATCACTGGTCAAAATCATTGGTTCAACCAATCTTCACCATTGCTGATCATTGACAATCTCATACCAGTAGCGATTAACTGCTGATGACCAACCATTGTATATCACTAACATCCATCAATTAACCTCAATCTCTTGAAGTGTGGGCCCACTCTCCGGCATCTGCCCAAGAGTAGACCCTTTGCGCGGCAGCGAACCGTGACATTGGTCTTGTGCCAACGCAGACCTGGCAGCCTTGCTACAAACCATTGACAGTAACCATTGCTGATCATCAACCATTGTATACCAAGAACGAACATCAATGAACAATTAACAGCAACATTGCTGATGCTTAACCATTAATCCTCATTCACAATCATTCCCACAATCAATGTGCAATGTCTTAAACAGCAAATCAGGTTGACAATTATAACCATTAACCATCAATTAAGCATCCATTAACCCCTCATTTCTCACATCTTCATCAGCATCTTTGATCTCCCCACCTCGATGATCTCGCGCATCAAGCGACCAGCCACGCCAGCGTTCTTGAACTGGTTACCGCTAGTGCCAATGGCCATGTAGAAACCTCCAGGACGCTGCGATGGGAGATCCAGCAGTTGATAGTACTTATGTCACTATTAGTGAACTTAGATAATATATATATATAATATATAATTGTATCCATTAGCATAAAATATCTACTATACAGCATAAATTTATATACTAGAGTGACTACAGTGATACTATTAGCATATTCTTTGTGATCGACATAAGTTACTTGTGGTACGTACCATTGGTCACTAGTATAAGGGATTAAGATTTGGATCTCCCAATCACATAGCAAGGCATCAGCAACCAAGCGGTCACTGATCACAAATACAACACCACAGTTCAGCTCCAAAAATGATTAGCAGTGCAGTTCCAGCATTTCCAAATTGGATCGCAATTGATTTCAAACTAATTCGCATCATGAATTGTGAGGTGGAACTGGTAGCTTCATGAAGCATATTCCAGACTGGTCCAGCTCTTCGTACCATTGTTGCAAAAAGTCCTGGCGAAGCTGTATTCCAAATCACCCAGCAAAGGCACACCGCATCAGGACGAAATCAGATGTGTTTGAATGTGGCTGTTTGCAACGATTCACTCTGCCCTCCCATGAGTTGGAGATATCAGTTCCTACATGTTCCTACATGTTCTTGGTTCCACCATTGTCAACTACTGTTCAACTGTTGACCATCAATAAGCCAGTATTGACCAACATGCTTAAATTGGTTCATAATCACATACCAATATAAAAGTATGGTCAATAACAACAATCAGCATGTTGGTCAATAACAACCATCAATAAGCATATTGGTTAATACAATGATTCACATCTCACATATGGTGGTTTCTCAAAATAGGGAGCCCAAAAAATGGCTGGTTTATTACTATAAATGACTGTTAATGGATGATCAGGGGGTACCCCTATTTTGAGAAACACCCATATCACATACCACATTCATAAGCAATCATCAGCATAGTGCTGCTTGTTGCTTGACATCTTCGAAGCGCACTGAGACTCCCGGCCCGGCAGCGCCGACTTGTCGTAGATCGGGACCCAATCCTGAGCAAGATCCGACTGGTTGACTGTCACTTGATGGAGTGTGTATATGGTTTCAATCATGGGTCCATGGCTATGGTGATAATAGGGGATGATAACTAACAATTAGAGGGGATACATACCAACTATATCCAACTATATGGCAAGGGGTCAAGCAGTTAACCAACCAATAGTGGGGGGCAATAACAGTAACCAACAAAACTATAGGGAAACAATGCTTAATGATAGGGAAACCAGGGGGACTAAGGGTTTTGACCCACTACCGATCCCAACAACTGATGGTTTACCTCTTTAAGCAACCGATAATCGTGGGCACCATGGGGTTCCTGTTCTTTTAAGCGCGTGTGTACATAGAGACTTTGAATGCTTAAATACCCATTGGTTGTTGTGCTTTAGGTGCATTGTGATCTCGCTCATTTTGTTCACTGAATCGGTGTTGAGTCAATAGCGAGGTATGTCTACAGCTTTCGAGGTAGCGGTGGACCATCCGGAATAATGATCTTCATTTAAGAATGACCACCTGGCTGGTGGTTTCAACCCCTATAAAAAATATCAGTCAACCAACCAATTGTTAATAACTACAAGGGAAAATAAAACATGTTTCAAACCACCAGCCAGCCACAATTGTAGCCACTAGTCAACTCCTCATCAACTATTCGTCAACCATCAATTAATCATGAATCCTCCACTCAGTGCACCAATAGTTCACCACCAACTAAAAATTACCTAGCCATCAATCAATCATTCATCAACCATCCATCAACCATTGCTAATCATCATGACCCATTTCTGAATCATCAATCATCACCCTTACCAACCAATAATCAACCACCATTAACCATCATCATCCATCATCAACCAACATTCACCCTTACCAACCCCCTCAATAAGCGTCATTAGCCCCCCATTAACCGTCACCAACCCCCTATCAACCCCCTATCAACCCCCTATCAACCCCCTATCAACCCCCGCCTTGAAGCATTCCTTCCCCATCACTGACAGCCCACCCATGGCCATGTTCAATGCCCCGCACCTCAGTGACGTCATAGCACGCCGCGCAGCCTTGCACGTTCCCGGCTTCCGGCAACGGCAGCGTTGGGATGCGCAGGGCTAAACGGTAGACCTCAGCCGTGCCGTGGCAGATCACCTGGTGGTTCCTGGGGGTTGCTGGTCGTGGATGGTGGTGAACCCCATGAATAGCTGTTAATGGATGGTGGATATGGTGGTTCATGATGAATGGTGGTGAATCATGACTCATGGTGCTTAGTTGGTGCTTACTGGTGGTTTTTTTTTGGTTCATGGTGGTTAATGAAGGTCACTCAAGGTTCATGGTGGGGTAATTATTCGTTAGTGCATGGTGGTCAACCGATGGTCAATTGTTTAAGCCACGGCTAATGGATGGTGATTAATTAATGACTAATGGTGGTTTAGCAACGGCGTGGTTCAGTGTTTCATCATGACATATCATGACTAATGGTGGCTGCATATAGATCTATATGTCCGTATCTTGACTATCAACGGTGGTTAGTGACCAACAGAACCTGTATCTGATGAATCATTGGCCATTCATGGTGAGTAGTGGTAATGGCGATTCGATTGATACGCGTGACATATTGATGTGATTTACAGTGATTAATGGTGATCACTTAATGGTGATTAATTGTGATGACTAGTGACTAATTCCATAACATTGGTCTGCTTGGTGGTTGCACCTATGCCATCTGAATATGCCGGTCAGCTTGCCGAGCATGCGAGCATCCTCGCAGAAACGGAAATCAAACAAAGGGCAGCCTACCCACCGGCGGAGATTGGTTACGGTCAATGGTTTTTCACGGTTAACACTTAGTGTTCACAGCCCATGAATGCCAACTATCATAATAAGTTCGTTTCATTGCCTCTTCATAATTGACCTTGAACAACTGGTAAGGTGAACTCCAGACTTACCAGTAACTACCATTGAACAATATCCATCAGCGACACTCCATGCTCCCTTTTCCCTGAGAGATGAGTCATAGAACTCATATTGTTGTCACCATGGATAAACAAAAGCAACCAATCCATGATCACCAAGTTTATCCTGATGGGATCAGCATGGCTAAGTACCACGGTTGGCCCCAAGATGTTGGGACACCGGCCAAATGACACCGCAGCCAGCTTCACAGCCGTGCAGCTCTTTATACCGAACGTGCCCTGGCCCCCTGTTCCAGCTGTTTGCCATGGGATGTCCTGCCCCCGAACCGACATGGTCAATTTCCATGGCTTTCAGTAGTTGGTCAGGGGGCACGACGACAATTTTTTTACTAACTTCCTATGGGAAGAAACATGGGTCAATTTCAACGGTTTCAACGGTTTCAACCCATGTATTCCCCATGTTTTCCCATATATTCCGTATTCCCATGTTTTCGCCATGGTTTCCCCAGCCAGGGACGCCCATGTCCAGCCACCTGGTTAGTCCACTGGTCCGTCAGCGATGCCAATGGACCGCCAGGATAGACCGCCTGCGAAGCCGCGCGGCGTGGAAGCGTTGTAAGAATCGCAACCAATGACGCTTGATATATACTTGATCATGTTGATGTTGATGTTGATGATGTTGATGATGATTATGATGATGATGATGATGTTGATGATGTTGATGATGTTGATGATGATTTAGTGAGTGATGGTTAATGATAATTAAGGATTTCAATTGGATGATTATCATCCAATTCATCGTCCTGAAATATGTTTATACTTGATGATAAATGGTCTGCGATGGTTCGATCATGATCGATTGATGGTCAAATAGTGGGTCACTGAGGCTCAAGTACTGGTTCATGGTTGAAATCAATGATTAGGCAATGGTTGGTTGATGATTGATTGATGGTTTATGAATGTTTTGGGATGGTTCAAAAATGATTATTTGATGGTTAATGGTTCAAGATGGGTCATACTAAAATACTTCCCTGATGGTGGTTTGAAATTGTTGATAACGGTGTCGCAGTGATGAATAGTGACGGCGAAGCCATTGATGATATTTAGTACTGGTTGATACTGTTGATATGACCAATGCGAAAATTATTGGTTAAGGATGGTCAATGATGGCTTTGGATTACAATCGTTATGTAATATATCATATAGGTTCAAAGGGTTCTAGCATGTTCTAGCGTAAGATAGCTTAACCTGACGGTGGTTGTGAAAGGGGCTTCAGTTGATAGTGGGTGGTCCTAGTGAGCGTTACAAGTTTCAATGATGGTCCTGATGATGGTCTAGGGTGATAGATCATGTTTTAACCATCATTAGTTATTGCTATTGCTTAATACTAGTTATTAGGCATTTGATGGTTTAGGGCAATAGATCATGATGGTATTTGCTAGTCCTTAATGCTAGTGAATTATAGGAGACAAAAATCACCCACAAAGTAGAATAGAAACTGTTGTGAGCATGTCAATGACTGATGATATCCCTCAAATTGATGCTATAAACTCTATGTGTATATTCTGTATACTGTATATCCTTCGTGATTATCCATACTATCTCATACTCGCAGTCTCATGGTGTATCCAGTAAATTGAATAGCAGCTATTCGTCAGTAGCAGTACGCCAAAATTGCCTGTCCAACTCGTCAAACATTTAATCATGACCTTGGCCCCAGTGGATGGATATCTAAATAATCCAACTTGGTTAAACATAATCCAACTAGTTAAACACATAATCCAACTTGGTTCCAGATATCAAACAAACATATAGGAATAGCCCCAGCGAATGGGGCAACCAAGAAGTACCCACTGAGGATGTTGATAGCATCATCATGGTCATGCTAGAAACAGCCCCGGGACTCACCAACTGAAATATTGCCGTTCAACCCTAAAATCACTGAAAAAATTCAGTGCAATGGCTGGTTGTTTCACCAATAGTTGGTTTATCAACGAAGAGTTGCAGACTTCAATCGATAGTTGACATCTGTGTTTCTCAAAATGGGGGTACCCCAAAACCGTTTCGTTTATTCCTATAAACGGTGAAAATGGGATGATTTGGGTGACTGTCCCATGGTGTCCCCTATATTGAGACAGCACCACATATCAACCATCACCGACCGTTCCATCACCCGAGCGGCTTCGGATGGCCTCGGGATCCTTTGGGAAGAGGTGGAAGTCCTCATCGCACGCAGGCTCCACGCCTCCGACTAGGATTTTGCCACCCACTTCAGGCCTCAGCTGAAGTGACTCTCAGCCTGGTTGGTGGTGCTCACCACCCCCATGAAAAATATGAGTCAACCAACCATTTGTTGATAAATAATAGGAAAAAGTAGGGAAAATAATCAAAATGATTGAAACCAGCAGCTGGTTGTTCAGTTTTTCAGCTTCCAAGACTCACTGAGCTAATTCACTGATGCACTTTGAGCTTGAATTTTTCAAGCGGCAGAGTTCCCAACCAAGATTCAGCTTCAACTCAGAACTGCATTGAAAAACTCAGATCCACCAAGACGTTCCGTGAAATCTCCCAGGTCCCCGTGCTGGGTCCCTGGCCGGAAGTAGACCCCAGCATCCAAGTCCGTGCACACCAAGCCTTCCCCGCCCTCATCCCAGGACACTTCAGGGGGAGGCGCTACGTAGGCCACCTCCTGTCACAATTTGGCTGTTGGGAGCATGGGGGTGATGAAGCGCCGAGAAAAACTCACAAATTCTTCATGCTTAAATTGATTGTTAAATCAATTACCTAGTTTTAACATTGTTAAATCTCTTGATTGTTAAATTGAGGTAATTGATATAACAATCAAGAGAAACACAATCAGGGCATTGATTCTTGACATTTGATTCTATTACTCACGGCATTGATCTCAGAGCTACCTTTACCAGTAAAATCAGGATAACTTTAGGAAGCAAAGCAAGGAATGGCGCAGGGGAATTGATTCTTTTCGGATCCTCGTGGCCCACCGAGGGTAGGTCTACTCACACAATCACAACCCACCAAACACATAGATACCATCAAGGATGCCATCCACCCAACCATGACATCCGGGCATTTGGAAAAAAGATGTCGTTTATCGCGAGTAAATGCGAGAAACCAGAGATTCTGAATAGATCCACAATGGTCGATCAAGAAAAGTCAATCATGGTGGATTAATGATAATGAAATCATGGTTATTGTCAACCAAGGTAATGGCCAATGAATAGCTTAGCTATAGGGGTTTATATTGACTGATAAATCGATGACCCTAGATCCAGCTTAGTTGTAAACAACCCACCTCCAAATTTTCACATCCTCTCCGTGCACTTTCCCTTCATGTGAGTTGCTCTCCTGCCGCATGGCTCGGGTGGAGATGGTCATGTCATTGTGCTCCGCCAGCGCCATCTCGGTGATCTGTGAACTGTGGGGCCCAGCCACGTTCACCACCACCGGTGCCTCCAGTTCCAGATCGCCACAGCGCACACCTGAAGCGAAAGCGAAGCATCCCAGGGTTCCAGTAGGAGTCTTGGGCTCCATCTTACACTCACATGGATTAACAAGGATAACAATGATTTATCATGATTTTAAAATGATTTATCATGATTGACATGGATTAAGTCGAAAGCTTGTAGTCTATGGATTTAAGATGATTCATTTTTGCTAATGGTGAACAGTGGTTTTGTTCAATGGTCGCCAGTAGGGCACCATCAACTAGCGAACAAATTCTGTGGAAGACTGGAGTCTTCCCACCTTTGAAGCAAATGGCTTAGGTCCAGGGTTTGCCGGAATTGCAATTCACTACTGTGATCAAACAATGATAAAATACATCTCTGCAATCCCTATAACCATCCCGTTGTCCCTTTTTGATGCAGCTCAAATGCCTCACACCATATCTCTGCCATTTCAACAAGGGTCCATAGTGACCGTGAAGAAATTATGGCTCACAAACAAAATGATCATTTCTGCTTAATTTATTGGTTGATTCATCGGTTCGTAGCTGCTTGGTTGCTTCATTGCTTGGTTGATTGCTAGTTGCTTGGGCACCACTGGCCACAACTATCAACCATCTAGGAGGCCACACTAATCCACACTATCAATTGCCATTAACCAATCGTAACCACTAGGAACCACCAACTAGGTATCAATTGCCATGATACTAACCGACTACTCGTGCACCACCACGGCTCGTAAGTGGTCACCAACCATGGTTTCCAAGGGTTATAAGCCACCTTATAGGGCATAACTAACCATGGTTATAACCCCAGTTGCACATCCAACTAGCTTCGTTGGTTGGAAATATCACCTGCCCCGTGGCACCCCGTTGCGGGTGAACCTGAGACCCGTCCGTTGCGCCGCAGGATCTCCGTGACGCTTTGGCCAAAGAGAAACTCCGCGCGGCCCGTGGCCTTCGCAGCGCTGGCACCGGTTGATGGGTGAACCGTTTGGGTTAACGAATGGGTAATACCAACCATAGCTATTAACCATAGCTATTAATACTAACCATAGTTAATAAGGTACTAAGTACTGATTAACCATAGCCAGCTAATAACTACTGCATAGTATAGTGAATTAGTATATGGTTAGTAATACTAACATAGCTAATACTAGTTAATCATATGCTTAGTAGTATGTGGTTAGGAATGGTATATGGTTGGTAAGCTAACCATTGTTGGGTCATAGTTGGCTAACTACTATGGGTAATGACTGCAAATCGGTGCTTCTCCAGTTATAGGGGTACCCGCAGTTGTCATCCCGATTATATTGAACTTTTTATAGTCATAAACCAACCATTTTGGGGTCCCCTATTTTAAGAACCCCTCTATATGGTTGGTAAGCATCACTTATGGGTACAACAACATATTAGATTAAAAACAAAATACTGCTAGGTAGTGACCAGAACTATATAATTGGTTAGAACATGTAATCACCACAATATTATGCTATTTTCATCATTGTTGTGGTTTCTTAGCCGTCAAATTGTGGTCGTTGCACGTCGTTATTGGCTTGAACATTGACTTGATCGCCTGATCATGATGATCAGTTGATGATCAGTTGTCCCTTATAGAATCATGGTGTTAAAGGTGAGTGATGTAAAATGATGAGAGCTTCATCTTGTACACCCCATCAAATTGTTGGAATTCAACCAAGGTCCCAAGAGGTTGACACTGTCGGAGCCAAAGCGTCATAACTTCAGTCCACATGGTGGCAACAGCAAACGCTTGCAGTCTCACTGCTTGGCGGTTTAGAGATGGAAAACAACACCACGCCTTTGACGCCACCAAGCAAGTTTGGATGCTGATAAAACCCTTGGCTTGAGAACCAATTGCACTAGTCAACAGTGCTAGTGAGGGATCAACCCAGAGCACATATACTCAAGCTGCCTAATGAGTTTGGCTTTTCGTCACCAATAATGACCAGTTGACTTACGTTGATCCTCACCACCGGTGTACCTGTTACATAACTCATTTATGATAGTGCAGTGATCGTCAACTATTGGAGGATCCTGCAATAACCAACCATATTTTACCATTTGGGAGGAACAACAACGACGGTAACATTCATAACTATTAAGGACTATTGTATTAATCCACTTGTATAACTACCATGGTATAACTAAAGAACACCTGATCCATTAATCTGCCATCTTATTACTCTCCTTGTATGCATCACTAGCTGCTATTGGCCTAACTAGCTTGCATTTATAACTAACAATACCACTCACGGCAGCTCCAGGATGACCCCATCAGCACCTCAGCTGCTGCTTGTAGGTTGCACGCTGCCAGCATGGGATCGCTGACATATCCTGCGGGTACAGAGACGGCCGTTGGGGGCGTTGGTGGTTAGTCCAAATGGTTGCTCTAGTGGTGGTTCATGATGGCTAATGATGGTTAATGATGATAAATGCAAGTTCTACTGCTGTCTTTTTTGAGTGGTGGTCAATGACGATCCATGTTGGCTGATGATGATCCATGTTGCTTGT
The DNA here is from genome assembly GCA_009767595.1 of Symbiodinium kawagutii. NCBI lineage: Eukaryota > Dinophyceae > Suessiales > Symbiodiniaceae > Symbiodinium > Symbiodinium kawagutii. Next base: position 77,010 of record VSDK01002149.1, on the reverse strand, counting down.
TGCTTACTGTTGGTTCTTGATGATTATTGGGCTTCTAAATTGCATAGCAGCTATCACTAGAAACCATCAAGTTGCTTGGCCACAACCCACCGCAGTGGGGGGCTAAATCCAAGCATCCTCACTTAGAAGTTGGCCACCGCATGGCACCAGTAACTTGTCAGTAGCCATGGCTGCTTGGACAAGGCTCTGCCCTGATGGCTTAGCCACCACGGGCACCTGGTTCAGTCGCTGGGGGGTTGGTGTCTGTGCTCCTGGGTGGCACACAGGACCGAAAGACGACCAAGCATTACAATGGTTGGAAGAAACCAATGGTTGGCAACTAAATAACCACATATATGATATGTGGCACACAGAGCAACCATTCCTTAGTTGCCAAACATCATCATAGTTAGCAATCAAATCAGTACAATGGTTGGCAAATAACTAACAACATATTTCACAACAAATGACGGCCATGGCTTCACTCGCCACATGATTCCCAAGCAGCTCCAGTCCTGTGAGAGGAAAATGCACTCCACCCGTCATGGTGGGACCTGTGGCTTCACCGAAGGCATCGTGATCGATGCGCACCTGGACCAGCACTCAGGTACTGGGGACGGTGGACTTATCAGCTATTGGGGAGTTCTCAGCTATTTTTGGTTACTTTATGGAGCTCAAATTCATTGGTTACTGGGTTATGACATGGTCTATTGCGAATGACTAAGTACTTGTGCTGACCTGACCAATGATGAATTTCTGAATGATGGTGATTAGTTGCTATGGTGGATATAAGGAAGACTAGTCAGCCACAGGTAGAAACCCATTCCCCACGTTACTTTTTGGTTGGGTGGGTTCATGTTGGAAATGCCGAATGTCATGGATGATCTGCCTAGTGAACCTATACAGGAGGTAAGTTCCTTAACCCTATCAGTATAATGGTTGTTGGTTGGCTTTATAACCAAGAACAACAAGGCTCTACCCCCTACAATCTATATATTTAAATAAATATACATACACCTTTTGTCATTGGTTGGCTAAGGCTGTGGCCTTATTGTTCTTTGTTGGTTCATTCTATGATACCCCAATGGTCCATTAATGGTTGGCCCGTGATATTTGCTTGGATATACCATGGCCATCGTTCGTGGCAAGGTTCTCACATCTCAGGGGTTGCTGACCATGGCTGTGGACTGATAAAAATGGAGGATGCTTGGTACTGTCAAACGATTATCGTAGATGGGTGGATCATCAGCTACTTACGATTGAACTGATGGTACTGGTAATGTATTGACAGCCGGATCTACCATGAACAATTCCACTGGAAGACCTTCGTAGCAACATTCGCCAAAGTGGTGAAGCTCCTTTGGCCATCACCGGCTTGTCATCCCTCGTCGAGAGTGATTTTCGGAGTTTGCATAGTCTCCCATAACAACCAATCAAGATGCAAAAGCAACCCTGCTCATGTGGAAACTAAAGGTTTCTCATCCAAAATCACCGCTTCAAAACACCCGGCACAAGACCTGTTGACGGGTCGGTTTGTTCAACAAATCAAGCATCCCCATGTCACCAACCAAATGTATAGCATGTGAAGCCTCCAAAGTGACGACTTTTCCCAGGGGTTGCCTTCCCCATCGTGGCTCCACCTGCGGCCCGTAGCTCTGAAGGTCGAAGGCCAAGCGTTTCTGGATCTCTTCAGCAGACCACCACTCGAAGGGCAAACCAACGGCTTCGTGACTCGAAACCTGGGAGGCGCCAGGTTTCTCAAGCTTTGGGGCTATGGAACCTGAAAATGGTTGGTTTATCACTAGAAATGGTTGATGTATGAGCCATGGGAGAAGTTTGGTTCATGATGGTTCATAGGCCTTAATAGGCTGTTATTAGGCTGTTCAATCATGGCTGGTGAAGATGGAATAATATGGAATAGAAAATGAGCCACAAAGAATGATGGTGAGCCCAGGCAGAAGAATCAGCCACAAAGAGGAGCCATGGAGGAGCCATGGAAGAGCCAGTAGGAATTTGGATCAATTTGTGACGACAAAACTGATGAAACAAATGAAACTCATCAGATCTTTGCGTTGGAGAAAAGGGATGAACATTGCACATAGGAAGAACAAAGAAGCGGATGGGACTGAGAGAAGTGAACCCAGGAAGGTGCTATGTTGAGGATGTTCATATGCATGATAGGATACAAGCAAATCCAAGCAAACCAAATGACATGTCCCAATGACTCAACGATGCAATCTGAGCAACCACTCGATCCAAAAACACCCGGCTTTGTTCTGATTGCAACACCAACGCACCACATTGTCGAAGTCTTGCTAGTCCCCCTGGTGGGTCCTGTGGCGGAGTCAGTTCAAAAAAAATCATGCGCCACTTGAATTCTCGTCACAATTACAGAAAAACACAGCTGGATTCTGATCCACTTTGTACGCAAATCATCAACTTCTTTTTATTGGCAACAATGGCTAATTATCTGACATCCACACTGGAGTTGGCCGTCCAACTATTCTATGAACCACACGGGTGATTCAAAAGATCATCGCCCACATCTTTTCATCGATCATTGGATCCCACTCACACGTCGCAAAGGGTCCATGGCCCGAAACGACGTGGCTATGCACAGCTCTCTGCTTTGCAGAGAAGCGCAGAATCAGCCACTAGATGAGCCTTCGAGCCTCTCCTGGGCTCGAAGCAATGACTTTCCAATTCAAATGGGCGACGTCCTAATCATGGCTTGGGATCCATTGCTGTGGATCAGTGTCATATCACTGCAGGTATCTAAAATTATCTAAATAGATATAGAGCTAGAACTAGAAACATGTCCATGCAAGCACAAGTCAAAATCCTAAGCATATTTCAGACTCATCAGTCCATGTATCGGAAAGATCATCGCTGCTCAAGGCTGATCCTCAACCTGATCAACCGCCTCAACCCAAATCTCTGACTCCGACGTCTTCCCAATCTGATTTAGCCACGTCAGCGATGCTTCCAAGCCTTCTCTGGAGCTTTGGCAATCTGCCTGCGCAGCGAGCTGCGGGGTTGCCATGGTCCCGTGCAGAACAATCCCGGCTTAACTTAAGTTTACTATACTATATTATTAAGTAGATTTTAGAACGAAAATCATGAAAGTTCCAACAATCCCAAGATGACTATCATCTTGAATAGGAAAACTGCTCTTGACTTACGAGCGCCACCATTTGTGGACAAAGGCAACGTGGGACTGTTGCGAGCACTGATGTCAATGATGGTCTGAAGCAAAGGAACGACTCGATTCACGATTGCTCAACATCACAATGTTCACACAATGTCTCAAAAAATGATCATTCTGCAGCACAAAGCGGTGGCCAAGTTGCGTAAGATCGCAGAATACCTGGTTGGTGGCTGAGAATCCCAGCACACCATGAATCATGTGGCAAATCACATGGCAAGTTTCCATCTTTGCCCCAAAAATTTGGGGGTCCAAGCAAAAATACATGACATGACACAGCCCAAAAATGAAAAAAACAAATGCTGAATCCCCGTCCAAACACATTGCACGTCGCCTGTGTCACCAACATAACCCACCACTCGGCAAGTTGTGCCGTCACTGACTTCCGACTCCTGGACAGGTAGCCATGTCTCAGGGGTTCCGATGGGATATGGACCGGTACAGAGATCGTCCTACAACATGGTTCTGATGCTCCACGCCAAGCTTGCTTGTCCAAAATCAGTATTTGGCGAGGAACGACTGCGGTGAGCTCACCATTTTCGATCACACCTTTGGTTTCGTCCTGTGGGTCACCTTTTCGTAGGCTACTCATTGTGGGTTGCCCGTAATGGGAAGCGTTGCAAACTGGTCACCACCCATCGCTAAACAATCACCCCCTAGTTTACGTAGGTGCCAGAGATTATGCCGCAGTGTTCAACGCTTGTCTGATCTAACCCGTACTTACACAATATATCAGAATATATCAACGATGGATTAACCAACGACTATGGTGTAAGCAACTACATGACTTTAATTTGGTCAATTATCAGTACTGCAGTATGATTGTCAATAACTGTCTGGCAATAATGCACAGTACATACTGAAAGGAATTTGCTATGCTTCATGATGGCAACCTTGTTAATGCTTATGAATCAATGGATCAATACAGATGAGCCAATAACCCATCACTGGTTGGTGCTTGAATCGCCCCTATCAAACATGTGTGTTGATCAACCAACCTTTTCCAAATAACATGTCGGTTAATCAAAACATATCAAACCATGTCAATCATTTGGAAAACCATGGCAGGCTTGCTGGATCAACCAACCTATGGTTGAAATTAACCATGTCAATCAAACCACCGTCCTCCCAATCGCTCTCCTCCAATGCTTCAGCCTTCCTGGCCATTGCTTGGGCACAACGCCGCGCCAGTCGTTCAGAGCTACCGCTGCTGAGCAGCAGAACGGGAGGATGGGAAGCAACGGTCCTCGGGCGCAGGATGGTGGGATGCGTTCAGTGGTTGCTGGTGGCTATGGCAGCTATGGTCACGGCCAATAAGCCATGGTTAATGATGGTTAAATCTGGTTCATGGCTAGGTGAATCCTTGTTAAACAAATGACCATGTTGCGGATAGGTATGCCTAGCGTACTCCCAACAGTCCGATTCACCTGATCCTTTCCACCACTTGGGTGGAACAGTCCTGGTAGCTCCCCGTAGTTCCTGGCCTCCTGGAGCTCAGGAGCCCCACCTCCCCTCCACCAGCGTCACCAATCAACCCACGGCCCTCCAAGGATCTCCAAGGTCTTCAGCAAACTCTCCTCCTGAGCTTCGCAGCGGTGCATGGGTTTCCCATGGCCTTTTTTTCCCGCTAATGAGGAAAGTAATGAGGTAATGAGGTAGAACTCCATTTCAAACCCAAACATATAATCGAAGAGAAGCAACAAATTGTCAACCTGAAGTTGTAGATTGATCTGAAAAAACATTTGAAAAAATCGTTGGGCATCTTCATTCACAATGGATATCCGCTGAAACTTGCAAGTGGAGCATAACACCATCCACCAACGCTGTGTCCTCTGGATCAAAGCAGTCACTGCCGTTGAAGTTGCAAATGCAGCTCGACCTCATCAAAGCAAACATGAAATGCATCACCAGAGACAAAAACAACTGAAACAAAGTCTGAAATATGATTGAACTCATGCTGGAAAGACCGCAACATACTTAATGAACAGCCATTTCCAGGGCGATCGCTACACTTGACTGACTTGTGTTTCCATGTCACGAATGCTGACAATCGACAATTTGTGAGGCGAGTTCATCAGCAGCAAAATGCTGGTTTTTGGTTGTTGCATGGGTATGTCTCAAAGTTCTCAACCTTCAAAATTATGCTGGTACTTCTCACTAAACATGATAGTACCGATTTCTTGAGGCAGGGACATACCCATGTTCCGGCTCTTCAGAGTTGCAATTGGTTCCAGCCCCCCAACAACAAACCCATCGCAAACAACGACAACAACAACAACAACAACAACAACCCATTTGTGATCCAACACGCATGCTTGGCGTAAAGCCAATAGCTTGTCAATAGGCAATGGCAATCATCTCAAGCACTAGCAAGTGCTTCTTGTGCATGAATGAATCATTACAAATTCAATCTTCTCACAATTATAGATCATAAGTGTAACCCTATTAATGGTCGGCAAACCCCATTAAAACATCCCAATTCTTTATCATAAACCCTAGTGATCTACACTTAGTCAACCATTGTTCATTAATCAATGGCAACAATTGGATGCGGATTTTCCCCAGTAAGCAACATGAATCTGTATGATTCACCATGAAGCCCAATTTGATTCACTAAACAATGATCAATCAAGCAGCAACTCCAATTTTGTTAACCATAAGCAACAGTCATGAACAAACAAACAGTTCGTGAATCCATTGGTTGGAAGTTACTAATCAATCTGTTCACCCCAATTGAATCAAACATAAGCGACCATCATCAACAAGAATCCGTGAGTTGTCATTATTAACCGCTTCAATTGACCAACAACCACTATGATCAACGAAAAACTTCAATTTGATTCACTAGGATCAATTGTATCATATCGTGCAAATGCTCGTCGATGCCCTCCTAAAGTTCAGCATGTATATCTGAAGGATTAACTAGTCGGATTCATTCACCATCAAATGACCCAACAAATTCACTAGGATTGAGCACTATGGTCAGCCATCAACATCCATCAACCAATTCACCAGTGATCAACCACTATGATTAACCAACAAAAATCCAACTTGATCCACTAGGATCGATTAACCATCAACCACCTGGTGGACCACCAACCACCCCTAACCTCTGGTTGATCCACTAGGATTGATTTAACTAAAACCTTCGATTGATCCACCAGGATTGATTAACTCAAAAAAAATCCATCAACCAATTCACCAGTGATCCACTAGGATTAACTAACCATCAACCAACTCACCCCTTGGATCACCCAACGGGTGGTCCCCATCCACCGGCACCGGGTTCCCCCACAGCTGTCCGATGGCCCAGGTCGCCTCCCTGGCCACCAGCGGGTGACCGCGCTTGGGCGCCGCCAGCAGGCGCAGCACGGCCCAAGCACCTGGCTACCGCCCCCGAAGGCAACGCTTCCGGCGACATGATGGTTATGCTGGTTATAAAACTGGTATTATACTGGTTAACAAGTTTATAGCAACTATAGTGGTTAACCAGTATAGCAACTATCAACCAGTATAGCAACGACTGGTAGTAGTTGTTGAACCATGATGGTTGTAAACTGGTGAACTAGAACCAGTTAACTAGTTTAGAGTTGACAACTGGTTAGTATATTAATATGGATCTACCAGTTAGATCAACTTAGCTATGTTTAAGTTACTATACTGGTTGTCAACATGATGTTAACTAGATTTAATTAAAATCATTCATGTTGATAGTTGCTATACTGGTTATTATATCTCAATATTTATGGATAAACAACTACTTCCAATATAACCATCATGGTTAAACAACTACTACCAGTATAATTACCAGCGAAACAACTACTACCAGTTAAACTACTACTACTGGTTCATGAATAACTTTTATACTTCTGGTTGGTTATTCAAACATAGTTATACTGGTCATACCATGATGGATATACAAATTTATGGTTAAACAACTACTACCTGGTAACGGATGTTTCTCAAAACCACCAGCAACCATTTCTAGTACCGTTTTTTGGCTACTTCTATTTTGAGAGACCACCACATGCTTAATGCTGGTGCTTCATATAAATAAATGGTGGTTCATGGTGTTGTTTAGTTTGGTCATTTGGCTAGGGGAATCAACCGGCTACGAACTAACCAGGCTGGGACTTGTCATCTAGGTAATATGAGGTTTCTTCAGCCACTGGGAACCCCCGTTTTGAGAAACCACCGTATGGCTACTCAGCTGGGTAATTGTAGGGAATTGCACCAAACAATAACAAAAGATGGTTCATAGTGGTGAATGGCAACCAATGGGTATAATCACAACCAATGGTGACAAGCCAGCGATCACGTGACATGATAATAATATGCTTCCCTGGCAACACTAATGCTGTAGTGCATGCTATGGTATGCTATGATTTTCGCTGACGTTTTTGTCGCGGTTCTAGTATAGAAAATCACTTGGTCATAGTAAGGCAATACAAACAATTCCACAATTGTAAAATGATCTCGCCAATAAAATCACAGGCTGTAGAACGGTGATGGATATTGGTGGTGATATTCCTCTTAGCTGCAACCGCAACCAACATGACGTCTGGTAATAGCGACCAACGCTGCGGGAGGTAGCACCTGTCCATCGCTATCCCAGGTTTCCTTTCCGGTGACATTCCGCTGCCACTCGCCCCACTCCAGGTGTCCATAAGAGAATCATAGAAATACAAGGTGGTGACACCCTCCAAAACAGAAACTGCCAGCCAATACTTTGATAAGGACCGTAAGAACCAGTGTGTAGTTCAAACTCTCGTGGCGGTGCATCGGAAGCCTCGAATAAATGGCGCGGCTGTGTCTGCTATAGCATCAGGTCAAATGGCTAGCCATGACTTTGAGAAACTGAATGGTTGTTCAACCACTGGTCGTTGAATATGACTGATGGTTGTTAGAAAACTGAGAGTGTCAACCAACCATTTGTTGATATTCACTAGGAAAAATCAAACATATTGAAAACCACCAACCAGTAATAGGAACCGATATTTGATGAACCCAACTGTGTCACAAGGGCCTTCCTTGTGTACAGCTGCAGCACCTTCAGACTTGCCGTAGAGATGGACGGGCAAAGGAAAATTGCCTCGGTTCCGGGGTTCTGGCAGCAACACTGTGAATCTTCATGGTGTAAACTGTCACCAAATTAATCTGGTTGGTGGTTTGAACCCCTATGAAAAATATTAGTCACAACCAATCATTTGTTAATACTAGTTTAAACACATGTTCAAAACCACCAACCAGCAATGGTCAATTCATGAATTCATCTTAGCAAATGGTTCACGACTGGTATATAATAGTAACAGTGGTTAAATAGTTCTTGATACTGTTTAATAAGACTGGTTCAGTATTGATGAATTAGGAATTTCGGAAAATCGAAAACAACACTGCTTGGGTATGTCCATGATGGTACCCCTGACCATCTTCCAGTGGCCATTTCGATTCTATTAGGAAAATTTCGATTCTCCTAGGTAAATCACCCATTTCGGAGTACATCATTTATGGACCCATGCATTTCAGCACATCTGCTGCCTCTGTTACCCATGATCTTTAGCCATCAGCAAGAACGGTTGGCTGTTTAAGAACCCCTTCTTCAGGCATCATTGTCGATCGTGCCCATGGCTTGTGGGTTCCATTGGGTCGACAATAGACCAAACAATCCAGTATCAATCAGTATCAATGATGATCAAACAACATCAACTATAGCCAGCTATAGCCAGCATCAAAAACCACCAAGTGTCATCGTCAGGCATCATCAACTATCATGCGCTATCATCAACCATTCGTTGATGTTTCCCTTCCCTGTAAGCATGGGCCATGCCAGGCCCTGCCGAGATACGAGACTCGATGAAAACCATGGCTGCCAAAATGTCGGATACACGACGATCAAGGCCCTCCTTCAGCATCAGTTGCCATCATTCAACAACTCACTGCACTTTCCTGTAGATTTTCCTACAACATCAGGTGGTGCATCACTAACCACATCCAAGCACTATTTTCATCACTGGTCCTACACCATCAGGTACATCTGCTGGTCAATTTTCAAGCACCAACCGACTTATGGACCAGCTGATTCACCAGCCAATCACTACCTGAACTGTTTCTATTGGTTCGATACCCTGGAGATCACCGCTCCACCCACCGCTGCTCCTGAAGCAATAGCTCGCGACGACCGTCAAAGAAGGAATCCACAAGCCTGGGCCGATCAAGGATTAGCATGGCTGATCAGGGCGAATGATGGTTGATGATGGGCTAATCATGATGCTTAATAATGGTTAATGATGATTGATGATGGTTCATGATTCTTAATGATGGTCAATGATGATTGATAGTGGTTAATGATATGTAATAATGGCTTCTTTTTCTTTTCCTGTTGACATCATGGCAGCAACCCCGCAGCGCACAAATCGCGGCATGAAGTCTTGCCGATCCCTAAAAAATATCAGTCTGTGGTTCAAATAGCCCTTCATGATTGATATGGCTAGTGATGGTCTTTTCATTGCTACCCATTCGTTCATCGTTCACACTTTTTAGGGACGGTGTACAGCAATCTCTTTCGAGTTGCACTACGGGCTAAACATGTCAAAATGATGGTTAATCATGGGCTGATCATGTTAACAAAGATTTCATAGTGATGATAACCATGTTAGCCACCAATGGTCCAAAACCAGGTCAATGATGCTAGTGCCTAATTAGCATGGTCAGTAAGGTTATCAGTCATGAATGATGATGCTTCAACAATGGCTGACCATGTTTTACAATGGTTAATTCATAATAAATCATAATGATAGAGCTGGTTCTGAAGGGCTAAGGATGTTTCATGTTCCTTAACAATGATAACCATTGATGATCACTAACCATCATGAACCTTATTCACCATAGTAAAAATGCTTAAACATGGTTGAACCAACATCCATGTATACTGGTGTATGTAATCCCACTTCCTACAGGGGATTGATCATTTCAACCAACATTCAGAGGGATTAACCCATGGTTTTGACAAATCTTAACCCACATGATCCAACATGTTTCCATGGTGGATCATGGTTTCAACCAACATTCATGGGGATTAACCATGATTTATTCGAAAAAAAACGAAAAACATCGAACAAAAATGATTCACCCACATGAAACTCCCGGAGTTTCGCTGATGCGGCTGCTGAGCCATGGCACACCGCCGTAAAGCCGGCGTCTCGAAAGACCTGCGCCAGGTCCGTCACACCGCCAGGTGGAAGCGGACCTGGGAGGCACCCAGGGCCCAGGGGGAACGTTGGGAGCTCAGCCTGGAGGTCGAAGGTTGGGACCTTGGAGACCTTGGGGTGAGCTGATTGGGTGGAGAATCCGGTGAGGCTTATCGCATCCGGTTTTCTCCAAGGGATCAGATACCTGAAGATCTGTAGAGCTTTGGATCTTTGGATCTCTTTGGGTAGTTTGTCAAGCCTTCTGGATTTTCGACTTTCGACGGGGAACATCTTCGCAAGATGTTCAGCTCTCCATGGATCGGAGCGGAAACCCACGGCAACCAGCAGCCCCGCCTTCACAGCTGTTTCCCAGCCAATCGTCTTCCATGCCATGGACTATGAGCACTGTGCCCTTATTGTCCACCTGAGCAAGGAAACTGCAGGAAACTGACCCATGCTGTACCTTTCTCCTTGAATGGGGGCAAAAGGCTGGTAGCAAAGCAGCACCAGTTGATGGGTGACTGCATATCCACCCAGAAAGAACAACACACATAGACGTGGTCAATTACTATTCGTTTTTTACTAATCAATACCAATGATAATAGTTCACAATCAGATTTAATGCTGCTCACAGATGGGGGTTCATAAGCAGCAGGAACTTATGGTAGATCCGATTCATAAACCACCCCAAGTTTTGTTTCAAGTAGTTGACTAGCAGTTTACCATCCAATAGTAGTTGATTACCATCCAAATAGCTGGCGATTCACCATCCAATAGTAGTTGATTAGCTGCTAATTGGATGGTTGACCTGAATGGATGGTGCATCGCCAGCTGCTTGGATGCTAATCAACTACCAACCAATAGTAGTTGATTAGCAGCTGCTAATCATTAGCAGGTTAACCTTCATATCACCTTCGGCTTGCACATCCAAGCGATGCATCCGGTCGCTGGGCATCCTGATAGCTGGTGGCATCACGTCTACAATTCTCAACGCATAGACATGCTAGGAAAAGAGGTAACTGCGTTCAAATCAATAAATATACATATGCATGGGTATATTTGCATATGTATGTATACAAGCAAATACTTGAATATGGATGTACATGCAATGAATTGATGCACAGGCATCTGATATAGATTGAACACATGTACAGGAATCATTCCAAATCCGTAACAAACTGGAGTGATGCCAAGGAGAATCATTAACCACCAATATAGACAACCATGTATTCGCCACTAATTAGGCAGATTAAAAAAAATACTGGAAATGGCTGGTGAATAATGATGGATTATGGTTGGTATAATCGAATTGTTCATGGGAAGACAGTCAACGAGAAATGGTTGATATAACCATAAACAGTGGAGAAATGGTTGGTTATGTTCAATGCTTGACTACTAGTGGATGCAGGATAATCAATTAATCAACAACAATAATTGAGACATGTTGGTTGATGATGGCCAAGAATGGCTAATCATGACGGATGCTGGTTGAAAATGGTGATGAACACGATGAATAGTAAGGAAATAGATGGTAGATAATCGTGATGCTACATAAATAAACGGCGGTCAGGGCATAGCTAATGATGATTAATCAATTTCTAGTTCAGACTTGCCTAGATAATGATTAAGCAACGGTGAATAGTGGTGCATGATGCTTGATAGGGGAGATGGCAAGCAGTTTCTAGTTGACCATATAACTGTATATATAGTACTTCACCCATGGTTGTCCTAGTGGTTGGTAGTATGATGGCTACATCCACCATCAATTCATCATCGTTTTCGGTTGCTGCTGCCCTGGCGCACCTTGGGTATCAAGGAGAAGAGCCTCAAGGCCCCTAAGGGCTGTGGCAAGCGAATGCCATGACCTGGCAGTGAAGTTGGGGGGCGGTGGTGCGCTGGTGGTAAGTTGGGTGGCTGGGTTGGGTGCGTTTGACCTATCTGAGATTGCTTGGTTGCCTAGTTGGTTGGTGGAATCTTGGTTGAACCGTGGATGATCTTGGTTAGTTGGTTCATTGGATGCTTGGGTTCGTTGGCAAGTCGTTTCATCAGTGCTTCATTTTCACCGGGGCAACTTACGCCCCTTGATCTGCCTAGGAAAGGTTCATCCGGCAGTGCAGCCATCACTCACGACGCACCATGGCAGCAAGTGCGTGACGGCGAATCGACACTGGGCTTTGCTCAGAGCATCCTAGAAACTGACCATCAACAGCTCAGTGGCCATGATATTACAACTCAGTAGCCACTTGTTCATATCAATTGACACTATTGGCTATATTGATCATTGAACTTAAGAAATTAGCTGTTAACCATCATTAGGCTATTATGAACCTAATATTGACAGAATATGATCCATTGGCCTAATACTCCCCTTCTGATCATGAATCAACTGGCTTGGACATTTCGGTGGCTGTGCCATGATTAGCAGATAGGATGAGTGCTCTGAAATGTTCTTAGCTCTTGCTGCGGTGTTTTTTGCCGCTCAGCTTTGAACTGAAAAGCAAATTTGAGGTCAAATGATCGAAGAATTACAGCTGCTCCATTGACCAGTTTCGACCAGATTCAACCAGTTGAAACCTTTCCTTTTACCTTAGCAAATGAGGCTTTTGAATCTCCCTCAGCGCCCCAGGTGAAGGTTCACCAGCGGCCCCAGAGCTGGGACACCAACTGCGGGCGTAGCCGCATCGATGCGATGGGCGGTGAATAGCCACAGTCCAACCAGTTGCCAGTACAGCCAAGGACCACCATTCATGGCTGTCAACCAAGCCATAAAACAGGAGAACCAGCCATTAACCAACATGGCAAGCGTGTGAACCAAGCCTAGCTGCATTCAGTTGCCATGATTACTCTGACCACTTCATGATTCTGTAGTATTCTGCAACCGTAGCAGTATTGATAGTCCAAAATCCATACACCAAGCGATCAACGCCTACGCAAAAAAAAAACATGTTGTTGGTTGTATCCACTCTGGCTCAACCATTGTTAAGCCTCAACCTTATCAAGCATCAAACAATAATTCATTCCGGGATCAACTACTGTCCAACCATCAATTCATGATAATTGAGCCATTCATTACCTGTTAACAAACAAATGATACTATTTGTTAACCATGAACCACTACAATTAACCAATAGCGAACCGTTGGTTGACCAACATAGACTGTGACGAACCACTGTATCAAGCATGGCAGAATGAGCGTCTCAGCAAGTTGGTGCTCCTTGAGACCAATGTGCTCCTCCCACTTCTCGAAATAGTCGTAGCCTTCCTTGGTTAATATAGAATCAGATCGTTCAATGTATCAATGGTTAACATATCAATATATCAATATATTTCTTGTTTCTACATATGTTTGATGATAAACGTATATTGAGTTATCTACGATATATTGACCAATTTCTACGGTCAATATTGATGAAATAATTCAATATATCAATTATATCAATGTTTGATCATTGATACGGAATTATTGATGCTTCTGGACGATTGATACTGTACTTTGCTAATGAAGATTAACAACGCTCAATCAATGAACATTATCTAGTTTCTTCAACGGTTGATGATTCTGCATGCGACAGACTAATGATGCTTAAGGTTTGATATCAAGCACAAGTAGTGTTCATAGCTGATAATTGCTGACTGGTGGCCTGTAAGTTAGGGGTGTGTTAGTCTGTTGATTTTTTCCCAATCTTAAATCTGCAAAGCTATTCCTAAAATGGTTAGAGCTGTTGCTAAAATGGTCACGGTGATTCCTGAAGTGTTGAGAACTATTCCTAACATGTTTGAAGCTTTTCATAAAATGTTCAGAGCCATTCCAAAAATGATCAAAGCTATTCCTAAGATGTTCAGAATCATCTCTACAATTTTTCACTCATGCTTTCGGACTCAATAAGTCAGCACATCATACTACTGCAGAAAGTAAACAAATGTGTGCTTAATTTGGCAGAGCTAATCCTAAAGAAATGTAGAATTGCCAACACTACCGGCACTAGATACTAGTTCTGAGAATAACACAGCAATTGGCAATGGGAATGGCAGTGAAAATGCTTACAGTAACTTGGAGCAGCATCGTTTCATAAAGCATCAAAACATATCAAAACCGTTGTGGAAATTGACACAGTGAGATTCAAATAAGAAGGATGCTAGGCCTTGACTTCATCCACATCATATCATATCATATCATATCATATCATATTATATCATACCATATTATATCATATCATATCATGTCGTTTACCCCAGTAAACAAGCACCAAAGATCTCCAAGGCCTGAAGTGAAATGGCCACACATGATCAAATTCAATAACTCAAAACAACTTTGGCTCGGAAATATTCAAACACTACTAGTATAGGCTACAACCATGATTGGCACGAATCATGATTATAGTACCAATAACTGGCCTATGTTAACTGTCAATGAATCGTTGACAAGTGATGTATTGAAAGGAAAATCGATGGCTGATGATGCGGCAAGCTGCATATGGTGCGACCACGAAACGAAACGGGCCATGGAGGGGTAGCATGAATAGTATAAATAGAGACTAAACATGTTATATTCGAGTGTGACAACATAATCATGGGCTTCAATAGCAACATATAATACTTCTGTAATCCATTTTTACAATATGTGACTTATGATGGCCTTGAATAACAATGATTCATCGTGACTATATAATGGCTAATATAGTAACTAACCATGTGCCGTGATTATATGAACATGGCGATCACTTAACCAACAATTTTAAACCAACGATATGGCCCATTACTATGAATCCCTTTGACCATAAGCGAAACTGCGGGTCTATAAACAGCTGGACCCAAACTGAGCACTGGTGGCAGTACGACTGCTACTGAAGTACTTCCCAAATCGCTGGTTCCAAGTGCCAGCTCGCGGAAAAAAGTGAGTGTTCTAGTGACGATTACATCATATTTCTGATAAATCAATGTATGGTTAAAACATGCTTAAACATGTTAAAACTATGACACTTACATCACAATTCTGTATCATAAATAATGATTACCGGGAACAGCATTGAACATTTGCGAAAATATCCAATAGACATCCAGCCTCCCAACATTCTTTCTGCAGCCGTTCAGCTGGTTGACTAAGGGACGTCCAGCATGGAAGCAACCCATCCCCGTTCCGAACCAAAGGTCCCAGGCGAACTTCACACTGTCAAGAAGGCTGTACCTCAAACTTTTTCAGCAGCTCAGCTGGCTGAACTTGCATGAGCAGCTTGGGCAACCAGTGGTTGGACTTGACAAGATTTGGTTCGTATCTCTGTTAGGTGTATCTACCACTAGGGGGCCACAGAGATGGGTTCAGGGAAGGATGTATCATTTGCTTCAGTTGTGCATCTCAAATGTGTATAAATGTGTTATGTGTTGCCGCACTGGTCTAACGGTTCAGCACGAAGCGTCCTAGACATCCAATGGTGAGTGATGAGGCAGGATCTCTTGATAGCTGAGCTGTGCTCACTCCCCTTCATGGCGGCGACAATTTCTTTCAGCCAGCCGGTCAGACTGCTTCGCTCCAAAACAAGAACTTAGTCACACAAAATAAATGACATGACATGACTACAAGAACAAGAACTGATTCTGTACTGAAGAGCTGTCACCACCACAATCGCCCCAGGTAACAACAGACCCGTCGCTCAAGATGGCGGCAAAGGCAGTGTCTGTGGCCTGAACTTGTTCCACGTTCCTGAGCTTATCCTGTACGGAAGAGCTGTCACCGCCTTCATCTGGATTGCCCCATGTAATGACTGACCTGTCTGTCAAGATGGCAAGAAATGCACAGTCTGTGGCCTGAACTTGTTGCACATTCCTGAGCCGATCTTGAACTGCAGAGCTGTCACCACCAAATCTCGGATCGCCCCAGGTAACAACAGACCCGTCGCTCAAGATGGCAGCAAAGGCAGCATGCGAACCCCGAACTTGTTGCACGTTCCTCAGCTGATTCTGTACGGAAGAAGTGTCACCACCTTCATCTGGATCGCCCCAGGTAACGACTGACCTGTCGCTCAAGATGGCAGCAAAAGCCCTATGTGTGATCTGAACTTGTTGGACGTTCCGGAGCTTATCCTGTACAGAAGAGCTGTCACCACCGTAAGATGGATGTCCCCAGGTAACGACTGACCCGTCGTCCAGGACAGCAGCAAAGGCAGAACCTGTGGCCTGAACTTGTTGCACGTTCCTGAGCCGATCTTGAACTGCAGAGCTGTCACCACCACAAGGGAGATAGCCCCACGTAACGACAGACCCATCGCTCAAGATGGCAGCAAAGGCACATTGTGTGGCCTGAACTTTTTGTACATTCCTGAGCCGATCTTGAACTGCTGAGCTATCACCACCAAATCTCGGATCGCCCCAGGTAACAACAGACCCGTCGCTCAAGATGGCGGCAAAGGCAGTGTCTGTGGCCTGAACTTGTTCTACATTCCTGAGCTTGTCCTGTACAAAAGAACTGTCACCACCTTCATCTGGATTGCCCCACGTAATGACTGACCTGTTGCTCAAAATGGCAGCAAAGGCAAAACGAGTGCGCTGAACTTGCTGGACGTTCCTGAGATGATTCTGTACTGAAGAGCTGTCACCACCACAATCGCCCCAGGTAACAACAGACCCGTCGCTCAAAATAGCTGCAAAGGCAGAGTCTGTGGCCTGAACTTGTTGCACGTTCCTGATCTGATCCTGTACGGAAGAGCTGTCACCACCTCGTATTGGGTCACCCCATGTGACAATCCTCCCACTGCCGCACCACAGTGCAAAAGCCCCGCTGGTTGCTGCCAATTTTGCTTGCTGCGCAACTGCACTTAGGTGATCTCCGTCTTTGATGCCTGAAGCTTCGCAGGAGTCCATGAGGCTAGTGAGCACAAGTCCCTTTTCTGTGATGAGCTTCAGGAGGCCTTGTCCAAAGGATTTCTGGGCTAGCATTTTCAAGTCCCTCACAGTAGAACCGCGTGGAATTGACAGAGTTTCACTCCGGCCACTGGCGAGTGACACAGTGACTTGAAACATTCAGAAGCGGAAAACACAAGAAGACAATCTCTCGGAATCAAACTACAGAGATCCAAGAATCTCCATTCAAGACATTTCAAAACTATTCGAGTCATCAAGAAATCTTGAGCCCTTCAGGGTCGGAGCTACCTCGTGGCTTCAATCCTGATCCGCTAAACCAGGTCGTATTCATACGGCATGATGCTAACTGAAGACATCAATATGATACAAACATATGTAATTAAACTACAAGAAGTACCACCCTCTGTGTTTGGCCCTGCTCATCTGGACGAATCAGTCCATACAGGGCTTGGAATCCACACTTGCAAGATGCAACTAAAGTTCATTCGCTGCATTCAGAAACTGGAACGGCTCCATGCAAATGACCTTTCGGATTCGATGATTTCACTACAGAGCATGACGCTCAACATCACCCAACCCAATGACAGTGCTGGCATCCCATCTATATCATGAGCCAAACAAATGCTCTTGATGAAAGCTACCAGAATCCCCACCCTAAGAGAACGGGATCTGCTAAAATGTCTGCTACAGTATTGTACATCCTTGGTTTTTCCATCTTGAGATCCTCCCCGGTTCAATTTCGAACATGTAAAAACAATATAGTGGTCTGTTGTCTGCCCAACTGCAACTTTCATTCTGGGATGTCTGAGAGGAGGGATCTACTGATAGCATTGCCCATAACAGCCAGAAGCTAATAAATGCCATAGGGCAATGTACCTCCTTATCCAAAATGACAATCGTAATGACAACCCTCGCGCACAAGCAATGCAACTGGCAACTAGGTCCGCCTTTCTGCTTCTACTTCTGATGTTGGAGACCCAGGTTGAAAGATCCCCAGGTTGATCCAATGGGTTGTGGGTCGTTGTACTTACTTGTTAGGGCTTGAGCACCCAGTAGGTTGATCTCTGTGAAAGACCCGCGTCACTTCCCCTTTTGACAGCTCTGGGTGACCGCACATCATTCTGCAAATTCCCGAGGAATATCCTGATGCCACAGGGTCATTTCATCCAAATAGACTTCCAATCGAACTAAATTTGCCCAAACAACAGCCAGTGATCATTGCGAGTAGAATCCACGACTAGTTTTCAATCGGCATAGTTGGTGATGAGTCATATGGATGAGAGTCATATATAGTCATGATTGCTTGATCAATTTTGATAACTTGTCGCCAAACTGCTGAGAATAAATAGAACCACCAGTTGCAGCTGGCTCTCCAGCTCAGCTGAACCAGCCATAAATGAGGCCATGCAACCAGCCATGATTGACCAAGCATTGACGTACGCATAGATCACCATGAATGACAATCAAAGCACCAAGTAGTCGTTGTTGAACCAATCTTGTTTGGTTATTCAGTTCTTGCTGGTGATTCAAGCATCAAAACCACTTAGCACATCTTAGCACCCCCTGTTCCTCCCCGTATTTTGAAGCACTGAAGCCATGACCACGCTATCATCACGGGGGGCTGTAACTCCTCATGTGCGGCGCCTGTGGAGCCCTGTCCCGAACCGCGGAGCTTGTCGATGTTCAACGTCCGCCTCCCAGCAGCAACAACCCTGGGCCACTGAGTCCATCGCGGGCCTCAGCAGTAGCTATTCGTGGTGGGTATCAGCTCACTATATGGTTGGGGTCAGCCAGTCTAGCATGGTCAGTATGGTTGGTCACCTATACTAGTAGTGGGTATTAGTAGGTTGGTCTATGTGGTATACTAGTAGGTGTCTCACTATACTAGCAGTAGCTATACTAGTAGTACGGTCAGAACCTGTCGTTTGCCCGGACCCGAACAAGTCTTGATCGTCATCATCATCTCATCATCTTACCATCATCATCTCATCATCATACCATCATCATACCCCCCCCCCCCCCCCCCCC
>VSDK01002149.1:1616-57609 GCA_009767595.1 Symbiodinium kawagutii | reverse complement strand
CCCCCCTAAACCCCCCCCCCCAACCCTAAACCCTAAAACCCTAAACCCTAAAACCCTAAAACCCTAAACCCTAAGACCCTAAAACCCTAAGACCCTAAAACCCTAAACCCCTACAACCCTAAACCCTAAAACCCTAAACCCTAAAACCCTAAACCCTAAAACCCTAAAACCGTAAACCCTAAACCTTTATTTCATATGTATATTTAGGGTCTAACCCCCCTAGTCGGCCATCTGGGGTGTGTCTAAACCCCTGGCTTTTCAAAGTCTTTTCTTTTCTGTTTTCTTTTCTTCCTTCTTTTTCTTTTCTTTTCTTTTTTCTTTCTGTCTCCTTTACCCCTAGCTTTGCAAAGCCTTTCCTTTTCTTTTTTCCTTTCTTTTCCTTTTCTTTTCGTTTCCTTTTCTTTTCCTCTGCTTTTCTTTTTTCTTTTCTTCTCTTTTTCTTTTCTTTTTCTTTTCTTTTCTTTTCCTTTTCTGTCGTCTCTTTTTTCTTTTCTTTTTCTTTCCTTTTCTTTTCTTTTCTTTTGCTTTCTTTCTCTTCTATTCTTTCTTTTTTCCTTTATGTTCTTTCTTCTTGGCTTTTCTTTTCTTTACTTTTCCTGTTTTTTTCTTTGTCCTTTCCTTTTCCTTTTCTTTTTTCTTGTCAAAACTTCAAAATGAAATTGAGATTTCTGTTGTTAAATTTTTCTTTCGTCAAAAATAGGGTTCAGGCTGTTTTCTTCCAAATCCTACCCGGGGAGCTTTTGTGAAGCCTTTTTCAAAAATTTGAAAATCAAAGCTGGATTTCTGTCGTTAAATTTTTCTTTCGTCAAAGTAGGGTTCAGGGGAGGTTTTGGAGCCTTTCTTTTTCAAATTGTTTTCCCGGAAGCTTTCAGAAGCCTCCAGAGGCTCTGGAAAGCACTGGAAGCTTCCCGGGAGCCTCCGAGAGACTCCCGGAGGCTTGCCAGGCTCGAAAATTTCAGCGGTTGACGCGCCCGAAAGGGAAAAAAGCTCTCTTGGATCGCGCGCTTGCTCAGTGCCTCGGCGGGGCCCCGCCCCGCGGTGCCCCTTGCGGCGCCGTAGCGGCGCATGGTGAAACTGCCGGGGGCCCAGCCATTGCAACGAATGACAAGAACGGTTTTTTAGAGATGATTCAGGTACAAAAACATATACATATGGCTATGGGTCAAGCAGTTAACCACCAATAATGGGGTATAACAACCAGCCATTTAACAGGGAATATAATGGTTAATGATGGGGAACCAGGGGTACGGGGTTTTGACCCACAACCATATGTATATATAGATATATACATACCATCATTGTGCTTGATGGATCTTGATGGTAATGTTTCAGCATGGTGGCTGCGAACTGTGTGCAAACCATTCATTCCAAAGGTCAACAACAATCAACAATAGCGGAAAGATATAACAGTTGTCCAAAATGGTCATCCACAGTGTAAGGGTAATTTGTTACTATTTCAGCACGTCAATAAATATTGTACTGTGCCCCCCAAATCACAACAAATTTTGGTTTGCCACTTTGGGATGGTTTGGTCAATTCCATGTTGACTTTACCTGGTGGTGCGATGTCCATGTAGCTGCAGCTGTGAGAAAACTTCTGCAGTGATAGACGTGATGTACATAATATGCACACCGTTATATTTTCAGTAGTAGGGAGTACGTGCACACAAACAGAAGCCTACACGCATACAGATGCAAAACAGACTTGGATATTCACATTCACATTCACATTTACATACATCACAATTACACACATACATGTGTATACATATACACGTACACATACGTAAATGAAAATAAATAAACACGTATTGCGGATTACGGACTGACTCTTTGTTACTATGAGTCGTAAGTCTACTTCTTGATGGTTCCTCATGAACATCGGAATGGGCACCGCACCAACTGATGCACCAGCTGCCCTGCGGGATCCCTATCGCAGCCGCTGAGAAGCCGGTTCCCAATTCGGCTTCCGTTTGCTGGTGCTCCACCATGACCTGCGCACTAGCGCCTCCATGTCCAACCCAATCTCTACCAGTGCCCCTGCCGGCTTGGTTTCAAGGGGAATTGGTATATAATGCTTCATTGATGGCTGATGCTAATGATTACTCAACATACTGCTGGTGGAGCGATACTGGTTGACCGTGTTACGATGGATTCTTGTAAGGATTGAAATTTCAATCTTGGCTGCCGAGATCAAAGCTAAACTCAGGGGCAGCCTGAAAAATCTGAGATCCGATGTCGAAACATGTCTTAGAAATTAAATGTGCTGCTGGTACCCTACAAATATCGTAACTTTAATATAAAACATGAAGAATTATCATGAATCATCCGTGCAGGTACCTATAGTACGTACTGGATAATTGTGTATGCGCGCATGTGTGCGAAACGTATGTGAAATCTATGGGAAGCGTATGTGTGGCCACTATCATTGGGCAGTTGCTCACCTGGTGTACTGGGCTCCCAGCGTCATCCATCTCGGGAGCGAATTTGCCCATCTGGCCGCGACGCCAAAATGGGTCCACAAATGCTCTAAAACCACAGCTGAATCATCGTACTAGCATCAATTTTCAGTAGAGCAACACACTAAATGATTGGGACAAGAGAACTCTATATATACAGGTCAGTGGGAAAAACAGAAATTTCACTCAAAATTATCCACATGGATCTTTGTGGCCCACATTGTTTCTTATACTTGTATAGTTTTATCATGCATTATCATGCATACTGTGAGTTGCATAGATCTCCTGATAGGTTTGAGTTTTGTACATGGATCTTTCAAAAATAGAGCATTCCTTACAGAAATTGGTGGATAAGTCTATTTTTAGTCTGAGTGGGAAACCATCAGCTTGGGGGCATTTCATACAAAACGTTTGGGCAACCTCAAGTGGGGTGTCCCAACTCCATTCAGTAACAGTGACCCTACTCAAAAGGAACACTAGCCACAGTCAACCAACGACAGTAGGTACAAATATTGATATCTAGTTCACATGCATGTTGCGTCTAAAGTATTCTAAAGTATCTTACCTAACTCCAAGGTCAATACGGATACCCACTAAGCACGGTATCTCGATTGATTGGAAGTCGACCCGGTAAGCCGGGTCAAAACATGCCAACGGACACATCTCCTGAACCTGGTGACCCCGAAGCTTAAATCCCAAGGGCCAACAAACGATTCACCTTTGGCCCAGACAGTGCGCATCAACGGACACCCTGGGCTATGGGTTGTGACATATCAACCATAAAATCAACCGCCCAACCATGGTCATAACCACTCCTCTAAAACATCCTATGAATGTCCCTCAACTCATACCCAACCAGAACCACTCAACAGTCAGTAGTTGGCTCATGAAAGCGTATCGTGGTTATGTTGCAGTTTACATGTCAGTGAATAGTTGCTGTTATGTTATCTTAATCATTTTTTTGACATGTGCGGTGTGTCTTAAAGTTGGGAACCCGAACCCAAAAGAATTGTTTATTGATAAAAAATGATTCATGACTTGGATGATGGTTGGGGGTATCCCCATCTTGAGAAACCACCGCAGTCCGAACAAACCCCACGTAGCAATGACTCGTGCATGGGAAACAACACCTCAGTCGGAGGCATCACGACTTCAGCTGGGCAATTTTTTAGCCTTCTGGCTTGCCAGCAGGCCGAAGTGACCTTTTGGCATCGGCCAGTCAATAACCATACCATGATTGGTGGCTTAACCATTGATTAACCATGAACTAATAATAAACCATGATATACCATGATGACTACCATCCACCATTGATTAACCATTGAACCTGCGTGGTTGGTGGTTGAAACATTCCTGAAATTCGTGGCAATTTATCAACCCACGATCCCATTTTGTCATTGGAACTTACACCAACCAGACACCTGGGCCAACAGACATCAGTGACATCACCAACCCAATGATGAATAATGATTAATGGTAAAAACCAAAAAGCATGTAGAAGGCGATCAAGATCATCGGATGATCGTTGTGATCAGCTAAGATGTATGGGACCAATGTGATCCCTTCAAATCGGGATGACGATACAGCCAACGATTAACGATACAAAGTGGAAAGCCCAAATCGTCGTCCGAGACTGATATACTCAGTGGGGAAGTGGGAGGTCATGAGATAGTTGGCACCACGCACATCTTCTTAAGAAGAGTTTTTGATGGAGTTTCCGTTTTTTGTTTTTGCTCTGTTGGTTGGAAGGTCCCGCTGTAAGATGGACAAGATAAACATAGATATTTAGAGATGTTCATAGATTATAAAATGACTTTGGTAATAACATAATAACAATTAATAATAATGATTCAATAATGATGCTATGCCTATGGGGGTTTGCCATTTGGTTTCATGGGTTGCTCTTTCCAATTCGCTTTGGGCTGACCTGCAGGTTCTGCTGAAGAGCGCGCAGCAGGTCCTCCTCTTTCTTGACGTCGAGCAGGTGCTGCTGACAGCATTCCCAAGCGATTCGGGAAACTCCATGGCCATAGTGTCGTAACAATAGTTATAAATGAAAGATCAGGTGGCAACAACTCTGGCCTTTGCGGAGGCGATGGCCATGCGTAAGGCGGACTCCTTAGAACACAATGGCGAGCAATAATAGTGCGAACAAATAGGGGGCCATAGGCTATTAGGATGCATTTCGTGATTTTAAGGAACTCTGACAAAGACTTACCACAAATTCTTCATAGGGGGCTAATAATGAACAACAATGGCCCACCCGCAAGCTATTTGTGGACGCGGTATATGTATCATGGTGTATATGGTGGTTTCTTAGACTGGGGGCGCGGAAATGCCAACCACGCTGAAACACTCTAGGAGCACTCGCTGGAATGCTTTTCAGCTGGGCGAGAGCTGTAAACGAAAGGGGGCTCGCGCCGTCTGCTGCAGGGAATCACTCTGGATGTGAGCAAAGGGTGAATCTTCCACACCGGTCCATAATTATGTTTGTTCAAACATCCAGATCGTAAACTGACGTAAGCCACGCAAAGAGATTGGAATCTTTGGAAGCGCGTTGGAGAGCACGTTTCTTTCTGGCAGATTGAAACTCCGGATCATAGACCAAACACCATTCCCCTTTAGACAAGGCCTTAGTCAAGGGTTCATGTTTCCACGGTTTCGTAAATCCATCGGCCATTTCTTGATCACTGTCGACCCATCTAAGAAGAACATTCGCTTGTTTGAATTTTTCTTTTATAGCCAAAAGTTTAATAGCCGTGCGTTTTCTCCAAAAATATTTCGAGGCGCCATCAAAGATATTTCGAGAATCCCCAATAAGACCAGAACAAAACTGGAAAGATACTCATCATGTTTTCTGAAATCCAAACGTTCCGAACAGCACATGTCATAAAAACAAAGTTTAGCAAACTCATGGGAATCCAAGGAATTTCCGGACATCTGAGCTTCGGCAGAAGTTGAGCTCCGAGCGACCCTTCTAAGCCTGCGACTTGTCCATGACAATACTGAAAATTTTGTCTTCTGTCCTTGAAGTGCACCTTCTTCAGCGAGAAGGGTAATTTGACCTCCTTGACTGGACAAATCACGCCTAGTGGCCCATGAAACATCAGTGAAAGTCACAAGAGCGCAAGGTCCTTTCATCGATTGAAAGTGAAGACCATGATCATACCTTTGTCTCTGAAGCCTGACCAAACGATTAACTGCAAGAATGTCAGATATCGTGGCACTTTCAACACATCCCTGCATGTGACTCACCGTTGACAACAACCATGGAGCTGATTGAGTAGCCCTCCAATTTAAAGCTCCCAGACTTTGTCTCATCTGGGGTTTCTCAGAGGGGGCGGCCTCTGCGAGAATATCAGCTTCCCGTTCGTTTGAAATGTTCACTTCGTCAATTTGAAGAGCAAACTTCTGTTGTTGCAGAACTATATCAAATTGATTCCTGACGAACCTCACGGCCACAGTAGATGATCGTACTGTCCATGGCAGATTCCCAGGATTCCCAACTCCCAACTTCCAAAATGGAAGCGTTCACGCAGCCTTTAAATACTTTTCTCATAAACACGTTTGAAAAGACACTTGTCGAGAGAATGAGGAATCCAACCATCTTGTAAAAGAAATTGACTAAGAGAATCAAACCACTTCTTCGGAGCATTGAAAAGACTACAAACAGCTTTGGGAATGCGTAAGATCTCATGGCTCCGTGCCCTGCTGCAAAAATTGGAGACGTCACGGGAACACGCCGTGCCTATGGCCAAAAAATTATCTGATTTTGCGGTCTGCGGAACTGTGAAAATCAAAGCACTATGCGAACCAGGAGCGTCAGGCGCCATCCTCCAGGAAGGAGCAGTTTGCCAAGGAGCTCCAGTTCCTCCACACCTTCGGGTTCAAAGGCATGCCAACGCATGCCCAACCCTCGCCACCGAAGGATGGCCATGCGGGTGTCTGCGACGAAGGTCTGCAGGTACTCCATGGCTTCATCGCCGTTCAAGCACCCGCCGCGAGGAGCAAGTTCCTCCGCGAATGCCTTGAGGCTGTAACGAAGACGCCCGTTCACCCACCAGGCCGTAGCACCGAGCAGCACCGTGGCCACGGCTCTCCCCAACGCGCACTGCGTGTGGGGGGCAGTCCGCAGGCCAAACGAAGTGGCCCACAACTCCGGCAGGTGATCTGCAGTGTTCCAGAAGGTGCCCGCCCAAGCGGCGCTGAAGACCAGCAGTGCTTGAACAGTCAGCTGGGAGGTCATTGCTGCAACTCAGGTGGGGAGAGTCGAGGGTGCGAGGAACGAGGGGGACAGACACACTTGAGCAAAAAAATTTGTTGGGTGTGTTGTGGGAGTCTGACTGTGTGAGTCTTTTCTCCTTTCTTTCTTCTTTCTCTCTCTTCTCTCCTTCTCTCTCTCTGTCTTCTCTCTTTCTTTCTCAGTCCCTCTGTCTCTCTTTTTCTTGTCTCTCTGCTTCTTCTTCCCCTACGCCGCTTCCGGTTCCCAACCCGTCGCGCCTCGGCAGCGCGAAGCGGCCCTTTGACGGGGGGTCAGGTCCATCTGGGACCTCCCCCCCTGTGGCTGGGCACCCGTGTGACTTCATCGACCTCGGGGGTTTATTGATTACCCAGGGGGGGGCTCTTCCCGAGGTCTCCATCACACGGAGGGGCTCCTTGGGTTGCCCTTCCCTTTTTAGAAAAGCAGCGCTTGCATTAACGACCTGCTGCCTACTCGGCTTTCAAATACAGCGTTGTACCAAAGGATATATAGCCAAAATTGCATCATGGTCAGTTCTTCAATTCTTAAATCGTAGATCTGTGGCCCGCACCGATCCGTGTGCTGAACGAAAAAATTGTTCACAGATGCTCTGCGTATGTTTTTTTTTGTCCCGCCCTGCCCCCCCCCTTAAGATGCGTGCAGAAGCAGGGTTCTTTTTTGCCATGCCGGAAGTCACGGGCATGCTAAACGCTAGGCAAGCAGTTTGATTGCCAGATACATCTTCGAGCAAAAGCGAAACGGTTGCTGAACGGGCATACTCAGCTTGCAGAGGGCAAAGCCAATGTCAAACGGAAGGTTTCGCGCCGCAACGCGAAACCCCACTCGCCGCAAGCGATTTCGGAGCCAAAGTTAACAACATATTTGCCGAGGGCAGACACGCGAAAATCGAAGTTGCACACTTTCGGCTTTAGGCGGCTTTTTTTCAAGGGCGCCGGCACATGCATCCATGGATGAATGAATCTTTTTACCGCAGACAAAGCCAAATTCAGAATGAAGGTTTTCGCGCGCCAACGCGAAACCCCACTCGCCGCAAGCGACTCGGAGCCAAAGTGAACAACATATTTGCCGACGGCAGATATGCGAAAATCGAAGTTGCACATTGTCGGGTTTAGGCGCGTTTTTTCGGGGATGCGGGCACATGCATCTATTGGTGAACCCAGCTGGTTACTGACAGCACAATGCAACGAATGTTTCTCAAGCGTGCCCGGCAACATGCCAGTTGGGAAAATAAGACGGCAAAAAAAAATATCAACAAGAGAATATGTCGCTCAAACAACTGCTTGGCTGCGATGCCGAGAATCAACACCGTTGATCTTTTGCATAGCGCTTCCAGGCCCCATCACAAGAGAAAATGCTAAACCCTAAACATTGCGGCCTGATCGGGAGCGTCATTTGTTTGGCAATGTGTTCTTGTATCCTGACAGAGTTGATCACGCATTTCTTTGCTCCAAGAATTCTGAAAAAATGTCAGGCAGCTCGTACTAGCCAGCAAATGCACATGGGAGAATGCTAAACCCTAAACATTGCAGTTTCACGACAGCACGCATTACTTCGGCAATATTTTTTTCGCATCCTTGGATATTATGTAATCTTGACCAGAAACAAATCAGGTTCGTTATCGGCAAATTGTTACATTTTCTTTCAAACATGTTCGTTTGTGTATAATCTGCTATCTTGTGTGTATAACATGCCAAGACGGCACATTGATTTTACTTCCAAATTTTCGAAATGCAAAAATTCATACAGCATTAGTTGAGCTTCCTTGATTATATCAAAAAATCTGAAAAATTTTGGAATTTTTCCTGCATCCCTATCAGTGTTTGCCATCCCGAACCAAAATGCTCAGCGAGCTAAACATAATGCTGTAAATGGCAAACAACATTTTTTTTTACCGCAGCAAGAAAACCAGCTACAGGGAGAAAAGCAAACAGATATGGACACAATACGGGAAGGAGGGACCAAGGGGAAAAATGATTTTCTCAAATGACATGGGACCAATGGGCGGGTGGGTGTATGCCAACGAAAACAAAACAACACATGGTGTAAGATCACTGTCAAACAGCGCGTTGAAAACCTAAAACCCTAAACCCTAAACCCCTAAAACCCTAAACCCTAAAACCCTAAAACCCTAAACCCCTAAAACCCTAAACCCTAAAACCCTAAACCCGAAAAACCCTAAAAAATCGCAAAATCTCAGAGTTCCAAAAGTAAAAAAACTTTAAAAACTCAGGGAAAACGTATGAAGTTCTGGGCCAACGACGGGGTCTGCGCGTAGTAGTACTCAGGGTAACTGTTAGATGGAGGACTAATAGTCACTATACTAGTGGCTTGGTCTAACAAAAAAGAAACGACAAGAGAGAATGACGTGAGGGATGTGAGGGATCACAAAATATGGAGAGTTGTGTAGGACTACTTAGGGAATATTTTTGTGATGCGCTCTCAGATATCTCTAGGATTATGACGGCCAAATTGAACCACACACCCAAATAGTATTGGACTACACCAGTGGTAGGCAGCCCTACAATGCCGTCCCATGTTAGATCTACTAGTCATTGCGGCACAACAACAACAACAACAACAACAACAACAACGATCTTTTGGGGGGACGGAGAATCACCCGCAACCAAAGGCGTGTTCTTCACTGGGAATCTAATCAACAGTGATAGTTGCACAGCCCCAACGACGTATCCGCGCCATCATTCAACTTACTCTGACAGCTCTTGAGAAACTCCGTATCCTCGCCACTAAAATTGTATTATGGCTATGGCTCAGAACGTCCAAACTTGGATGCTTCCCAACTATGGTGGTTTCTCAACTTTCAGGGGTATCCCCAAATCATCCCATAAACCAAGCATTTCTGGGGTCCCCGAACTGGCTCGAGAAATCTCTACCTATAAAAACAACCTTTCTTCAGGACAGTCCAGGCCCAGCGTTCCAACATGGATCCCCACCAGCCGTTGCGGGACAGCTCGGTGGCGATGGAGTTGCCAATGACCCCAGCACCGATGATGATGGCATCCTGGGAGTCCCACTACAACTGGGCCATGATGGGCTGGTTGTGGCTAGGCTGGGAAGGATCCTGGGATGATCAGTACCATTGGGCACCTAGTTGTGGCTAGGATCCCCCGTCATCACTCGACTCAATTGAATCTCAAGTTGTGGATGCCATTCGAGCTATGTTTACACGTCTTTGTAGCATGAGTGCCTTGATTTATCAGACTCTTCGTCCTACTCATCTTTCAAGTTCACCGTCACTGAAGGAGGAATACTTCGGCATCATCATCCACAACTGGTCCTTAAACTAACCATACCATGCTGTGGTCATTGAAGAGCAATTTGCACCCTCGACAAGCCCAGTTCCCCGGACGCGAGTGCCGTTGAGGTCCGGACATAGCTCCTGGAAACACGAATCAACAAAGTGGGGAGCAGCAGCAGTCACGTCTGCACATGCGGTTTCTCAAGCTAAGCTAAGCTCCCCAACAGTTTTCAAACTTTAGGCAGACCTAATCAGTGTGAGTAGTGTGACAAACTATAATCATCGCTGGTGCTGGGGTTGATGCTGGGCTAGATCAATTCTATTCTCTGGATGGTGTACTAGAACTGAAAACACTCACAAATTCAACAACAGTGCCATCTGAATCCGTGCCACACTCCTGCCATAGATGGGATGTATGAACGGAAACATGATGAGATAAGAGCTTGTGATGTGTCTGGAACTATGATGTACTGTAATTATGTAAGCCTAAATTGGAAAACAGTTTCTTTATTTTCGGATGTTTCCCTATCAAAACTGAGGAATCCTTCACATAAGTCTATTGTTGCACTTTGAC
Source organism: Symbiodinium kawagutii (assembly GCA_009767595.1). Taxonomy (NCBI): domain Eukaryota; class Dinophyceae; order Suessiales; family Symbiodiniaceae; genus Symbiodinium; species Symbiodinium kawagutii. The sequence goes on along the minus strand of VSDK01002149.1, from coordinate 47,060 downwards.
CCAAAGAAGCTCCATACCTCCGCAGCAAAGCTACACAAACCTTTTCGGCCAACTCAATTGCCAAGCACACGGCAAGGCCAATGGCGGTCACTACAGCTCCAGGGCAACTTTGATCACGTTGTCTTGATACCTGAGACATTGTCACATCAACAAACCCCAAGACTGTCCTGATACAGTAGATCAACCACCAACAAATTCTCAAACCAACTGCAAATTTGCAACCCCTGTCGAAGTAAAATACGTTCGCAAGCTTCCAGCTGCTGTCTCACAGAGCGTCAGCTGACCTTCCAAAACGTCACAGCCAAGATGCTCAGTTGCCATGGTGAACGCTTTCTGGATCTCCGATAGTGGGAGGGTGTGGGTGATGATACCTTCCCAAGACTGCGATTTGGGAGGCTGACACGATGCTGTCGAATGATTGTGTGGAGCCCCAAGTGACTAACGCTCTAACCATTACAGTGGTTGATCATTAATCACCACTGATTCCAGTTGAAAGCCATTGTCAATCTATAACTACTATTATCAACATTAATCGACCCGATAAACAATCCATGGATATCAATGGTTAATTTTTGATATTGTTAATCCAATATCATATGACCCAATATCATATAACCCAATATCATATAACCAGATTAACCATCCATAGCCATCAATAATCATCATTCACCATCATGAATCATGAACCATCACCGGCCCTGAATTATCGGGCTGGGGGTGGGAGCAACCAGTGGGAATGACCCTCCTCCACCACAACGTGCGGCTCCATGGGCACCATTCCATGATCTGTAACAATCCGCATGTTGCATGCATGTATACAGGTACATATGGGTGTTTCTCAAAATAGAGGTACCCCTGAATCATCCAATATCCATCATTTTTAGTCATAAATCAACCATTTTGGGGTTCCCATGGGTTCCCCTACTTTAAGAAACGACAATCTGATACACTATGGCACCCTTTCCAATGATTGCAGGCGACATTTCCACAGCTACGGCAGTGTCACCACGGCACCTTCCGTGTTGAACTGTCCACGTTCCAGCAGATCCACAGCCTCTGGAAAGTCCACACCTGAACAGCTGTGAGTCACTGGAAGCGTCGGCGCAGCTACTACAACTCCACCCACAGCAGAAAAATGGAGAATGGGTCGGATTTATGACGAGTTTTCACAGATGAGTCTTGACGATGGATCATTGCACAGTCCATCTTGCGACATGTGCGACTTGCATCTAGCCCAAAGGTCGGATGTTCGTTGCAATTTCTGTAGAAAAATCGACTTCAAACTCCAGTGGCTCACCTGGATCTGGATAGACTGAAGCCATCAACACCACATTCTTCCGAAAGAACTTCTCGAAGTGGAAGTGGTAAACCTCAAGATCTGCCGCCGACCTTGAGGTTCAAAACTTGTGCCATGAACAGCTTGAGATCTCCAGCGTTTCGGCATAGCGGGTGTGTATACGATAGCGGGTGTGTATACGCATGTATGTACAATATATTTATAAGCACACAGAGTTGTTCAGATATAGATAGATGTTCTCACAACAACAGCTAATCATATACGTTATACCAAACATTTGAAACAAACCAACCAATTTCGTCATTCGTTTCAATATATTCATTGATGACATTGAATCATCATCCATATTCACCAACATAAACCATCAGAATCTCTCAACCCTAAATATGCACCAACATAAACCAACATAAGCCACCAAAAACCATCCTAAGTCATCAAACAATCATCAACATCTTCACCTCACTCCGGTTTTTACACATCTAAAACCAGAATGACTCAGAATGACTCAATGACAATCAATTTTTTCAGGTATAAAAAACATGTAACCTGACATCCTCGACCATCATTCATCATTTTCTTGTTGGTGATTGTCCCCTAACCAGCGATCAACAAAATGGTTGTTGGTGATTGTCCCCTTCAACCATTGTTGACCATCATGAACCATTAATAACCATTAATAGCCATCCTCAACCATCATGAATTATTGTTGGTGATCGTCCCCTACTAGTAACCATTAATACCATTTTTCAGGTATAAAAACATGTCAAAATCCAATCCCCCACCATCGACTCCAGCTGTGGCGGCTGAGCTGCGAGGTCATCGGGGCCCCCGAAGGCCACCACGGTGCCGCCGCTGCGGACCAGGTCCAGGGCCTCGTTGATGGTCTCCTGTGGACGCACCACGGCCGTGCGCCCCGAACAGGGACCACGGGGAAGCAACGGACCCAGGGAGGGCACCAGCCGATGTGGGCCACCTGGGTGTGGTAGGTCATCTGGTGGATTTCGGATGCTATCTAGTCCAATGGCACCTGGATTTCGGAGAATTTTTTGTGATGTTGCCATTGGACTGCTGTGTTACCGTGCTTGGTTTTTGTTCGTGGTTGTTTGATTTGATGATGTGAGGTCGAAAGTTGATTGCATCGCACATGCCTCCGTCTTGTGTAGCATAACAGGACAATAAGTATAAATCAAAACAGCATAGTCCATTTCCTTCGCCAAAGGCGTCTGGTTTTTTCCGTTGGCCGAGTGCTTTCATCTGCTGCTTTGGTCACTCACACATTGACAACCAACGACCTTCAACTCATTTCCGCCAGAGCTTCATCCCTATACACCTTGATCAGTCAACAAAATCCATCCTCCCACCCTCCCAGGGCTTCACCCCCAGCCATCCCCCAGCCATCCTCCCAGCCATCCTCCCAGGGCTTCACCAGGGGCTACCGCCATCCCCCAGCACCCTGGCAGCTCCTGGTTGTGGCCCACCATCTCCAGCACCACATCCGCGCCCCGCGGCGCCACCCGGTGCACCGCCTCCCCCGCCGTAGCGCCGAAGGCGCCCGTGGCGGCCAGGGAGCGGCGGTAGCTCAGGGGCTCCACGGCGATGATGTGCCTGGAAGGCAGGGGAAGGTGAAGGAATGCTTGATGGATGGGTTAGTTGGATGGTTGGTTGGATGGTTAGTTGGATGGTGAATTCTTGAGATAATGCTGATTAATTGCTGGTTGTTGCTTGGTGGTTACAGTAATCAGTGATTCATTGATGGAAATTGTTCATGCTGGTGAATGGTGGTTAGTGGTTGATGATGGCTTGTGACGGTTGATAAGCATTGATGGTTGACAATTGGTCATTACTGCTTGACTAATGGTTCTTTAGCAATCAGCTGGTCGAGCAATAACCAACGATCATCGGGGTTTGACCAACAACAGCATAAATACAATGATGATAATCATGATGATGATGATGATGATGATGATGATGATGATGATGATGGTGGTGGTGGTGGTGGTCGTGGTGGTGATGATGATGATGATGATGATGATGATGATGATAGTGGTTGTGGATGATGCTGTGCATGTTGTTGATGTTGGAAGTTGGAAGGGCTTGGAATCCTGGTATTGACATGGGAGGTATCTCTTCCCATCATCATCGCACCTCCATGCTGCAGTGAAATATTCACCGCATCCCACGGTGTTCGCAATCCAAACATGATCCCGAAACAGCAGCGGTCAGGACGACCTCTCCACCACAAGCCCTATATTGATATAGGTGTATATGATTTCATAACTTGTTGGTGGTTTCAAGCTCTATGAAACATATGAGATAATCAACCAATGAGCTAATCAACCCTTTCAAACATGTTTAAACCACCAGCCAAATCAGCATGAAAGCATCTGAAACCCATAAGGGCAGTAGATGGCACCCCATGGCACCATGCTGCCTGGCGCAAAGCTGCGAGAGCAGCCGCGTGGCCAAGAGTCCGTTCTGGCCTTGCCTGGGGCGTGCAGCTTGAGCAACCGCTTGGTCCACCATCAATGAGGAGCAGGAGTTGGTTCCACTCGAGGAACCAACAAAAACAGGTGGTGGTGATGGTTACCAGGGCTGAGACTGGTTGATCAATGGCGCTGAACAACAACAACAACAACAACAACAACAACAACAACAACAACAACAACAAGAACAAGAACAAGAACAACAAGAAAAGCAAGAACAGCAAGAACAACAAGAACAACAAGAACAACAAGAACAACAAGAACAACAAGAACAACAAGAACAACAAGAACGACAAGAACAACAGCAGCAGCATCAACAACTTACGATTACATAGAACTAGCACAGAGTCAAATCAACAACCAGAAAAGTGGACAGGATGTGAATCACTACTCAACAATCTCAGAATATTGATGTTGAACTATGATTTCTTAACTATACTCTCATTTAGTCATACTAGTTAAATGATAACTATTAACCAATCTTGAAATGATGATTCAGTTTTTCAATTTAATTTGTTCGGTATGATATTCGTTGCAGTAATCAACAACTATTAGTTAGCCAATACTGTCCAACCACCCAATGATTATCAGAAATCCCTGTTCATCTTCATGATCGACTATTTCGAGGCTGGGCATGCGATCATCTGTACATCAACCATAATCTCCTGGTTCAAGTCATGTTGGGATACAACAATAGGGACCAACAACAGCGTAGGTACGAGTAACAAATTAATTTGAAAGTGTTTCAAAGATACAACAACCTTGCCCTGCTTGCCTCATAGGCGTATCGCAAAATTGCCGTGATGAGAAACTCGGATAACTGCACATTGGAAAATTGCCAATTCATTTTTGATTTTTTTTGGAAAATAACTCCGGTATCCAGCACTTCATTTTTGTTGCACTGACCCTGAAACTGAACAGCAGGGCATTGGAGTTCATTCTCATCTGGAGCTCTAAAACTTTGTCGTGACCAAATGTCAAACAACGATTTTTGTTCGTGATCCAGAGCATCCCAAGATAAACTATATCACTTTTCCCACCATGCCTTCCCCCCATTGAGAACATTCATCAAATTCAGTACCATCTTTCCTTGCAAAATAGTGTCAACTCTGTGATTCCATTCATATCTAGTTTGATTTATATCCTATCTTGTCCACTTGTTTGCAAATTATGTAATTGTATATGCATGTTTGACCACACAGCTGTTTGAATGTGATTGACATGCCTGTGTAATGTATCGCACAAACACATTGACATGTTTAAACCAGCACCGCCTCGTTGCCAAGTGACCCTTGCACAACGACAGTTTTGCCAATCATCGGTCCTAGTCTCCTCGACAACGGTATTTCACTTCAGCATCCACTTGTGTAACCGCAACCCGAAGTTACACCATGTTGTTTCCCAGGGAACCCTAGTGGCTGAACTAAACGTTGCTGAAGCAATCCCTAACCACCCAACCTTGCTTTCTGAGAAGCGCTGGCCCCAAATTGAGGCATTTGTGGACCCATATTATCCCCGACTGATACCTCTCACACATGGGCTTGTCCATCGCCAGGATGTGCTCCCAAGCATTGCGGGTTTCTGATTACAAACACATAGAAACCAATAAAAACCATGATTTACCATTCACCAGCGCTACATCTACTTCATCCTGAACCACTAGTCCGCCATCCGGCCATTGACTAGCCACAATTGACCATAAACCAGCAATCAGCTGTGATAGATCCACACATATCCACCATGATGAATCATTAATTTGCATCAATTAGTCTCCATTACCCCATGATAAATCATTAATTAGGGTTAATCAACCACTATTACACCATGATGAATCATTAATCAGCCTTAATCAGCACTAATCAGCCTTAACCAGCATTAGTCAGCATTCATCAGCATTAATCAGCATTCATCAGCATTAAATAGGACTAATTAGCCACTGTTAACCAACAATTTCCCATCAAATTCACCACCACGAACCCTGACATGCCATGCTCCCCGCCGTGGCACCGCCGTCCCAGCTCCTCAAGGCCCGCAGCAAGGTGCCCAGCGCTTGCGCCAGGAGCATTCGCGGCTGGCACTCCTGGTGCTCCATGACGGGCGATCAACAGGAGATACGGTTCATGGACAACAATAAGATTAGTAAGTTTATTAGCCAATTGTTACTGTTAATGAAAACTGTTTGATATTAGCTGTTTATTAGCCAATTATATAAACCAAACATAGTGTTAATCAATATTAGCCATAATAGCTGTTTATTAGCCAATTATATAACTATTAATATTCATAACAGCATCTTATGGCTAATAATCATAATAAGATCTTTTTTTCTATTACTTAATAATGTTATCTTAATGTTCATATTGATTATCATCATAAGACTAACTATTCTAACATTTATGGATAATTAACATTAATAGCATCACTATCAATAACTCAGATTATCAATAATTGATAAGTTAATACGATTAGTAAAATTATCTTTTTAATAGTTAATAATGTTATATCATCAATGGCACCATGTTATATCTTCTGTTGATCAATGGTTGATTAATCCAGATGTATAGCTATTATCTATAACATTGATGGATAATGATATGTTATCAATAGCAACACAGTCTTGCTTCATGTTAATGGATAATAGCAAGACTAACTATAACATGAATGGATGATGAACATATTAACGGTAACTTATAGTAATAGATAATAATGAGATATGGTTAATGGATCATAATGATTCTTAATTAATATCATTAATGTTATGTGAATAGTGATACTGATCATTATCATAAGATTAACTATTATAACATTGATGGACAATTTCAATAATGAATCGTGTTGTAAATTAACTTATATCAATTAATGATCACTAACATTTATGGCTGATATTAAGATACTTTATGGCTAATAGAAAGATTGTCCAAATTGTGAGCCATAATATTCATCTTTAACTATTACTATTCATAACAGTATCTTATGATCTTGTGGCTGATAATCTTATGTTGATACTGTCAATGAATGATTAATGAACGGCTAAATAATCTCAAACATGAACATTATGACTAATATTCATATACTCTTAGTGAAATGAATGGCTCAAAACTTGTTGATACCGTTCACGAACGGTTAATGATGGCTGACAAACAAAATGTTGATACTGTTAATATTATGGTTAACATTATGAGATTGTCGTTAATTGATGATATTATGGCTAATTTTAAGATACTGTTGATGAACACAATTATTATCCATGAGATGCTATTCATACTAATGAACATGGTTATCAACATGATAATAACTTATGTCAATGAACGGCTAATAACTTGCTATCAACAGGTTAATATTTCTATGGCTAATTAATGCTAATAAATCAATGTTAATTAAATACAATAGCAATACATAGCACGGCTAATGCTAATTATAGAAATGATGCTTAATAGTAGTATGCACGAAACAAAATAACATGGCTAATAGTTATGTTCATCTCAGTATCAGTATGGCTAATACTATAAGATACAACACATTTAAATGTTCGTATATTGTTATGGCTAGTAATTGTTCATACTATATCAATACCGACAATTACGGCTTCTTTACTGTGCAAGGGAGACAAAACATAATGAATGAGTGTCAAATGACAAGAGATTAATTGATGACAGGGACAATGACGTATGGCTAATTACAATTTATTAGCCATAATAGTAGTGACAGAGACAATGCCAGGCTTTTACTGTTAGTAGATGCCAATAGTGATTGATGACAATGTCATCATGAGCTGCTAAATGGTGGTTATTAGCCATTGTCAATTCCTTGGGAACAGCCATCATGATCCAACCATCACCTGGCACAGTCATCATGACCTGTCCCAAATCATTTGGAAATCCCAGCAAAGTGATTCTGTTGGTAGTATCATGAATGCATGCAACCATCATTCACGCTGACTTTGAATGGTCACGATTATATAGCTAGCATCATGAATCTCGTGCCTCGTGCAGTATCGTGTAGTAGTGGTGGGGATGGCTCGATATATCAATTTTCAGGACTGCTTCAATATGTGACCAACATTGGGTAATCGTCGCAGCAGCGCGGTACTCATACGTCGGTCATGGTGTTGGAATGTTCACATCTCGATGCCACCAGCTGTGAGTGCTGAGCTCCTATTATCGGGCAACGTTCCGCCGCATTGGGCACTGGACCACAGACTCTATAGTTTCTCCCTATGCATTCACATTTTTGGTTTCTGTCCCCTCCTGTGCAGTAATTAAGCATGGTTGACCGCCATTGAGCGGGCTTGCTATTGCCCATTCAGTCTCCATAGTCTTCACCTTCGTTGGTATTGAAATGCATACGAATCATGACTTAAGTGCAAACCATCATTCACTATCACATGTAATTATCAACCAATTGCTTAACTATTAAGATATTAATCATTAGTTGACCGTTGAATAACCGTTAGCTGCCCATTGATCTACCACTTTTACCCAGAAAACCACCATAGTCATAACCGTTGACCGTTGAATAACCGCGTTAACTGCCCATTGATCTACCATTTCGACCCATGGCTGTGGGTCAAACCCCTGTACCCCTGGTTCCCCTATCATTAACCAGGCTGTTTTCCCTATAGTTTTGTTGGTTGTTAACCACCATTATTGGTTGGTTAACGTTGACCCATGGTCCACCATGGTCCACCATGGTCATTCACACGGCGCTTTACGGCACCAGCAGCTGAGCAGCTCCTTGATCTTGTAGCTGTACAGCTCATGACTCGTGAAGATCTCCTGGGCAGCGATGCGATTCCCGTGATGAAGCGTTCAGTAACCATCCATGGACCATTGATTCCTCATTGGTGAACAGGATTCATGAACCACTATCAGATCATTATCATTGCCATGAATTACAAATTGATTCATCAGTGATTCACAAATAATTGGGGATTCATGAACCACTATCATGGCCATGATTTACAAATTGATTCATCATTGCTTCATCATTGATTGGCTATCGGCCATTCATGAGCCATTTTCATTATCATTCATGATCAAGCACCCATCGCTGATGCACTATCAAGACCTCAATATCAAGACCACTATGATTATCAACGACTATGATTATCATCATCCATGATCAAGCACCCATTGCATGAGCTTTGATCGACCACCGCTGACGGCGAGTATAGCACAACTGAATCATCCGAGCTTCACAAAAGGCGCCTCTCACCGGAGAGGGTTCCAACAGCACCTCAGCTGAGTGCTGAGTCATGAAGAACCACCGTGGTGTACCAAGATCAATCGATAACAACCTTTAAAGGTGCTTCGTTCGCAGAACCACTGTTTTCAGAACTTGCTGGTTGAACTACTGTGCGTCCGGAAGATTCAAAATACAGCACTTAAACGCAACCAAAACATGACATCCTCATGGCATCGCATGGCACGCCGAGGTCGAGGCACGTTGTGCACCTTCTCGTCGAACCAATCTGCCCGTTTGGAGACATGGGCCTTGCGACACCATGGTGTGACTTCTCAAGGCGACACATGGCTATGGGTCAACATTAACCAACCAATAATGGTGGTTAACAACCAACAAAACTATAGGGAAAACAATGGTTAATGATAGGGGAACCAGGGGTACGGGGTTTTGACCCACAGCCACATGTGCCATGGTCCTGCAATGATGGGCGCTGCACATGTCACCACGAGCCATCTAACCACTCGGGGGTTCAGAAACAAACATAGGCATGTGAACATGCCAGCGAAGGTACCCATGGTAAGTCACTGTTGTTGGGATGCGAAGAGCCAAATACATAGCATCTCAACCATTACATCAAGCATTTGTAGTCAGTATGAACCATTCTAGTAACCATTACCCATTATGATCATTATGGTCAATTAATCATCAACCACTCATATTCTGAACCCTTCACCAACCATATCAACCATCAACCATCATAATTAACCATCAATTAACCACTACTATGCTTACTATAACCATTAACCACTATGGTCTATGGTTTCCATCCACATTTCACAAGCCCTTTTTCCCATGTCGTCACTCCCCGTCGCCCGCCTTGAAATACGACGAGGGCAGCGCCAGCACCGTGTCCCCGATGGCGAAGCGCTCGCTGCGCGAGTCCAAGACCACGCCCAGGGCCTCGTGGCCGCAGAAGCCGTCGCGGTCCCAGTAACTTCCCGCGGCTCGGTGATCTCCTGGGAGCCCCCGGAGCCGTGGCTGGGCGGCTGGGTGGTGACCGGTGGGCAGATGAACCAAGCACCGCTATGGGGGCTTAAGCCATAAGGGGGGCCCAACAAAAATGGATGGTTTATGTAGTAAACATGATTATTATTGGATGATTTGGGGGTGCCCTGTTTTGAGAAACTTTGTGGTTGAGCATGATAGTTCATGATGGTTGAACCACCAGTACTGGTCAATGCAGTGGTTGATTGATGCTTGATTAGCGGTTGACAATGACAGTTAATAGAAATGCTTAGTAGGAATGGTACTAATGGTTATGAAGTACCTGGTTAAGTGATGGTTGATGGCCTTTGATGGTTGATGGATTATTATATTAACGGGGTCAATTCTAGGGATTCCACAAGGGTAGCGGGGGTTAATTTTAGGGATTCATCATGGTTGATGATTGATGGCAGTGATGACAAAATATAAGTCAGAAACCAGCTGACGGCAACATGAACCAGTAGTAGGGGTTGATGATGATGATTGATGATCCAAGCTGGTCGATTTTTGGCAACAATGGTTGCCTGACTAGCTGGTTGGATTCATGGTTGATGGATGGTTGATGATGACTAAGAACAGGTATGGTTGGTTCATGTTGGATTCATGCTTCATATTGATGCTAATGGTTGCCATGATGCTGCCTTGGTGGCGTAAATGCTCGAAAATCGTGGTTTCCCCATTGAGATTCATCAGCCATGACAGGCTATAACACCGTCTGGCCAGGGATCTGAAGTATGGAAAGTCGGAGCCACAGAGAGACGCATACTTCGCGCGGATCAGCAAAGAGCCTGCATCAGAGATTGCAGTGCCATGTGCCTCATGGATCATCCCAAAAAGCAAATGCTTGCCACACTTGCTGCACACAGATTCAACTGTGGTGAACTTCGTCAGGTTGAACAGTCGAGTCAGTTCAACTGTGGTGTCTTCAATTCTTTCAGTTGACATGAACCACATGCTTTCACTTCTTTCGATGACTCGTAGCGTGCCCACGACAGCTTCAGACCTGCAGGGCATTCCTCCAGACGAGGAATAGGACTGCGCAAGATCTTGAGCGCCTAGCGGCTCCAGCTGATCCCGGGGCCGTGGTGAATGGTGGAGCCGTGATCATGACATGTCATGACTGTCAATCAATGGTTATAAGTAAAGGTACTTCTTAATTAATGGTTAATTACTGGTTAAAAATACAGGTACAGTCATGAAATCAAAGTTAAGGGCTGATTGGTGTTAGTTGCCGATGGTCAATGATGATGGCAAACGGTGGATAACGATGGCTAGTTCTGGGGAATTATGGGGGAAACTGGCAGTTTATCCACAAGCCATTGTCAAACATCACAACTGCTAGCTCTTGGCTAGGTGTATACCACCATTTATATGGATCATATAGTGTCTGTTGTAGGCTCAGACAGCATTCACAACTCATATTGACTCCTCAAACAGCATTCACTAGAATTTTCACTTGGATGCAAGAAAAGAAGTAGCGCCATTGATGGATCTACCCCCCAATCCTTGCGACCCATTGAGACATGTCACTACCGGGCATGGCACCACCCCAGCCTTGGAACCCAAAAATCTGGCCGCTGCACAGGAGGGATCCGAGGTCTGACTGGTGCCGCCTGCGACCGTTGGTGAATGGTCAGCGATTAACCCCCTGGTAGACGAACCTGGAAGCTAAGAATCACCATCTTTCAATAGGTAAACCAGCCATAAATGGTGGATTTTCCAGTTCCAGGTTGGTTTACCATAGAGTAAGCCATTGACAGTTGGTGAATAGGTGGTTGCACCAACTATGGTCAGGGATTTATCCGACAATGGAGGGGTGGATGACTAATAATATGACTGGTTGATACTTTGTTGCTGGTTTGGATGATGCCGCTAACAACCATCAACACTGAGGGGGAGGGATACAGCAACAAACGGGTTACTACTTGGACGATCATCTCAACATCGCCCCAGGACGACCAGGCGCATGGCATGTCACGCGCAGCCAGCTGCTTGTGATACAAGACTTGCCAGCAAACATCAACAAAAATATCTAAACCTATGGCAACCATGTAGCCAAGGTTCAATCTCAACATAATCCAGGACTATTCCACAAGGTGAGCACGGTCCAAACCTATGGTAACCATCCAGTAGTGCCAATAGTTCGTTGTTGGACCATGTTGGATGGCTCTTCAGGGTGGGTTCTGTTTCTAGACATCACTGGGCCAGCCGGGATATAATCAGAGAGGACCAGGCGGTAATAACCTGTTACAAGATCCAAACGACTTACGATGTCTTGAGAATATCTGATCATATCATGATCCTTGACAAGGATCCTGGACTATCCTCGGTCACTCTGACCAATAGTCCTTGGGAACTAACTAGATTATGGGAAGATTGCTGGAATACCCTGAAAGCATCATGGTGCATCATCATTTTTTGGAAGTATCATCATCGGTTGTCAATCATATGGTGCACTGTTGATATTTGTGGATGTGCAGTACAAGCAGCGATGATACGAGTTTGAAATTGACGGTGCTTGCAATCCAGTCCGAATCCCTGCAATAGGACCAATCCTAATAACAAGTACCTTCGGCCAATGAACTACACAGCTGAGATATGGTGTCCACAAGGTTCAAACCATGCAGCAACTATGTTGAGCTTTCATGAGCTTTCTGGCTTCAAAACTTCGAATGCCAAAACAATCGTACTGCTCCATCTGCGAATTTGATACCGGGCCCCGGTGTCCACAACGCTGCCTGGCGGTTGCAACCGCAACTTTCCAAACATCTCAGGTCTGTGAAAATTCACTTCAGTATCATCCGGATCGATCCAGCTCGTCCAAATCATCCTCAGCTCCAGGGGTTGAGTTGTGAAGAAACGAGTCACAGGACTATGATTCGAAGTAGCTATCAATGCTGGTGATTTTGCATGGCACCCTGGCACCAGCTTCTGTGAGTGGTCAGTGGATCGTTGACTATGATTCTTAAATGTTTAGCACCTTTTTGAACAAGTATTACTCGCTCTCCTGGGTTAGTTCATTTCAACTATCTTTTTCACAGTCGTTAGCTATATCTCAACTTTCACTTGAGGAGTTTCTTACCATAAGAGGTAAGAATCTCTGGTGAATTTCTTCCACCAGAATCTCTTACTCTTCTGTTCGTTGGTCCTATCTGCCCTTTCTTTGCCCGCCGAGGCTCCCTTTGAGCACAGCATCACCCTGATCTCGTCCCAAGTCTGTCTCGATTGTGCAGGGATGTTGGGCACGATGGATGCCAATGCGGATGTCCTTTCTGATGTCCTGTGGGGGGCACGGCTCGGCCCTGGGTCAGGTTTAAACATCCTGTTGGCACTAGGCAAGATGGAGGTCACAACCGCCCTGCTTCAGGTTGAAGGTCCTGTTGGCATCAAGGAAGATTGTTTGCATCAACTAGTGCCTGCATTCACCGTCAAATACATTTCGCATGACGCATCTAGTAATTGGCAAGTCACTTCCAGAATAAACATGTGCTACCCTACCTTCTGGATATGCTGATGCATTTAGGCAACGTAAGTCTTTGGGAGACCTGTTGCTGATAATCACACAGTGTGCCACCAGTCTTCCTGATCTTTCTGTAACATTGTGAATCCCAACATGCTAAACCAACAGTCCAATCCGATCAGGCTCACTTCATACATTCATAGCCCAGAGACATTCGGTGAGAACCGCTTGGATCCTACCCTTTCCATAAAAGCGTGTATGACAACTAAACCCCAATTCCCAGTTGCTCGATTCGCAACCGGCATCCACCAAAAACAGGTGCTGTCATGACCAGTTGCAGATGGTTGGTGTCCAACAGGGCTCCCATTGACGGTCATCGATTTCTCCAAACCCACTCGGATCATTGAAGCCCAGATGCTATGCCCATGGCTTCCCATCGAAACTCTCCAATCACCTCACTGTCAAGACCAACCAACTGCAACCCATGCAGATCTGGAGAATCATCACTGTCAGAAATCATCATCCGTTGGCTAAGCTCGCTCTTGATCAACCTCTCTGACATCATTTTCACGATTTTCAAAACCGATCCAAATGATCATTGTCAACATAGAACCGCTAGAGTCATCAACAAGTGCAACATTTAACTACATCAATCATGACTTACAAACCATTTACTACCATCATCATCATTTGTCAATGTCAACCATCAAAACTACCAGTATCGTCGACACTTTATCCTGATGGCGTGTGAACATACAATTGACCAGGTGGCTCTCATCTCGCTTGACAGAGCCAAAGTGGCAAACAAATACGTTCCGATAAGGTAGACCAAAAACCTGCCGACCAGATACAACGACAACAACAAGAAGCAACAACCAAAGAAACGGCCATGCAAAACATCAATAGAATCAACGACGGCAACAACAAAAATCAAACTCAACCAACAACCAACAACAACTATCACACTCAAAAACAAAAACAATAGCAACCAACAACCATCAAACTGCAACCAACAACCAACATCAACCAACAACCAACAACCAATCAACCATCCCATGTCGCAACCAACCACCATCTAATCTAACAAATTCAAACATAAAACCGCAACATGCGCAGCTGTTTCGCTGCAGCTTCGTGGCCACTCGACACGTCAGGGTTTTGGTCGCGCTATCGGCCTCAGGGCCCACGGAGACTTCTTGGGTCCAAACCTCGGCTGCTTTGATCTACCCGCTTTGAAGGAAACAGCGACATTTGAGTGTAAAAAACAAGGTAATATCAAAGCGAAGCAGCCAGCTGCTAAATAGTAAGGATTTACTATACCTAGTATTACCTACAACTCAATGATTACCTATGAATAGTAGGTAATAGTAGAAAATAGTAGGTCAGATGTAGATAATAATAGGTAATATGTAGGTAATAGTAGGTGAGACGTGGGTAAGATGTAGGTATAGATGTAGGAAGCAATTCATATCGATTCATGCTGATTGAAACTGACCAATCTCACATATTGATTCATGATAAGGCTAGTAGGAAACAGGAATGGCGCCATATGATTGATGATGATCATGCTTGAGACTCCAAATTGCTACACACCTGTGAGCTGAGGCACGGCAAAGGCCTTCGAAGCATCCCAATCAAAACCAAAGCGTCCACCAAAGTGCGCTCGGTTGGTCAACACCTGGGTGAGCAACAAGAGCGGCTGGGGCAACAGCACGGGCGTCGCCGCTTACAAGGTGGTTTCTTTACCATGGACATCCTTAGGGTCCTCCCATTTCGGGGCTGGTTCATGGTGGCAGTAGGGTGCAGTTGTCAATGCAGTTCGTTATTTTGATCAACTGTGGGGTTACCTCTAGTAGAATGGCTAGAACATGATACGGTGCGTTGCTAGCAGTGGTTTCAACACACGTTTCAGGTGTTCATCAAGTAGTGGCAGTGTCAGCAAATGCTTGCAACTGGTTCACAAGAACAAGACCAGTAGAAAGGTGACTTTAAGCAGCTAAGTTACTAATACTAGATGAATGGGCCACATGGGGATTGATCCAATTGTTCTGTTCCTTTGTTGGATGTTGATATTCACCAGGATCACTAGGAGTGATGTTCAGGAACCACAGGGTACAGACCCCAGTGACGCAGGAGCCACTACCGTGGAAGTTGGTTCGTTTGATTTGGCCAACTGCACTGACAACACACAACCAAAGCAGTAGTCAGCAGCAAAGTCAAACAACAACCACCAACAACTCACACACGCAGCAACTGTCTGCACAAGAAGGAAGCAACGCAAAACAACAGCAACAGGACGGTTGTGGATAATGATACTTCCCAACAAGAAGCTGACACATCGTCGCAACTCCAACTAGTCAACTGGGCAACACGTGTTTTGTTAGCGTCTCACCAAAAGAAACAATTGCTGTCACGGCGCAGTCTGCTGGTGCCATGTGAAAGATCAAATGGGTGCCAGCAGGGCCTTTCCCCTTGGTTCAAACATGTGGGTGCAAATGGCTGATTCGAATCATGAACAAATATTAATCATTAACAATTGGTTGGTTGACTAATATTGTTCATAGGGATTGAAACCACCAACCATCCCATTGTCAGCATGCAAATTCGTTCTGCAATGCGGTATTTTGTTCTTGGGCCATGGGCCCTTGACCAGCTAGGTATGGCAGCTTTGACAGGCTAAACTTCAATCAAAGGAACATCAACCGAGAAGCTGCATGCGAAGGTATTTGGGTTATACAAAGTTGATTGGCCTCACCTGTGACAGCACAATTATCTTGCAAAGTTTATTGTTTCTTGGAATATTGTCATGTTTCCCACCAGTGCTTTCGTAGACAACCTTGAACACCACCAAAGCTCTGACACGCCACATTGCCACCGTAATTGATCTCGAACGCGAAGTATGTCTCATCAGACCCTGCCACCAGGTCTGGAAAGGATGGATGAGTCACCGGTACACTTGGGCGAGGTACTGAGCAGGATGGACAAACCTTCATGCCATTACGGCAGTTAAGAGGCAATCCCAATGGCCTATCATGGTTTTCGGCAGTTTTATGATAAACCGTGCATTGTCATTGATACATTATGAAACTCGACCATTTAATGCCTTGTGTCAGTGTTTCATGCCACCAATTATCTGCTGCTCTCATCATCTAAGGGGGGACCAGGGCAACTACAGTACTATCGAGAGGCCATGACTGCAATATCAACACATGCATATACCAGTGGTTAACAGCTATGTGCAAACGAGCTGGCAATCTCGAGTGATACATACACGAGTAATGAGTAATTTAACAATTGTTCATTGACGAGCAAGTTTGCAAATGGTGACGCCAATCTTGTATCAAGGCTGGAAGTTGCCCTATTCATTCTCAGCTAATGTTCTTTTCCCAAAGATTATGCATGCCCGTCAATCTGGAATAATCCAGCTCAACGCGAAAGAAAGAAATGAAACCTCCAACCGCTACTAGTTTGTACATCTGGGACTAATCCAGTTGGGATTCTCCATCTTCCACTTTTGATGATTGGGTGGTTAATAACTAGTACCTAACATTCAAGATCAATCATCGACCAAACACCGACAATAAAAACATGTGTACTTAGAAAATGGATCAGCAATGTCAATGCAGTCATACACACACACAAATAAACAAGGCAGCGGAGCCGCACTCTGTATTCCCAACGTCAGGATTGCTTGGGCTGGATGCACAGCTGCATGAGTCAAGTCAGCTCAAAAAATATGATCTGGTCTTGGATTTCGGAGCTGTCACAAACAATTTCGTCACCCCACGTCACAAGCGACCCATCTTCCAGGATCGCAGCAAATGCTCCACATGTGGCCTGAATATACCGCACAGCATTAAGCAAATGTGGAGCACTGGTCCACATGCGGAGCATTTGCTCCATGTCACAACCGACCCACTCTCCAGGATCGCAGGAAATGCACCATGTGTGGCCTGAATGTGCCGCACAACCTGAAGCTGGTCTTACATTGCAATGCAAGAGCAGCTTCAGGCGGTGCGCCACATTCAGGCCACAGTCAGCAGCATCTTCCGCAACATACCAGGACTGACCAGGATCGCAGCAAAAGCTCCCGCTGTGCCTTGAATTAAGCTGCTCTTGGACTGCAGAGCTGGCCACCGCCATCCTCATGGCCCCATGTGATGACCTTGTTACCATGAACCGGCACCAGTTGTGCTTCCCTTCGTTGCTGCTACATGTGTTGCTTTCTGTGGAACGGCGGTGAACTGGCCTCCACTCTTAACCCCGACAGCCTCCAAGGATTGCCTGGAATCTGCCGGAACACGTGCCTCTGCGGTGACAAGCCTAAGGGAGTCTTGTTGGAAGATCTTTTGGGCAAGGAGCTTTTGGGCAAGGAGCTTGCAGTCCCCCACTTTGGAGGACTGCCGCACAGAAAAGGCTTCACTTTTACCGCTCGCCAAACCAATAGTCACGCGAATCGTGTTCAGCCCCTGGAATTGCATGTTTCCTCTGTCGTCGCTTCTTTCTTTCCATCAAGTGACATGGGCGGTCAGGTTGCGGCTGACAGTGGAAGTGATTCGTCTTGAGCAACAAACTCTTCAGCCAAGCTCTGGATGAGACCTCCAAACATGACAAAATGACCATTTTATGCGATTTTCCACCTATATCACCTATCATTTGCCTATTTATCCCCGGGTCCCAGCTGGCTGAAGCTACCAACTGAGTACCACCAACCTGCAAAACCTTAGACCCGGTGGTCGCCTGGCTGCCACAAGAAGCACTCCACGCGTTCGTCGAAGAGCACACTGCGCTGAGCCGCAGGGATTGTGTTCAGCACACCCTGCAGCGAAGAGAGACACTTTGACGGTCGCCAAATCTCAAACCACCGTGCGTTATATTTGAATTTTTCGCAATAGATAAATATATTACAGATTCTATTCGCAGATGGAGAATGAAACAAACACAGGATTAGAAATGGTTGTATGTATTGATTGGTCATTATCGTAATGTAGAATGATATAAGATACTGTGGATTTCATGGTGCGTACTGTATACACATAAATATAGCATGTTGCATTGTCACCTAGTTGTGGTATTTGAACATATTCTGTTTTACCAGGAATAATTCCACTATTGATTACCACTGACAAAACATACAAAAATATATGCATGCTCGTACCCAAACCATGCAGAAATTCGCATGCTTGCGAGGGGAAAGAATCATTGGTTGCGGCACCGGCAAAGCCACATAATGTAACCATCCAAAACTATAATCCATTGTGCAATGAACCATCATGAACTACGTAACCATCCAAACTATATGGAAACTATGGACGTGTGGCTCCCCATCTACATCCCAGCGCTCAAGATCACCACCATGGCCTGGGTCCCAACACCCAGGGATCGGCTGCCTCCAGGACAGGGTCCTCCTTCAAACGCACCGGCGCTGCGATGTCACCCTGAAGTTCCCAGCACACATAGAGGGCCTCAGTAGCAGGGGCGAGCCGCCACGCAGGACATCTGCCCAACAACGCTCTCCTTGACAAGGGGTGTACCCTAGCAGTTTGTTGTACATTCATCAAGTTGTTTGATGCTTGTTGGCTGAACATTTGCAAACTGGAGGTGCTCCCAAGTTCCCAGTTGCTTTCCCTGCTGGGAGAATCACAAGTTGAGATGCTTGGCAAAGACCTACTATTTATCCTACATACACCTAACAAATTGTGTCTTAACAATATCATTTTCTTCTACTGACGACGCAGCAAATCCCAGCAAATAACAATATTGTACACACCTTATTTTTGCTATGTCAACGTTAAACAAGGATCTTTTGGTTCCATGTTTGGGATGGTGGACACGTACATTTCCTATCACCGCCCCAAACAGTTTCAAAAAACAGTTGCTTTACAATGTCCTATTTCTGGATACGAATATATCGCAGTAGGTATATTCAACGAATGGAAAGGTATTCCCATGGATATTTTGGACATATGTATTTGATGACAGGACAATTATCTCCGTTCTCAAAATGATTCTTAACCATGAATCAACCACTATGCGCCACCATCATCACCAATCAACCATGAACCAACTACTCATCAACCATTAGCCAACTGCCGATCAACTACTCATCAACCACTAATCGACCACTGATCAACCACTACTCACCCATAAATCGCCCACTAATCAGCCATTCGTCCATCGTCACAAGCGCACCGACCTCCTCTGTGCCCCTCGCCGCGCCTTCTCGTCCCAAAGCAAGCGCACGGTGCTGGGAAAGCCCTCAGGACCAGGCCATTGGGACGGCTTTCTTAGGAAACCTCAGCGACTCCAAGGGGTGGTGACCAAGGGTGACCAGTGGTGACCAGTGGTGACCCATGGTGAACAATGGCTGCAAGGGGTTGGTGATGCTGAAGGATGATCAATGAGGGTAAATAGATGGTGAAATTTGACGGATATATGATGGTTGATTCGTGGTTGATGATTGTGGATGATTGTGGTTCATACTGGTTGGTCACTAGTTGATTGATGGTTGATTGGTGGTCGATTAATGGTCAATGATGATTGATTGTTTGCCAATTGTGATCAATGAAGACCAATGTTGATCGATATTGATGCTTGATCGTGGCTACTTGATGGTTAGTTGCTGGCTAATTGATGATTCATATCCTGATGATCATGGTCCATAATTGCTGTAAATGCCTGATAATGTTTGACAATGGTTGGTAATGATGGTTGATAATGATGGTTGATACTGGTTGAAACCCGGTTGATAATGGTTGATGATGAAGGTTACCAAGGGAATCGTGATATATTACCTGAAGCATGCAATGATGGTGCATGGATCCCAACGAAGCATGGCAAACCATGGTTGACCAGGGAAAGCAATGCTCCATGATCTTTACAAATATTCATACGATGTATAGCTGATAAGAACAGTATTGTCGGCAATCAAAACGTAAGGAATAGTTGTTTGATCACTATAGTCAACAAGCCATCAATATGCTCAACGAGCAGTCATTGATGATCAATGATCAATGTCTGTTTACCACATTTGATCACTTCAAGATCACATTTGATAGCTAGAGTCCATCATCCCCAAGCATTGGCATCAGCCAACAGCAACCGCAGATTCTCACCAATGACGAGCAGCAAGGGGCTGCTCCTGCAAAGGCATGGTATGGCGACAAGGCATCCAGCGGTGAAGATGCCGAGTGTAAGGCCACCACCTGCCATGGTTGGAACTTCCCCTGCTGGATCCACAGAGCTTGACCCTTGGCAGTCGGAGGATCAGATTACTATTGGGATAGCCTTGTGGTAGGGCATATCTTTTTGGGAAAGTAACACAGCGTGACATTAGTTGGGAAAGCAGATAGGCTATCTTTTTGTTGTAGAGCTGTCAGAGCTTATCTTTGGAAACCCAACAATTTTTTCATGTTGACCCTACACACTGTGCAACATTCGGAAGCGAAGTCTTCAACCAGCATCGTGACCCTGCCTCACTCAGCGCCGCTTTGCTCATTCACCTGGCATGGCACATCCATCTCCAACCAATGCGGACATAACTGAGGACCAAAGGTTGTTATCGTGGCAAATAGTGGGTTAGATTATTGTGAGCCATGGGTCCTTATGCTTAGATTTTATAATTAAAAGCGGATTGACAACAATTAATCTTTATCAACCATCATCAAGTCAACCATGATCAACCTCTCAGTGAGTGTAGCTGTGGTCACTGATGCATCAATCAAACGACTTAAAAGCCTATCTTGACATGTAATTATATTGTATCAATGTGGTACCTCACCGGCTATCAGCTATACTATACCGGTCATACCCCACTCCTTAACCAGCTATCAATTCTCAACCAGCTATCTCTGGTCACAGAATCAGCTCCCAGGCCACCACTGAGGAACGGGTCACTCCCAGCTGCGCCCACCTCCACCTCAAGGAGCCATGGCTCGTTGTGAGAGCTGCTGCTTGTGCTGCTGGATCGTGTATCTTGGTGCTGGATAACTTGGCCCCACTTCTGAATGCTGAGGTTACTAAATGTTACTAAATGTTACGAAAGTTACAACGCTTTCTAAGGTTTGATTACTAAGGCTCAGGTTTATCATGGCTACTCTAGTTGTTTCAGTTGATCAAACATTGATGAAGGGCTTGTATCAAATGCTGAACCCTGACGATTGATGTTGGCCTACCGTTTAGTGGCTGTTCAAGGATGAATATTGGTCAACTGGGATTAGTTATGGATGTTATGGTAAACAAAATACAGGGGCTGATGATATTCAACAATGAGCAACGGTAAAAGGTCGAGATGTAGTGGTAGTGGCTGATCCCGAACGGTCAATGATGAGCAATACGGGTCAGCAACTGGAGATGTACCCCGTTTCACTGAGCCAAACGGCAGCTTAAAACGGTCAGCCAGCCAGTGGCCGTTTCCCCAGCGGCGGGTGGGTCCTTTTTGGTGTTCGATTTTGAAGCCACAACGGCTGTCATATGCCCATATTGCATCTGGTATTGCAGCCGTACCCAGCCATACCAAGCCTTGGGAAAGTATAACGTGTCCGTATGATTCACTCATCCTTCTCGCTTCCAAACATCTTCGATCATGTCATGTTTCACCCAGAAACATGTCCAGAAAACTGGTTGACACAATGGCTTCATCCCAAAAAATGATTAAGTTGATGATGATGATGATGATGATGATGATGATGATGATGATGATGATGATGATGATGATGATGTTGATGTCGATGTCGATGTTGTTGTTGTTGATGATGATGATGGTGATGATGATGATGATGATGATGATGATGATGATGATGATGATGATGATGATGATGAGGTTGATGATGATGGATGCCATGGTGGGCAGCCGTTGCTCCTGGTGCTAAATCCTCGATGTCCACTGCGGAGGCTGGGCAGCACTCTATGCCTGGAAGTGACCGTAGATCTGGTGGAAATCGGGTCTGGTTGAAAGACCATCTGCGTGCAAAGCAGAGCTGAACTGACAAAAACTGAGAAGGATCAACAGATCAAAAGTGTTAAACAAGATAAGTTTCCAGTTGCCTGTTGAACTCAACAAGGTTTTTTGCCTGTTGAACTCAACAAAGTTTTCACCAAGCGAAGTTGTGTCTTCACATGTTGAGTGCCGGCCTGCAAGGCCCTGCGAAGGACATGGCGTAATGTCGTGAGGTGCGCGGCTTAGAGGTCAGCTTCTGGGAGGTAACAATGTTCGGCACATGTGCCAAGGACTGGTCACCTGCAGTGCTACCTACCTGCCGCATTGCTAATTTATCTTAAGACTTCTCTCAGATAAAATACCTACTGGGCATCGTTTGAAGATCTGAAGTCTCAGTCTTGTTGTCTTGTTGCACTGTTTCCAGGACATTGCTGTAGCGTTTGTGCCAAAATCGGCTGGCAAAGCAAGTTGTGTTGGTCATAGCCGGTTACAACACTCCAAACTAATCAATGGAGATAGTATTGCGGAGGGTGAAGATCATACAGTAATCATGCGAGCGGAGCGGTTCAAGGTGGATAGTGAGACCCCTTAGCCTATTCACAACACTATTCAGCTGGTGTTCCACCTTGGGTGGTACAAAGTAAATTGTTTTCGTGCACCCAGTTCTTGAGGTTGAAACTTCGCCAGCATGGGATATCCCAACGCTTACATCCAATAGCTATGCGATGCTATGGGTAAAGCATCCAATCGCACAACCTTTGGAAATCTGAGATTTCTCGAATGGATTTGTGACCCCATGGATTTGCCATCCTGAGAGGCTACCGCTCCAATCGCTATAGATTTGCCCCAAGGCTGAAGTTCCCCGCATTTCTCGGCCAAACGAGTCGTGCGGTCTGGGCGGCTTGTGCCCCTTGAAACCTTTCCGTCCTGGAACCCCTTGGCCGCTTCACTTCAACTGCTGCACGATATCCCCTGTGGCATCTCCAAGATCTTGCCAAAGCCGGGCTTCTTCACACTCAAGATTGGTCAATTCATGTCAATTCCCTATACTAACCATGGGCATTTGCATGGCATTGACATCCCAATCTTGATCCATAAAATGTCGCGAAATGACTGTCGCAGCAGTTCAAGTGTCAAGAAGGAAAATTGTGTGACTGTCCACCAATCGCAACCTGCAAAGATTCCCATCTTCGAAGCACATCCAACTAGTGTTGTCTTTCCCTTCAGAGTTTCTTAAGCCATTAATATCCATTAATCATCATTAATCTCTGTGCTTCCGAGGGAACACTTTGCACAGCCGGGAACCCAGGCTTTAAATCATATCTCAAAATGCCAAATCGATTCATCCAACCTCACCTGCTCAAAATTGAGGATCCGCCTCAGCCATCGCAACAGCGAAAAAAAACGGACTCATTTCCGCCATGAGACCATGATAGGACCAAGGAACGTACCCATTTGACTATGTCTGGTTAGTGGTATTACTTGGTTGTCAACAATCCTGGGTGGTGGTTTGATTGACATTTTTTAGCAATTTTCCCTAGGAGTTATGAAAAACAATGTCTGTAAACATGTATATCTGGTTGGTGGTTTCAACCCCTTTGAACAATATTAGTCAACCAACTATTTGTTAATAAATAATAGTGAAAATAAAAAATGCTTGAAACCACCAACCAGATATGTACATTTGTATGTGCAAGTATCCAAAAGCGCTACGTATCTATATCTGAAATCAAATGCGTCAAGCCAAACGCATTTCCGGTGTCAAGCCACTGGGTACTCCCAGGCAAACAAGATTAAGATGGTCCAAATGTTGGGATTTTGCCAGATCCCAGAAATCCTTTGCATCCCAACTTCTGCAAACACGTCTCTTATTACTTGGGAAATTCTGCAGCAGAATCACCCACAAAATAGAATGGGACCTGAAGTGGGGTTCATTTGGCTCCAGAAAGGAAATCGCAACTGCAGAGGGGTACCCTGTTGCTGAACCAGCTGAGTATAGTAGTAGCTGATGGAAAACGCTGTTGCACTAGTCTTATGTAATATTTTGAGGTGTTATATAGTTTGTACCATGTATCCCTTCATTTGTTGGCTGCATGCACAATTTCCCGTTCAAACGACTGCTTCCACGCTCTCTCAGCATTCCTAAATCCATCCTCGTGTTGCTACAGTCTGGTAATCCAGCATGGCAAGAGCAGTCTCCATTTTTTGCAGTAATAATTTACCTTGTACACATTTTGTCAACTCTTGTCACTCTCTTTTCGCAACGACCATGACCAATATCATTGACCCAAATCTTTTGACCAATATCAAGCAGGATCAATGACCGCAGTTGTCTAACCCAGTACCAGTACCAGTACCCCTACTGGTCGTTGCTCTACCAGTTGAATGGCTTGCCCATGTTCCGGTGCCAGATGTTTCCAGCCTCAAATCTGCGGGAAGCCGTAACCTGCCATAGCAAGAGGGAGGGCTGACAATCTCGAAAGGTAGTTGTGACCCCATGGTTGATGATTCATCCTAGTGGGTATTGCACGTAGCCATACCCATTTATGGTTGGTTACTGCTTAAATAATGGCTACTAATTGGCCGTTTATTTATGGTTAGTTGCTGGTTAACCGGGTGTTGATGAATGGTCGATTGATGGTTGATTGGTGATGCATCAAGTATCATGATGGTCATGACACTCGTTCTATTGCTCTTAATAATGATTCAGGTGGTGTATGTTGCCTGCACACATAGCTACCGCTCTATCACTGGGATGGTCACACAAAAGAAACAACAGATTGACACATGGACCATTCTTGCCAGTGATGAACCACTTCCTATGGTCAACTAGTGATCATCTAATGGCCAATGCTTAGCTGGGGACTAATTGATGGATACAAATGCCTAATGGTCAACTAGTGATGAACTAGTCCAGTGACCTGTTGTCATCAGGATTAAGTAGTTCACGATGATCATTATCAAATGGTTCATCACTAATGGCCCATGATTAATTGCTAGAACCAGGCAACACACACCTGGTTCCATTGTCACATCACCTCAAGAAGGACCAAGTAGCAGCCGATTGGTTCATGAAAAATCCAGCAACGCTTCCAGATTTGATGGTTTCTCAAGTCATAGGGGTACCCCCGAATCATCCAGTTGATTCACCAGTTACAGTGATTATCCATCCATTTTTGGCGGGTCCCTTATTTTCAAGAAACCATAATCATATATAGTAGTTGTTTAACCTGTATTGTTGGTTATGTTTCCCTATCATCAACCACCATTTGATGATAATGGTTCAACCACCAACTATATCTAAACCTGGTCATTTACCTTCATTCGCTTCATTAACCATCATATACCAGTATAAGCATCACATTTGATGGTAATCCACCAGGGAATAAGCATAAGTGGTTCCACGGGTGGTCGGCCGCCTGGCAAGGCCAGCGCCAGGCCAGCCAAGACCAAAACGATGGAGAGGATCTGAGGGCAGGAGCTCTGAGAGGATCCAGGCATAGCTATTGGAACTAGAGAAACGGCATGGATGGCATGGGATGGCATGGTATGGGATGGATATTATGGCATGGCAAGGCATGGTGCGGCATGGCATGGCAAGGCATGGTATGGCATTGTTTCATGGCATGGTAAGGTAAGGCATGGCAAGGTATGGTAAGGCATGGGCTGGCATGGCTATCAAAACATGTACATCGACACTAAGCGGCATATGTCCCTCCTGAAACCATAAACCCTAAAACACAAAACATCGAGAAAATCATGCTTTGTGATACAAAAACTGCATATTTTTTCTTCATGATGTACTGAGATGATACCCCATCATCATGAGATACATTCATAAGATGCTGTACCCGTACGATATGTGAAGATATACAATAAGTCCCCATGTATCCCCATAAAATGCTTGCGGGCGAAAGGAGGGGGGGTTGCGCGCAGTGTTACATGTGCTGTCCTGGTGACAAATCCCGATGATTCCTGCGATTCATGAGATTGGATTAATTATTCACAACCAATGAACTTGAACCATTTGTTGGCCACTGCTACACTCCCAGAAGCTAACATAGATCCTCCCAAAATCGACCTTGGAAAATCACTTTTCTATAGGGATATCCTTTGGTAGGGTCAAGCTGTTAGTTTCTAGGATTTTAGCCATGGAATGAACCATGAAACCACTGGGACGATCATCCCATTTAGTGAGTGGTTAGTAACGGTTAGTAAGCATCGTTGTAACCTATCTCTCAATTGGATAACCACCTTCAGGTACTTATTTACCATGCAGCAACAATTACCTGAAGTTGCTTGGATGATCATCCAGTTACTAAGTATACAACTATTACCTGTAGACAATTACTTAAGTAACCTCCAGATAATTTATACTTAAGTAACCTCACCAGGTTGATCATTAGTTACTCATCATGATCATTTACCCTGTGACTTGTTTTCTTTAAGCTTGGCTAATAAACCTGGTGGTTTAATGAAGGTAAACCTGGTGGTTAATAAACCTCACCAGTTCCCAGCCGTGGCATGATCATCCATGCGCACCCCTTCGACCACGGCGATGTCCCAACCTGATCCCTTGACACCAGCTCCCAGCTCCCGTCGTGCACGGCCCTGCCTGCTGTCCTGGAGTTACTTCGTTGATGGCCTAGCGGCATCTTTGGTCGGTCATCAGTTCAGAAATTGACCAGAATGGTTTATGACCAGAATGACTAGAATTGAGCCACTGATCAGGATTTCTTTGGTTGGTCATCAGTAGTGATTTATGACCAGAATGGTATATGGCAAGAATGGTTAACGACAATAATCAGTTCAGAAATCCTGGGAGCAATGGGCATGATTGATGCAATTACTGATTATTACCAGCATGTGTGAATGGTTTCCCCAACACATGGGCACAATCAATTCTTTAACTGATGATAAATTGACAAATGATTATGAAATCACCATTAGTCACCATGGGAGCAGTGGGCATGATTGACACAATGGTGAATCATTCATTCATGGAACTAATAGCTTGTTTTCTTTAACTGTATCATGATGTTTCATGGTCAATTATAGTCAGGTAACGATTCTGTCTCGGCTGAAATACTGAATGACTAGTGACAACAGCATGCTTGAATTCTGAGGCCATAGGCCGATTGTAGTCAACAACAATTATATAATAGTGATTTCCCAACAATGGCTTCAGATTTCGTCATTTGTGGTCTGAAAAATAGGGTTCCCAAGCAGGTCCCGAAACAGGTCCCCAAACGACTGATGTTGTCAATGATGCACTATCATTTAGCACCATTTGCCAGGCTCCACTGGGCATAGTTGCTTGATGCATTGAGCCGCTGCATCAAAAATTCCTGTGTAATTCCTGGTGCACATGTTGGGACACTCATGGACCCCATCTGTAGACAAACCATGGAGGCAAATCATGGTCCTACACCTAGTGTGCTTGTCTACTAATGAGTTCCATTGCTCCCTTGTGTGCAAATACAAATGTGTATAAAGACACACAAGCACGTGGTGGTTTCTCAAAATAGGGGTTCCCCAAAATAGCTAGTTTATCAATAGAACTGGTATATCAAGGTCAATATTGGATGATTTGAAGGTTCCGCTATTTTGAGAAACCTCCATACCACCAGGTAGTAGTTGTTTAACCATGAATTTGTGGGTTACTATCCCTTATTAACCACTATTTTGAGAAACCTCAAGCACCTATTAAGTTAACCATAGTGTTGCTGTGGGTTTCTATTCCCTATTAACCTATTATATAACTGGTTGGTGGTTTCAACCCCTCTGAAAAATATCAGTCAACCAACCAGTTGTTAAAAATTACTAGGGAAAATAACAATTGTGAAGCAAACCACCAGCCAAACCACCAACCATAGTGTTACTGTAGGTTTCTATCCCCTATTAACCTATTATATAACCGTTAACCATAGTGTTGTATGCCATCACTGGTTGCTTCCCCACCCATCATCCCTGGCTGTGACGTGTGGCGCCTCTTTAGGAGGTGCTTCGGCTCCGCCTTGCCAAATCAAGGCCTCGGAAGCGGTAGAATACCAGCGCTAAGGCA
Organism: Symbiodinium kawagutii; assembly: GCA_009767595.1. NCBI lineage: Eukaryota > Dinophyceae > Suessiales > Symbiodiniaceae > Symbiodinium > Symbiodinium kawagutii. The sequence goes on along the minus strand of VSDK01002149.1, from coordinate 18,590 downwards.
TGAATCAACAGCTCAACCGAAGGGGTGAAGTAGTTCACACCGGGGTGGCTTAACCCTTGTGACTTTTACTGTAATGGTTGATTTGTTGATTGTTCATGAGTTTCTTGATATGGATCTAAGATTAGCCCATGACTAGGAAACAATGAAGTAAACTTCATGATGTTTGATTGATGCTTGATAATTAAAAGAAAAGGTGGTACGCTCTCCTGCCTTGAAGTCAGCTTCAACAGCTTCCATTTCCGCTAGAAGCAATTGTGGGACCTTCTCTGACCTTTACAAGCGTTTTTGACATAAACAAATCAATTTCTTTCAAAAACTACTCTTGGGGTTTGAGTATTGATGGAGGGAAAAAAAAACAGGCGCAAAGGTTAGCATGAGAATGAGAAACAAATAGACGGCTTTCCAAATAGCAATCATTATTTTTTACATTGCACTCATAATCCGTGACTAGCTATCAACTATCAGGGGAATGTGCTCATTGATGACTAACCAACTGTAAACAACCATTGTTGCCCATGTTGGGTAATCAGCTAGTTACTACTCATTATATAAACTCACTACCTAATTAATTCAGCATTATTTACACACATATATAGTTTTGCCAAATAAACATCATTTACGAAAATAATCATGTTTCATCGATGCTACACAAACACTACAATGATCAACTATGATGAACAAAATAAATAACAAAGTGCAATGATGATTTGATATCAACTATGATTTATCATCAACTATGATCTATGATTCATTACTCAGCTAACTCAGTTGATATACCTTTGCCTTAACAAACATCGACCTTTGCTCAGTGCCCGGCAGTGAAGGCAAAGGCGAAATAGAGAGATCCCGCATCGTCAGGCCCCTGAGCACCCACTGCTGGTCCCCAGTGGTGAGCTTGTGGTTGGTTCACGTGTGGTGAGTACCCGACAGGAAACAGTTGGTATGTCAGTAGTAGGGTTTCCATGTAGGAAACAGTTGGTATGCCGGCAGGGTCATTGTCCTAGATTGGAAAGATTGCTGGATTGTTCATAGGTATCGCCGTGGCTATGGATATGTCAGTAGTAAATCACTCAGCTCCTGCGATGCCGCTGCATTCCCGCAGCAAGCTGGAGGAACACCTGTTCGAACCAAATTCTGGGCCAGCACTTTCAAGTCCCTCATGGTTGAAAAACATAGAATTGACAGTGAAATACTCCTACCATTTGGATCCATTTTGAAGTGACACAGTAACTTGAAACATTTCAGAACTCGATGCGCAAAGTCCACCGTTCCGAATGCATGAGCCACTACTGGGCCATGACTGGAGATCGAACGGTTGGAACCAAGTCCTGGTTGCCAGCTGGCAGTCCTAGTTGCACAGTCAAGTGATATTCTCATCGATTTTACACACGTGGTTGGACCGAATCATCGTGAGAATCCTCATGTCAATCATGGGACCTAAACATCTTCGATTGTCGATTAAGTTCATGCTGATTAATGACGGTTTATAATGGTCAATTATAATCAGTTTGCAATGATTGGTATGGTCTTTAGATGTCTTTACACTAACCGTTGATATTGATGAAACATGGTTGACAATCAACATTACGCGCAACGCCCAACATTTTCCCGACCAACGCAACAATGTGACACATAACATTCATGAACTCAGAGATTTTTTTTGGGAAAAAACAACGGACCTTCACAGGAATTCCACCATCGAGAGTGGCAATTGCGAACTTGTCAGTTGCGGGCAACTGTGGGCAGTCCCAACCGGGAATTAATGGTGTTGAATGGCCACTCATTAACGATCAATGGTGAACCATGGTGTCAGCATATGTCAGCTACAACCTGCAATACCAGGGGAATGATGGCTCATCACTTGGCTGTGGGTCAAAACCCTTAGTCCCCCTGGTTCCCCATCATGAACCATTGTTTTCCCTATAGTTTGTTGGTGAACTTATCCCCCATGAAATTGGTTGGTTAACTACTTGACCCATAGCCACTTGGGTAGCCAGGGCCCTATCCTTGCACAGCACCATGGCAACCCGTCCCTTGGCACGGTCTCAGGTCGTCGCAAAGCTGCCGTAGAGCAGCAGGGCCCAGGCTGAGCAGCGGGGCCGTGGTGGTGCCAGTGGAGGACTCAACGGTTGTGGGCAGTCATTGACCATGGGACCCGAAGTGGGACCCCATCTCAACCGTTGGGTGCAATCGGTTGGGCCATGCTGGTGGCTATGGGAGTACTGGATTGGATTAATCTAATCATAGTCGTTCTTCATATCATGGTTTAACCTAGTTTTTCACGGCAAAATCATGGAATATGATGGAAGACCCTGTCAAAATGACGGACGAATTGGTTTGGCGTATCCATTCCATCGTTCTCTTTCGTTCAGCGCATGTCATGATTGGATCGCTCTGCAGTTGATAGCCGCGGAGCAAATTGAGATGCTGATGGGGATATGGGGTAGGACAGTTTTCGCTACTGCCTTTTCTGCTTGGTGGTTTTGACCATCCTCGAAAAAAATTATCTGATCGGCAAACGATCCAAGGTAGGGCTGACAACAGAAAATGCCTAAGACCACCAGCACGTTTTCAATTTCCTCTTCAGCTTTTTGGTGCCTTAGTCACCACTCACTCAATCTGGTCGGTGGCTTCAACCCCTATGAAAAATTGTTAGTCAACCAACCATTTGTTAATGATTACGAGTGAAAACAACAAATGTGAAGCAAACCACCAACCAGCAACGATCGAATGAACCAACTATTTGTTAATCATTACTAGTGAAACAACTAACGTGAAGCAAACCACCAATGAGTAGTTGTTCAACCATCAGTAGTTGGTCATTATCCCCTATCATTAACAGTTATTACTTGTTTGAACCCCTAGACAACCATTAGTAACCCCTATAAAACCATTATTGTTGGTTTATTGTCCCCCTCTATCAACCATTATTGACCATGGTTAAAACCACCAACCAGTCGAATCATCAAAAACTTGTTCCCTCCCAATCCCCTTGCCGCCTGCAAGGCCGACGGGGCCAGAAGCACTGCCCAGGGCATTTCGCGCGAGAACCCTCAGCCAACGAGAAATTCATCGCGTCACGGGGGGAGCTTCAACCGTTGCAAGGCCCACGGGGGGTCTGCCGTTGCGCCACTTCCTAGCCCCACCATGATGTGCCGGGACGGTAATGTTTGGTCTTTGAAAGTCGTTGACCAACAAAAATCAGCGATTGGTGATGCTAAACAAGAGCTGCCATGCTTGATCATGGCTGATCGAAGTCTTGCACAAGGACTGGTCCCACGAACTAAATAATCCTCTGGCGCCAATCCGTTGAAGAAGGCTGGAAATCAAGTCAAAAAGTCGCAAATTCAAGCAGTTGGTACCTCTCAACTAACTTTCAGCAGTACTCTACTGATTTAACTATCAATTGTTTCAGCAATTGGCTTCTAAATTTCAGCCATTGATTCAAGCAGTTGGTAGCCATGGGATCAATTGCAATACGCAGCCAATCATTGGGGAGGTCGCCCTCCTGAAGCCTTGATTGCTTCCTCCCAAGCAGAGCACTGAATCTGAACCAACATCTCTTCAGCGTTCTGCTGGGCTGGGGAAATCGGCAAGAACCCGTCGGTTTTTTACAAACCTTTCCAGGCTTCCATCATCCCTACTTGGATGTGCACACCCACCTAGTAAGTGGTCACCAACCCCATGGTTTCTAGGGGTTAGTTCAGCCACCTTATAGGGCATAACTAGCCATGGTTATAACCCCAGCTGCACATCCAGCCGTACCATGGCTACCATGGCTTCCCATCTGAGCTTCCTTGCCCTCCATCGAGGCGACCTTCCAGCTACAACCAGCAGCAAACCGGCTGCGCATGTGTTGTTGAAGCACCAGAAAGATGGCTATGGGTCAAGCAGTTAACCAACCACCAACCAATGGTTAACTGGCTGGTTAATGGTTAATAATAGGGGATGATAATTTACAATTATAGGGGATTTATACCTATATCTCAACCAGAAATTGTGTTCAACTAATTGGGGATGATAACTAATAGGTGGCTAAGTGTTGTTGTGTTCAACTAATAGGGGATGATAACTAACAATTACAATTAATTATAATTATAGGGGATATATACCAACAATAATTGGCTATGGGTCAAGCAGTTGACCAACCAATTTCATGGGGGATAAGTTCACCAACAAACTGTAGGGAAAACAATAGTGAATCATGGGGAAGCAAGGGTACAGGGTTTTGACCATGATTTTGCCCTCCAAATTTTAGTTCAGTCAGGAGCGAAATGGAGATTAGGTTCACGAGAACGGGGTACATTCCCGTCCTTGCAACCTCCTGACCTTCCGTGTAAGGATTCTTTTCCAACTGATCATGTGACAAGAAAATTATGTGAGGCCAACCGTATGTTGAACAGGGTTGATGATATTGTCAAAAAGCTTACTGCTGAGATCCAGCCTGAGCATTCTCAGACAATCATTTTAAATGCTTGGAAGAAACTTGGTAATTTCTTGAAGCGAATCAGTGATCAACCTTTTGAACAATTCCCCACTCTTGAGAATATCACACATGTTTGGCAAATCCTTGCCAGTTACAAGGAGGAACTTGTCAAGAAAACGAGATGGCAACGCATCTCTGAATGGAAAGTGCGAATGCAACAATCGGCACTCTCAGGATGCAAGGAAATTTTCCATTACTTGAAAAGGAAGCAGACCCCTTTTTCCCATGTGTCCGTTTGCGACGAACAGAACATGCCCCTCCATAAGCCTGATGACATCTTTGAACTTTCTCGCAAACAGTGGGGTGAGGTTTTTACCTCCAATGCTGAGCACATACCTAGTGAACCTGTTCTTCAAGTGATCCGGGAATCCCTTAGAGCTAGAGCAAAACAAATTAAGTTGCCACCCCTTGAAGCGAGTGTGATGCATAAGCTGATGCTTCAAAGAAAGGCTTCTGCAGCACCAGGAGTCGATGGATGGAGGACTATGGAACTTCAAGCACTTCCTCCCCTTGCATTTCAACCCTTTTGTGAGTTGTGGTCACGTGTTGAAAAAGGCCAACCAATTCCAGCCATTTATCAGATTGCTCGCTTAGTAATGCTCCCTAAACCCGAAGCCAAATCCCAGCAGCCTATTGACAAGAGGCTTATTTCGTTGATGTGTATACCATACCTTTTGTACACCAAATATAGGTTTGCTGATCTTTCCGAATGGCAGAGTCATGTTTTCCCTGCTGCTTTAGCAGGAGGCATTGCTAACCGACAACCCAGTGATATTGCTCACAAGATTGCTGCTAAGGTTGAACTTGCGGTTTGCCATAAACAACATAAAGTCGGTATCAAACTCGACCGCAGCAAGTGTTTTGATAGAATCTGCCCCAGCATCATTTGTGCTCTTGGTGCCGAACTTGGCCTCCCGGTTGAGTTCATCAATGTGTGGTCCCAAGTCTACCGCAACTTCCGCAGATTTCTTTCAGTTGGCAAATTCATTGACCTTTCGGCCATTCCCTCAACGAATGGCATTGCACAAGGTGATGCGGCCAGTGTTTTGGCGATCAACATTTTAATGACGGGATGGTCTGCTGTTGTTGGTAGCATTCCACATGTTGAGCATTTCGCTTTCATTGATGATGCCTACTTGTTAGGATGTGGAGATCATATGCAGGAAATGAGCGCTGCGCTCAATGCTACCAAGCTTTATGACCAATTGGTTGGCCAACGTTTTAACATCCTCAAAAGTGAAGCGTGGGCTACTACGCCTAAGGCAAAGCAGCTTTTGAAATCTCACTTTCCTGAAGTGCCCATCAGTGATGCTTTTCAAGTTCTTGGAACATTCGTGAAAACAACTGCTAAAGCTAAAACCATTGATGCTGGTTCGAGTGCAGCAATGATCCGAAACATTGTCCACGACATTGGTTCTTTGCCTATTTCCATGCAGAAGAAAGCTTTCCTTATATCTACTAAGGCGGTGGCTAAACTGTTGTACCATCCTGAAATCAAACCATGGCCGAAGATGACCATTGATAAGCTTGCAGGAACTATAGCAGCCGCTCTGTGGGGCAACCGACCTCACTGGAGATCCATACACCTGCTCTTTGCTTTCTTCACCACCCCGGCATTGTGTCATCCTGCCTTAGCCATTGCCTGTAGAATCATCCAGAATATCATTGCTCGCATTCGTAAAGACCATATTTTTGCGCAGTTGTGGTGTGACCTCTTTAGCCAACCTAAAGTCATTCCTAGGGGTCTTTGTGATGCGTGGATCAAAGCCTGTGAAGTGTTAGGGATCGAATTTCATCCACCTTTCGCGGCCAATTTCCTTGGCTGTGAATTTTCCCTTGTTGATTTGCCACCCAAGCAAATGGCCAGGCTGTGCCGAGCTGCATCCGTCCAAGCACTTTTCCAGGAGTTTTTGCATTCCGAGAGACATGACGTCAACCATGAGGGTTCTGGGATAATTGATAATGAGGTAGCACCCCCGGGAGACCCTTCGAAGCCATGGCGTATTGATGATTTCAGCGGCGATCCGACTTTGCTGCCCTCTCCGATGACGGGATGCCTGCCTACTGCGAACCGATTGTATCAAGCTGGTTTGCTGGATAGCCAGAATTGTCGATTTTGTAGCCATCCTCATGAAGATATTCACCATTTGGCTCATCACTGTCCAGGTATCCGTGCGGCACTGGGAGACCATGGTAACCTTTTCCCTGAACAGAAGCTGTTATATTCGCACGGACTTTTTCAGGTCCCTGGTTCACTGCTTACTGCAATTCGTGAGGCAAACCACCAGCTTGCGGTTCAGGCTTCACCATCTGATGGAATGATGAGATTTTTATGGATGACTACGGCGCTTGGTAACCCTCATCACCTGTTCTCGCGAACAGGCTCTTGGGACCTTTTTGACTTGAATGAGAAGATTGCCTACAACCATGCTTTTTGTGATCCGCTTTGTACGAAAGCGAAACTGGTCATTTTGGCTTTGCTTTTTGCGGTTGAGAAATGGTCGGGACCACTCACAGTCTATTGCGAGTCCAGTTTTGTGGTAGATGCTTGGGCCTCGATTTCTGCTTAACCAACCATTCCGTTGGGAATGGCTTACGGAGATCTCTGGAAGAAGATCAAGGACAAATTGGGGGGTCGGCATCACCTTCACGTGGTCAGTTACAAACAGACCTCCTTCGATGATAACTTTCGTAACACTTTGCGCAATCACGGCAATGACAGATGCAACTCTTTGCTACGACAGGCGATGCCTGTTGCTACATCCATGGTGGCTGCGTGGCGGGCACATGTAGACAACCAGAGAGCTTGGCTTACTAAACTTTCTCTTTTGCTGCAAGAACAGAAACCTGACACCGAGACCAACACGGGTGATGTGGATGTTGCTGTGGACTTGAACAGTGAACTGGAGCTTAACCTTCAGCTAAGGTATCCTAAGTGGGACTGGTTTCAACCGGAATCTGCCTATGACTGGATGATTTCTCAGAACCTTGAACAACCTGGTTCGTGGGTTTACAGCGATACTATGTTTTCCCAGACGGCTCTGTTCTGGCAATCATTGAAGTGGAGATGTCACCCATCTGCCCAAACTTCAGTGGCTGAAATTGCATTTTTATTTTGGTGCAGGCACAGGGTTGTACCCCCTGATACTGCAAATTCGGAAGAGGCATCATTTGCTACCTTCATGAGGTGGATACGTTTTTGGATTACCACTTTCTCAGATGAAAACCAGTTGCGACCGGCAAGTTCTTCATATTGGCCACGGAAAATGCTGCGCCTAAACCAGGCTTTTGGGTACGGCTTGATTCAGGGCGCTAGGCCCTTTGCTTCTCGAGGTGAACTCTCGAAGCTTGTTTCCTTTTGTCAATCCCTGCCATGCCAAGGGTCGAAAGCACGGCACTGGGATGTTGGATTGTCAATTTTACCTTGACCATCAACCGAGGTCGAGGTGCCAACCTACTCGCTTGGCGCTTGAGGAATAAAAACAGGGTTTTGACCCACTGCCATATGATTGAAAATCATGGCAATTGCTGGGTAGTCCTGGTTGTTGCTTACCTTGCCTGGTTGAGAATGGCAATCACATTTTGTTGGCGATTGCTGGGGATGGTTGGACGTATCTTGGTGGCTTATAGATCCCTCGCTAAAACTCTATTTTGTACAGGGTGCATGGTGAATCAATCTTATCTCATCTGGTCTCAAAAACACTAAAAAAAATATCAGGGATTAGTAGTACTCCGTGGAATAAGTGTATAGAAGTGAATTGTGGATAGCTAGCCCATTTTGTGGCTTCTTATCTCAAAAACACTACATAAACACATTGAAACATCTTGGCTCGTGGATAACTCTAACGCGGTCATTGCAGGCCAAACGCAGTTTCTATGGTGGAACATGACTGCTGTTGCTTTGCCGCCGAAAGAAGCGCGGCTTGCGCAGCGCCTCGCCTATTGGTAGCAAGGACAAAGCCGTAACGATCAAACCTGGGAGAAGAGGGGGTGGGTTGTCCACGGTGAACAATAAGGCTATATACTAACAGGGTTAATAACATTGTTAACAGGGTTCATGATAAGTTTGATAATAAGCCTATATAGATTAATAATCATCATTGATATAGTGTTGTCCATGAATTGGGTGTGCACAAGGATCAGAGTTCATGGGAAGTCCATGTTCGTAAGCCAGCTACAGTCAAAGCATTTCAAAGCGAAACCACCAACCATGTGGGTAGCGGTTCATCTCCCATAAATGGGTGCATGAATTTGCCATGCCATTGTAGTTCTTAACCGTTGACAGATAGTCAGTAGCTACAGCAGCCACAAAAGGATACCCAATTCGTCAAGAAGGAACCACGGCTACAAGGAAGCCGCCAGCAGTGAGGAAAGCCGGCCGTGTTTGCTGGACACATTTTCATGGCGGAGCACACTCTGCTGCTAAGGCTGGGGTTCCCCGCATGGTCCTACGGTGGATATCTACCAAGTGGGTACCAGGCTGTCCAAAACTAGATCTGTGGGTAACAATAGTGAGTGACAATTTAGATAATCCTATGACGAAGGGTTAGTTGCTAATACTGGCGACGGCAGTGATTCAGTGCTGGAATACTGATGCCCAAGGGCTGCAATACTCAAAGTAGAGATACCACAGCAATCAAGCAAAAATCAGCACTACTATGCTGGGTCTGTGAAACTAAGCATCCGCGAGCACCAATTGCATAGACAACTAAAAGTGACAAAATACTGGAAGCTGTGCTACAAACTTGCAAGCTGCTCTTGGGCTGTGGAGCTGTCACCACCAAAGCGTTGGTGGCCCCATGTCACAACAGACCCATCTTCCAAGATCGCAGCAAACGCAGCAGATGTGCCCTGAACGTGCCGCACAGCCCTCAGCTGATCTTGCACTGCGGAGCTGTCGCCACCACAATCTGGGTCGCCCCATGTTACAACCGATCCATCTTCAAGGATGGCCGCAAATGCTCCCGCTGAACCCTGAATGTTCTGCACGGCCTCAAGCTGCTCTTGGACTGCAGAGCTGTCGCCACCATTGTTCTCCGGGCCCCATGTCACAACCGACCCATCTTCAAAGAGCGCCGCAAATGCAAAGATTGTGCCTTGAATGTGCCGCACACCCTTAAGATGATCTTGCACTGCAGAGCTGTCACCACCACAATTTGGGTTGCCCCATGTTACGACCGACCCATCTTCACGAATTGCAGCAAATGCACTCTTTGTGGCCTGGATGTGCCGTACATCTTCCAGCTGCTCTTGCACTGCGGAGCTGTCAGCACCATCTTCTGGGTCGCCCCATGTCACAACCGACCCATCGTCCCGAACCGCAGCGAATGCATAGTTTGTGGCGTGAATGTGGTGCACAGCCTCAAGCTGCTCTTGGACTGCAAAGCTGTCGCCACCACACTCTGGGTTGCCCCATGTCACGACTGATCCATCTTCCAGGATTGCAGCAAATGCTTCAGCCGTGCCCTGTATGTGCCACACGGTCTTGAGCTGCTCTTGGACTATGGAGCTGTCACCACCACAATCTGGGTCGCCCCACGTCACAACCGACCCATCTTCCCGGACCGCAGCGAAAGCATAGTTTGTGGCGTGGATGTGGCGCACAGCCTCAAGCTGCTCTTGGACTGCAGTGCTGTCGCCACCATACTCTGGATCGCCCCATGTCACAACGGACCCGCTCTCTAGGATAGCAGCAAATGCACCCGCTGTGGCCTGGATGTACCGCACGGCTTTTAACTGCTCTTGGACTGCAGAACTGTCGCCACCAAAGCCTTTGTGCCCCCATGTAATGACTGTGTCGTCTTGGGAACACCAAAGCGCAAAGGCTCCCCCACCAATTTGGCTTAGTTTTGTTGCTGCTATACGTTTTGCTTTCTGTGGAATAGCCATGAGGTGGTCTCCGCTTTTGATCCCAGAAGCCTCCAAGGGTTGTCCAGAGTCCACCAGAACTCGCGCATCTGCAGTGACAAGTCGAAGCAAGTCTTGTTGGAATGTCCTTTGGGCCAGGAGCCTCAAGTCCCCAACTTTGGAGGAGCGCAAAATAGAAAAGTCTTCAGTTCTACCGCTCGCCAAACCTACAGTCACACAAAACATGGTTGGCTCACTATGTTTCGGGATGGTCCTTCCCGCTGCATGTTCTTTCTTTCTTCGCTTGGCCCCCTCAAGTGACATTGGCGGTCGGGTCGCAAATGAGAACAGCTTCGCTGATTTGCTTGAGCAACAAAAATCGCGATCTGAGGTTCCGGTGAACAAAAGTATCAACGACACTCCAACAACTCTATCACTGCTTCTGCTGCTGCTGCTTGCTGCTTACTGCTACTGCTTACCCGTTACTGCTTACTGCTTACCGCTTACTGCGTACTGCTTACTGCTTACTACTACTACTACCACCACCACGACCACCACGACTACTAGTACTACTACCACCACTTCTGCTAGCACTGTTGGAAACTCATCAACCATCATCCACAAAAAATATCACGCTGGAATAGACTCGCAATTTTGATGGCCACATAAAACTGGTGGTTTCAATCCCTCTGAAACATATGCTTGTCAACCAGGTATATTTTTCACCGACCATATTTTTCATAGATGTTGACAACCATACAGGTATACCTGGTATGAGAAATATAGCCACCAATCAGGTATACAACTGCTTCAACACCGGCGCTGGCCCCCATGCAATGGCCCCCTCAGCTCTCTGCCACACACGCCACCAATCTGAGGGCGCCAAGTGGAGGGCGTGGTGAATCCATCAGAGTGGTTATCACACTCATAATCTGGTCAATCATATCGTTAACAATGTGGTTTATAATGGGGTTATAACATTTGTAACATTGAAACGTATATGGTTATGAATAATATGATTATAATTCATAGCTTTCACAATTTTGTTTTATGACATGATGCTTTTCGTTCATGCTAAACAAATGGTACAAGCAAGCCATTTGTTTAGTGAATGCTACAGCCATAATGGTAATTAATTGTCATAACCAGCTATAGTCAACCATGTAGGGAACTAAACATGATTAATTGGATACACCATTTGAGTCATTAGTACAATAATAATGGACCATCACAATATGAGGCAAGGTTGGTCAAAATGGTGAATCATTACTATAATGATAAATCATTGCCAGGGCACAATGATAAATATGGATGGAAGCAAAGTATGACTGTTACAATCATGGGGGGTAACTGCATTCTAAATAGTGATTACACATTTTGATTACTATAATCTGGCGGGTTCTCAAAATGGGTGAACCCCAAATAGGTCCTTTATTACAACAGATGGTTTGTAATGGACGGGGTGCTCCTATTTTGAGCAACACCCAATAGTCTGGTTGGTGGTTTCAACCCCTATGGAAATATTAGTCAACCAACCATTAATGTTAGCAATTCCTAGGTAATATTAAACAGGCTTAGAACCATGAGCCAATGATAATCAAGCAAGAATAATATAGCTGGTTGGTCGAACATCAGTATATAGTAACATACTGTCGTTGATTCTAAATAACTGTTTGACTACGTGGAGGTTTCTCAAGCCGTCGGGAACACCCCAAATCATCCAATTATGAGTTATTCATAGCAATAAACCAACCATAACGACCTGGGAGTACCCCGATGGCTTGAGAAACCACCATTCATTGCTGACTGGTGGAACGAACACGAGTCCAACTGATCCAACCGCCATCAGAATTACTGGTTCATTGCTTGATCAATTGTGGCAGAATGGTGGTTGATTATTGGGGGTTCATTCGTTGATTGACGGCTGCATAATAGTGCTTGCCTCTAGTTATAGGGCAATGATTGCCTACAGTTGTAGGGCAATTAACTAACGATCACGAACGTGTTGGGTGATTGTTGCATAGAGGTATGTTGCTACACGTATCTATTCTGCCTGCACACTTCGTTTGCACATAGCACGTAGCCTGCAGCACGTTGTATAGCATATAGCGATATCAAGGGAATATAACTTGGTCCACTGTTTTCGGCTGAGGACTGGGGGTTCCATTTCAACGAAATCTCAAGTCTCCCTATCCTTTGCGCTAAACCCATTGTCAGAACTGAACGACTGGGGCACTGGGGGAACTTCCTTGGCTACAAGTATCTTCGTCTAACTTACCACTGAAAAGCATCAGAATATCTTGATAGGTTCTGGTAATTGTTGATGATATCCCCAATATTGTCAAATATGATATTCGCCATCAATAATCCAAAATCGTCAGCAACAAAAACTCAGTTGAGGCCATAAATCGAGATCAACATTTATGGCTGCTGAATCAATCAACAGATCCTTAGGGCTCAGGTCAGCACCATCCACCGTTGCGACTTTGCCCCTGACCCAGGGGATCATGGTTCACCACCGATGGCTTAATCGGACGATCACGGACAATGACCGTTGCTGACCATAAACCCATCGTTCTACTGTGAATCATGTTTTTTTTAAGGTTTCGGTTGACCATGGCTACCCATAAATCAGTAACATTGGTACAGATGGGATCATTGAATCATTATTCATAACTTTCGACAGAAATCTGTTGGCCATGGCCACCCAAACGTGAATCTATTAGTCAATGGTTAATCACAAACCCTATCGTTTCCCCTTGAGTTGCCCCTGCGGAACAGGGTCCAAAGCCGGTACCATAAATGTAGTATGAATTATAGCCCCACTATTGTCAATCACAAACCTACCATTGTTCCATTTGTTAATCGTGGTTGCCCGTCAGTCATACAATTGAACCTATACCATAAACCTAGAGCTGGAAACCTCTCAGTGCATACCCCTAACCCATCATAAACCTATCAAAAACCTACCACAGACCTATCATAAACCTACCATGAACCTATCATAAACCTTTCACAAACCTATCATTTCATTAACCACAAATCCTTTAAACACCGTTCAACCCATTAAAACCCATAAACCTATCGATCATTCAACCCACTTAACCTAAGTTGCCTATTCTATAAACTCATTAAAACATGAACATATCATTGAACCCCTCAAAACTCATACAAACCTATATCAATCATTAAGCCCATAAATCAATAACCCTATCCCTCATAAACCCATCATGAAACCCAGTAAACCCATCAATCTTGTCATAAACCTATGCCACAAACCCAACATAAAACACATTAAACCCCGTAACACTCTGTTTTTTCAACATGAAACCCTGTCATTAAAGCACTAGCTCCAAAAACCCATCGTTGCCCAGCCAGGCCCACCCCTTTCCAGGTCCCAGGAACCAGCAAGGGATTGGCAGGGAAGGCCAGGATCGTGGGATCCGCGAAGGGATCCGGTTGCGTGGTCACCGACCTCGTTGCTGTCAACGGGGCCGCGTGGTGAAGTGGAATGGTTTAGTAATGGTTTAGTAATAGTTTAGTTGATTAGTAATTTAGTAATGGTTACTCATGAAACATAGCTAGTTGATTAGTGGTTAGCTGATTAGTGCTTAGTAACCAACATGATTAGTTCGTTTATGAACTGCCCGTTTATCATTGTTATTTTGGTTAGTCAATGATGGCTAAATAATGGTTAGTTCATGTTGGTTCAGCAACGGGTAGTTCATACGCGGTGAATAGCGGTTTAGTAGAACCATTCACCCCTGCTAATGGTTGATAAGCCACTCCTAATGGTCAGTGCATGAAGGGTTATTTGATAGTTGATTAATTGAAGTGGTAGTTAATTAGTGTTGGATAATGGTTACAGCAATCAATGGCTAATTTGTAGTTTGTTGATAACTTACTAATCGTTTATTGATGGTTATGAAGGTAAATTGTTGATTAATTATGGTTGGGTAATAGATTCACGAAATTGAATGTGGGGGTCAGATCAGGGGGGTTTTAGATCCTAGGGGTTTTTAGTACATACGTGTTTGAGATAAAACCATGGTGTTTTGAGATTTTATCATGAACAAATCATATGAAGACAATAGATTGTCACTGTCAATGACATTGTCAAGTTTGATTGTTTGTTAGGAGGGTCACCGTGGGTTTGGTTGAAGCTAGTGACTCCAAATGATGTTCTCCAATGCATCCATTGATCATTTTGTGGGTGTGCACCATGTAAAATGTAAGTAAGTAATTGGCATTTCAAATCATTCCTGTTTCCCACTGCAGCCACTATTGCTTTTTGGCCATTTCTGTGGCTGCAATTGCGTGGAGCTGGCGTGGATTTAATTTTGAGAGTCGCATTTGATTGATGCTTTCCTGTCAGATGTGGCAATTGAGGGGTGTGAGTTGAAATATCTTTGATTCATGTTATGTGCTGGCTCAGGCTTTTGACTTGACTTGACAACTTTGTTGACTTGTCATTGACATCTGTTGTTTTGCCATGGCTGCTTCTTACCATGACATCTTTGATGTTCACGATGAGAGTGTGGAGTTGATGTGGCAAATCTTCAAGTCACAATTCCATCAGCTTCCACCCGAGTCGCAGTTTGAGTTGCCAGAAGCTCAGATGATGATAAATTGGTTTTCTTTTTTGGGATGGTTTAAGAAATTTGCATCAGTGAGAATGTACATGTATCAAAGAATATGGTGAAAATGCTAAGTCTTAATTTTGGTCATGTTCTTCACTGAATCTTACGGAAGGCCAACATTGACATCATCAGTATCAGTGAAGTTCGCCAAGTTAGCCAGCAACCGATGTTAACTAATCCGAGGCTTCAGAAGCAGACCTTGGAGCTCTCTACATTGCAAGGTTTTCCCAAGCATGTGCAGCACTGCCCTCAGCACTTGATAAAATTAGTTAACCAATCAGGTCAAGCGGTTGTCATTGATATGACATTGTTTTACAAAATAATTGCTGTGGTGATCAAGGATGGATGGAGGAAAGAAGGTCTTGCTGGCAGATGCTCTCGCACACCCGGTATTGAAGCTGCTGATCTGTATTTTATTTCTTATCATCACTGTGACACTGACTTGTCGTTGTCATTGTCAAATTCATTTTGTCATAATTAATGTTGTTACGCTTATCAGCATGTCTCGGAGAATGAACGAATAAATTAAATCAAATCCTGGCAGCCTTGGTATCATCAGATAGGATCAGTCACAACATTGTTGATTCGCTCAGCCCAAGGGTGGTGTATGATGAATACTCGACTTACCAGAAGACATTCTTCAAAGCGGTTAAAGAGGCAAACCCAGGGCTTCCTCCGAATCGCTTGCTGGATCTTTTGAACGAGAAGGCCTGAACAAATCCCCACATCCATTGTTGCTTGTTGTCATTGACAGATCTAGGCCTTGAGTTTGAAACTTGTGAAAACATCTCCAGGATCCTGATGTATTTGCACTGGACTGTTACATTGATGGGGACAAGTACACAGTGCGCCCATCCTTGAATACGAATGAAAGGGACTGGCAAATGACTGGAAGCTCAGTGATGCATTATTATTCATTGTCATTCTGACTCCAATTCTGCTTGCTTGGTCAGAACGGGAAGGAAACCCACTTAGTTAGTTAGCTCGGACCCTTGTTTGAGGGTGAGTTTGGTGACCTACTTTCGACATTTGAGTGTGTCATATCCAGTGATGAGTCAGTCAGTTGAACCTTGAATCATGTCTTGTTGAGGAGACCAGAAAATTGGATTTGCAATCACTGGTTTCTTCTGCGAACGATGGCCTCGAATTGAGAGTGGTGGTCAGTTTGTTCCTCCGCCAATCCTGGGTATGACTGGCCAGGAGATCATGGAGCCAGGAACAGCAGTGTTCGCCATGACCCTTGGTTGACCAGGATCTAATCGTTGGTCAGGATCTTGCCGCTGCCTCTGTGCGAATGTCAGTCATAATTAGTTTTCAAACTTAACTTTGTCACAATCTGCCTGCTTGACTTTGTCCCTGACATTGACAGACGCTAGAGAGTTTTCCACGTCCCAGTCATCACCAGTGTTGGCTTTGCAAGTGTGTACGAAACTTGTCGAACAAGGGTGAAAAAATATAGTGACCTGATCCTCCTCATGAATCAGCATTGGCAATTGGCATTCTATTTTGATAATTTTGAAAAACCAAGATGCCAAGTTCATGCAATTGCAATGCAATGTGTTTTTATCGCCAGGTGACATGGCCTATGCCACAGCCTCGGTGCTCAGACGATTCGATTCTCAGATTCATGAATCAAATTGGGTGTGTCATTGTTGTCTTTGTCACTGTCATTGACATTATCAGTTCCTAAAACACAGTGTAAGTGTAGGACTAAAAACTGTTGTGGCCAACAGCACCGACCATGATGACTCACATTTGAATTTGGATGCTGAGAAGGGACAACTTCCCAGCATGACTAGAGCTTTGGCTTTGACTTTTTTTCAGGAAGTAAAGTCAGTGAAATTAAAATCATTCATTCATTCATTGTTATATTAATACATTGTTTTTGAGACCATTGACATGATATGACTCTGACTCATAATTTGGCAATGTCTGTCATCATGTCATCAGGCTAACCCCTGTGCGTGCTTGAAACAATGTCATGTGTTTGATGCTTTGGCC
>VSDK01002142.1:435807-448029 GCA_009767595.1 Symbiodinium kawagutii | reverse complement strand
ACCTTCAATCATGAAGGCTTCAAGGGGGCTTCAAGGGGGCTTCACCTTCATGAAGGTTGAAGGGGGCTTGAAGGGGGCTTGGAGGGGGTTTGAAGGGGGCTGGAAGGGGGCTTGAAGGGGGCTTGAAGGGGGTTTCAAAGGGGCTTCAAGGGGGCTTGAAGGGGGGCTTCAAAGATGAAGGCTTGAAGAGGGCTTGAAGGAGGCTTCAAGGGGGCTTCAAGGGGGCTTCAAGGGGGTTTCAAGGGGGCTTCAAGGGGGCTTGAAGGGGGGCTTCAAAGATGAAGGCTTGAAGAGGGCTTGAAGGAGGCTTCAAGGGGGCTTCAAGGGGGCTTCAAGGGGGTTTCAAGGGGGCTTCAAGGGGGCTTCACTTTCATGAAGGTTGAAGGAAGGGGGCTTGAAGGGGGCTTGAGGGGGGTGAAGCCCTTCGTGACCTTCAGCCTTCGAAGGGGGGTGGTCGGATCCAGCCCTTTTTCTTCTTACTCAGAGTCACACAGATCTCTCTTAAGCGTTTGCCTCTCACTTCTTAGGATCTCAGAGGCTCCGCTACCATATGAAAAAACGCAGAGCAGCGCAGCTGTTCTTTTTCACTCGGATTCTTGAGCCGCAAGTTCAAGTCAAGTTAAAAAGTTAAAAGAACTCTTACGCTTCACGATTCAAAAGAAAATACAATCAAGACAAGTCAAAACTTCGAAGATATTACACCTACTGCCTCTAGTGGCTTCCTAGACTTACTAGATCCTACAGTCCTACCAGATGTATGATACACTATGGTGACTACTGACACAAACTGGCAAAGCTTGGGTCGGTTGGCAACCAAAACACACAAAGACCAAAAGAGAGCAGAGAAAGACAACACAGGGATCCACAGAGGTACCTTCACCAATCCTTACTAAGTCAAACGAATTAATTTCAAAGTGTTATGGAAACGTACCTTTTCCTTTACAAACAGGTCTCATGCACTGCCTATAAGCAAATTTTTTTCCAACTTGTCAAGGCAAGTGTCTTGCAAAGCGCAACGTTTTTTGCCCTAAACCGCGTGTCTTTAATTTAATCCACACCAAACCGAAAAGTTGGATGGTCATAAGTGCATTGAGGTGTCAAGCTTAAGAAATGGGGCAGTTCTCAGCCAGAGAAGATCGATGCCCAATTTTCCAAGACATTCCAGTGGTGCCTACACTTTTCCTAAAATTTGTTTTGGTTTCAGCCTTGGATTGTTTCTGCTTTCCGCACGGTTTTTTTACTTCTTGAAAACCATTTTTTCAGCTTATTGAAATACCGTATTTTCATGTTTCGTGTGGAGTTTTGAAACACATGCAGCCTGCTTCTATGCGGTTTTAATTTTGTCTTAATGATGATTTTTAATTGTTATTGTAGTTGCAGCTGCTTGTTGCCGTTCGCAAATTTGCTTGAGATTGCTTTGGCAGGATGAAAAAACTGATCGAAAAAAATTTTCGTGGCCAGATTTTCTTTTCTGCCTCGGCCAAATTTTTTCGTGCTTCCCAAAAGTTTTTTCTTGCTGCCTTCCTGAAGGATTTTTTCTTGCTGCGGCCAAGGTTTTTCCTGCCGCAGATTGCTTTTTCAGATTTTTCGCGCCTCAGGAGCTGGCGAGGAGGAAGGCCTGTTGTTGTTCTCAACTCGTTCAAATTTTGAATTAAAACAAATTGCAGGAGATCATCATTTTTTTGAAAGTCATTGAAAGAACAGATGACATTGTAATTGTAGGAATGTTAGAAACAACAAAAGCAATAAAAACAATAATATTAAAAACAGGAGTAATGCCAGAATTTTCATAACAGCAGTAATAGGAATAGTAGCACGATCAATACCGCGAGATTAATACAGTAGCGATAACAATAGGAGTAGCAATATTTAGTGGTAGGAATAATAATAATAGGATTAGTAATAATAAAATATTATAAAAATATTAGTAATAGGATTAACAATATTAGTGATAATTCTAGTAGTAGTAATGGTAGTCGTAATAATAATAATAGTAGTATAAGTAATAGTAATAATAGTTGTAATAAAATAGTAATCGTAGTAGTAGCAGAAATAGTAGTAGTAGTGGTAGTAAAAGTAGTAGTAGTAGTAGTAGTAGTAGTAGTAGTTGTTGTTGTTGTTGTTGTTGTTGTTGTTGGTGGTGGTGGTGGTGGTGGTGGTGGTGGTGGTGGTGGTGGTGGTGGTGGTGGTGGTGGTGGTGGTGGTGGTGGTGGTGGTGGTGGTGGTGGTGGTGGTGGTGGTGGTGGTGGTGGTGGTGGTGGTGGTGGTGGTGGTGGTGGTGGTGGTGGTGGTGGTGGTGGTGGTGGTGGTGGTGGTGGTGGTGGTGGTGGTGGTGGTGGTGGTGGTGGTGGTGGTGGTGGTGGTGGTGGTGGTGGTGGTGGTGGTGGTGGTGGTGGTGGTGGTGGTGGTGGTGGTGGTGGTGGTGGTGGTGGTGGTGGTGGTGGTGGTGGTGGTGGTGGTGGTGGTGGTGGTGGTGGGGTTGTCGTTGTCGTTGTCGTTGTCGTTGTCGTTGTCGTTGTCGTTGTCGTTGTCGTTGTCGTTGTCGTTGTCGTTGTCGTTGTCGTTGTTGTTGTTGTTGTTGTTGTTGTTGTTGTTGTTGTTGTCGTTGCACCAAAAAATAAAAAACATTGGCGGCATCCCCACCAACAGGGGCGATCTTACTCAAAATATCTTTTTGTACCACGACCCCCTGGAACCTCTCCGGGATCTTTTTCTAGGAACTTGCGCACCTCAATCACCGGAACCTTCAAGAAATTTGTCTGCCAATTGCAAAACTTCGATCTGGAAACTGCACCGGGACTTGTTGCAACTTGCGGGAACCTTGATCGTGAACTGGTGTGTGTATGCGTGGCCTTTTTCATTTGAGGATGGTCGTTTCTTTCAACTTGATTTTTTTGTTGCATGGAATTGGGACCCATCGTTGTTGTTGCAGCTGAGTTCGTGTCCCGGTTACGATGGTTGAATTACCCCCTCCTTCTTTGATGACGGTTTTGCTTGTGTTGATATCCACAAAAAATGCGCAACAATCGGTCCTTTCTGCTCATGGTTTTTTGCTAGTGACGGCTAGTGACTGCCAATGTTTTTTCCATGTCGGTGTTTTCTGCTGAGGTTTGTTTGATGGTTTTCCGGTGGTGTTTTATTTGGTTCCGGTGGTACTCCAATTGTCGTGTTTTCGGGATTGTGTTTTGGGTGCGTGTTCCTTATTGTGCTCAGTTTGTCGTATTTTGCTCTTCATCATTCATGACATGATCTTGCCACGGCTTCCATTTGATTGTTTCCCGTCCGATTTGTTTTTTTTCTATTTCCATCATCATCCTTGTCCCCCCACTGTTTTAATAACTTGGCGGGCCACTTTTGCACAGAACCTGACCTTCAATTTGGCTTCCTGGCTGGCTGACTGGAACAGTTGAAAGACTGAACTAGATTAAACTAGATTGAGCTGCCTGTGCCGCTGTTTGCACAGTTTCCCTGGAATTTTTTTCTGGGTTTTTCATTTATGTGTTTTGCTTGCTCGTTTTTTTTGCTCTGATGATCTCGTTTACGTTTTTTTTGCGGACAGCTGAGAACTTGGCCGGGGGTTCTTGCCTGGCTGTCGTGCCTGTTGTTTGTCTTGGGAGTGTTCTGGCCTTGCCATCTTGTTTGGTTTGCTGCCTTGACCTTTCTTGCAGTGACTTGGCTGGTTTTAGGCCGAAGACACATGCGGAAGAAAAAACGATGTTTTACATTCTTGTGGGCTCACAATGCGTCTATTGCTGACTATTGTTTCCTCGCAGTATTGAAGCGCATCATCCCTAGCAATGTTATTTTCATGCTGACGTTTTGTTGCCCCCTTGGGGTTTTGGTTTGTTCATGCCCTTGGCCACACCTTTTTGCAGCCTCAGCGACTTTGGCCTTTGAAACTAGAGAAGCGCTTCATCCAGACCAAAAATAACTTTGATATTTTCATGCGGGTATGATACATACTAGAACAGGTTTGAAACAGGTTTTGCCGTTGGCAGTTTTGCTATGCATTGTTCAACATACCCTGCGACCATTGGACCATAGTCCAGGACTTTCACGACATGAATGGAACTCAAATTTTTTCGGACCATTCCCCAGATTGGCTGCAACGTCCGCAGTTCTGGCTTGAGCCGGGTCGCTTCGGCCACCATGGCGCACAAATCCAACCCATACAAGAAGGCCAAGGGCGGCCAGTTTTGGTGGTATTGAAATGCTGAATGATGCGTTACCCCGAGGATGGCTGAGGATCTTATGCCATGTGTGTCTTCGTCAAAGTGTAGTTTAGCTTCAAAATCTGAGATGACTTCCGCATCCAGTGACTGTCTCAAACCCACCGTGGTTATGGTAGTTTATTTTCGCGGCTTTTGGTGAGGCGCGCTCTAAGTTTCGTTGGAAGTGGAAGAAGAAGCGCACTCGGCGTTTGCAGAAGAAACGCCGTCGAATGCGTCAACGATCAAAATGAAGAGGCATGATTGGGTCGTGAATGGTGTGATTTGAATCAATCACAAGCAGCGTATATCTACATTTTGATTTATATACAATACTCGTACATCTATACGCACATATGATAGAACATATTCACGCACACATATAGATGTATTTATACATACAAGGACATGGAGACATATGTCAATAGGTATGTGCTTCTCAATAATGGATTTTTGTACTGGTTTGAAGGTTGCAGAAATGTGTGAACATTGCCGCATGAAGCTGCTTCGTTTTGGAAGTCGACTCGGCAGGACATTCTGAGATGACTTTGACTCGCAAGTGATTCAGCACCTGGGTTGCGCTCGAGCGACCGCGCCGTGGGAAAAACCGTCAGCGCTTGAAACTGCAGAATGCAACGGGACCACCGATGTGGGTGCTAAGCTGCTAAACCTTCATTTCTTTTTTTGGTCAACTACCATGAAGCTGAGTCCAGCCATTGAGCAAGACGTTTGCGTTTCGCCCATGCATTACTTTGCAAGCAACGGTTGAAAACGCGATGCCACTTTTTACAGCTGGCCGGTGTCGTGGGGAATGTGCATGGCTCAAGCTGGTGTCATATTCTGTTTAGGAAAAAAATGTAGCTGGACAAAAAACGCATCTTTTTATGCTTGAAACAAAAAAATCTTGATTTCCGTTGAAAGTTCATTGAGGCTTGGCAATGCACGTTGATATTGGTTGAATTTTTTCATCGCCAAAGCAATCATTGAAAGTAAAAGATCACTAGAATCAAGGAAGGCTTTTTGTTGCAACTCCAAGAGATGTCGCAACTCATTCTGGCTTGGTCAGGGCCTTAGCTGCCTTTGCAACAAAAAGGTGTTTGGTAGGTGGAGTAGTCCAGCTGGCGGTGCTTACTTTCAATTTGGCAACTACAGCACTGGGAATTTTCGTGAGACTACACTGCAATGACAAGACCCTCGCATGGTTTTCCTGAGGCCCTTGACAGTTTTTACTGTATCAGGATTCAAACTAATTCCAAGCAGGAAGTGCTTGCCAGAAAAGTGAGGATCATATTGTGGCACATTGTACAATCATGCAAGGTCGAAGAAATAGAGTTCTATGGGATTTCGAAATATCATCCAATGGGAGCTCTTAGAACACTTGTGGAGTGCTTTACATGGCAGTTTCCCATGGCTGGCACTTGTAATCACCAAACTTGAGGTCTCAGCGCGAGGTTTGCTTGTTTATTTTTACCTCTTGATCCAAAGTCTGATCGAGAATTGAAGGCGTAGTTCTCGAAGCATTTCCCTATCGAATGGCTTGGCTTAAATTCAAGACACGCGTTGATTCATGACAGATTGACACCACATCTCTCTTCTTGTGGTGATGTCCCGGTGGCTACTCTAGATTGAAATAAAGGTGGACAATGATCATTTGGACTTGGATATAAGTACTCAAGCAGTCATCAAGTAGTGATTCCATTTGGTGCATGACTTCGGCAAACCGAATCGTCTCAGGCTGAATGATGACGTTCGACTGTCCCGAAAGGTGCGCTGGAACTGTGGGATCTCAAGATCAGTGGTGTCAACAACAGAAGCACTGAGCTGTTCACTTCAATCTCGCTGTTTGGCCAGACATTTTCAGGCACGATGTGAATTCCAAGTGTTGTTTTTTCATGCCTTCACTTTGGAGCACCTTCACTTTCATGGGCATTTTTCAAGCGCAGAGATGAAGGTGACGGAATTCGAGCGTGACTTTGCAAATGGGCATGGAGCCAAAGCTACACAAGGGCCACAATAGCAGTGTGCACGACCTGATTTTTGAGGGCGATTAATATATGTACCAGATGGCCGAGACGAGATGAAGCAACAGACAACTGAGTTGTTGAAACTGTCAAAGTGCCACGATTTGAGAACCAGTGTTGCTGACTCGAATATATCACTTGCACTCTCAGATTGAATCTTAGTTTTGTACAAGCGTTGTGTGTGTGTGTGTGACTTTTTTTGTTTTGGGAGGAGTGCACTTTGTTGATATTGGATTTTGAGATTGATTCGCCAGGGGGAACAGTGACTATGATTCTTCCATTGTCACAAGGTATCTTCTTGGCGAACTGCTGTCCAAGCACGGTCTTGTTCAGAACTTTGAGGACCAGTTCTTCCCAAGCTTAGTTTTTTTCATGAGGACGAGCCTTCTTATTTTCAGATAACCCCGAAGACTTTGCCCAAACTTTAAGAATTCCAGTTGACAGTTGGGAATCCATGGAATCCCTGCTAGCTGTTTGGTCAAGCCGAGTGGTTGACGCTTGTCTTCTAAATGTCCGACTGTGCAGGAAGACTTCGTGAACGAATCCACTCTTGCTGCTAAGAGGCAGAACTGGTCCTTGGTGAGAGATGCCATCACTGAAGCTGCAACCTGAGAGAGAGACCCCGCAGCCCTTCTTGGAGTTCTGGCAACATCAATCGCCAGCATTCGAAACCAAAAACCGAATATGGGGTTTGTCACCAGGAAAATCCCTCTATCTTTTCTTCTCTTTCTGCTTTGTCTCATTCAACCTGAGCCTCTTGCCAATCTCTCTTCCTCTCTTCTTCCTTTCCTCTCCTTTTCGTTTTCTTGTCGTTTTGCTTTTTTTTTTTGCGCAATCAAGCTTTGATATAGCGAAAAGATGCATCACTTGCTCTTTCAGTACGCAAGAAAGGTTTTCGCAGTCTCTCGATCACCTGTACTTGTCCTGCTGATGCTTCATCCCACCGAATATTTGCATCTCGTAGCTTTCCGCCTCATCCTACTGAATTATTCATTCCTAAAGTTCCAGATGGAATCTCCCAAGGTTGAATTCTCAAAGCTTCAAAGGTTGACTGCCTGAGGCTCCTCAGTTGGATGTGAGACTCACTGATGGACAGGCCACCATGATGAGTTGGCACCGGGAGAACTGGGTCTGCTGGGCCACTCATGATACGACAAGGGCGGGGGACGATAGACAATAGGACAATGGTATTGACCAAGATGGTAGCAAAATGTAGCAAATGAATGCAAATGATAATTGCAACAACTTTGAGCACAACCTTTTGGGAGTTTGCTGAACACTATTGACTGGATAACAACGGATCTGTAGGACCAGAAATGCCAAGAAACAAAAGAAGAGTTGAAACATCCAGCCAAATTTCAGAACAATCCTTCATTCTGCTTGCCCACCAAACAAGCAGCAAGTTATTTTTGGGAAGCGGTGACCCAGCTGACGTTTATTTACATGCATGCTGTACGCATATCAAATTCGAACTTAGATGAGTTGGGATGATTTAGCTAAATTTCCATTTCAGTCCCTGTCCACCGTCCACTCTGTTGGCCGGCAAGGTTTTTTGCATGAAGAACCTGGTCCACTTCCCCCTTTCACCACTTGAGCAGAACCTGCCTGCATGGATGTACCGAACTTATCCTTAAGTAGAAAGTTTGGAATTCCACCAGCGAACAAGTGAGCCATATTTTTTTGCCGAATACAGACGCTACCAAAAAGGATCACCTGCTGTTTGGATTGGGAAAACATGACTTCTGAGTTATGAGTACCGCAAAGGACGGCGCAGGCACCTTGCGAAGGTCATTTAGCATAGCCCGGAAGGCACTGGAGCCCGGAAGGCATTTTACGATGATGCATGCTTATGATGTTTCTTTACACCATTGCAATCCATTGCATTTCTTTTACTATCTTTACTTTTCTACAACGGAGTCGTAGCTTAGCTCGACGAAGGCTTCGCTAAGGCAGACGGCAGATTTTAGATTCTTTTAGAAATAAGATCATCGCGAAAGCTATTTCCGTGGCCAGAACCATTCGGGAAGGCTTCGCAGAGCCCCCAGTACAATGCAAAAAACACGGCTCACAAGTGAGGTATATCAGTAATTTTCTTATCAGCATATCTCAGGGGGTTCTCTATGTACTCTATATCCCATCAAATTGTGGGAGAACGAATAGCACATGGATTCCACGAACGTAACACGGATGCTCATTTCCACGAAAACAGCTCATTTCTCCATCGTTGGCAGTTCCGAGTGCAGCAGACTCTTGTTTGCAGGTCCGGGAAATGATGGACGAAGACAGGGGGTCCTCACTGAAGTGCCTTGAGATGAGACGTGTGAGAAGATGTGTCACAAATGTGTCAAATATGTTGAATCCAGAAAGGCCAATGGGCTGAAGAATTGAAATTAGGATAGTCGGTGGGTGCAGCTGCTGGCAAACATCTAGTTTGATGGTGGGAAAAGCCAGTTGGAGACTTGTCGAGTCGCAAAAGTTGAAGGTAGGCAGGACTTTCATCGGTCCGATAGTATCACTCTAACAACACGCTGAAGGATTGTCACTTGTGGACTCCAAATGTGACACACACACACACACACGCAGAGGATTCCATTTGCACTCCATCAATGTGGACACAGCTATCCCTGGCTATCCCTCAGAATCGCCATTTTTTGCGTAAGTGACCTGTTGCTCCTCTGCCCCGGCCTCATTTAGGCTTTTGTTCCAGCTTAGAAGAACCTTGTGCCCGAAGGTGCGCTGGGATTGGCCGGAATGTGTATGGCTCTCAAAACATGTGATATTGAGCCATGTAGGAGCATATTAAATAGTTGCTTCAACATTTGTGCAAGGCCAGGATGTTGTTCATTTGCGCCAGGATAGACCTGCCCACACCTACGGATGTTTCCCAGACTTTGGCTAGTCAAAATGACTGTGAGAATCTGTAAATCATGCGGCTGTACATACCATTCTTGCATATTCTCGTCTTGTGGTCACCGTTCCCTCTCTCGCAGTTGACTCAGTTTTCCACAAGTAAGTTTAGAGCAAGTTTAAATAGAGGACATATCTATACATATAAATAAGAATACATATAAAAAACAAATAATTCGGAAAATAGTTTGAACACTTTGAACATTCGTTGACTCAGCTCAGGCCAAGGGCTCTGTGGTCATGGCCGCTAAGGCTGGCCGAAGTGACACGAAATATCGTACCATCAAAATTGACTCCTGGAGACTGGACGCTACCCTTGACATTTCGCAATGGGTCAATATTAACCAACCAATGGGGAATGATAACCAATGATAATGGGAAAAACAATGGTTAATGATGGGGAACTAGGGGTACGGGGTACAGGGTTTTGACCCACAGCCATTTGTGCGAGATCTACATTTGTTTGATGCGGCAAGTCCTTTCGGAGTAGCCGGCAGCTATGGGGACCCGGAGTTTGCGCCAAAAACAGCAAGGATTGTCCCTCTGTAGTACTAAGTGCCGGTGGTTGCATCTTGATTGTAGTCAGACTCCAACAAAATCGTCACACATAGCTGAGATTTTCCCTGCATCTATGCTACACGATTTTGCGCAAAATTGCTTGATGTTTGGGGTCCCATCTGCTCAGGGAGGCCAAAGCCAGCCTCGTTTGCAGAAGGAAGTGAAAGAAGAGCCAGAGGAGACAGCAACACATGCGGGATCCAAAAAATAGACAGTACATCGAAACGCTTGGTCTATCGTTGGCTATGGAGTTCGGATTTCAAGATGCGCTCTTAGGGATCGGGCGACATCCTGTAGTCCTGCATACTCTGCCGGGTGGGGGGCCGCCTGGCATTGCTCCACTTTCCATCCTCAGAGCGGAGGCTTACGTCTCCTGAGTCCTTCGCTATGGGTGCCATGGGTGCCACGGGTGCGATGGCTCTTGCCTGACTGTGCGCCATGTTGTGCTGTTGGTGCTACGCTCTACACCACTTTAATTGATCCATGTTTTGATTT
Source organism: Symbiodinium kawagutii (assembly GCA_009767595.1). NCBI lineage: Eukaryota > Dinophyceae > Suessiales > Symbiodiniaceae > Symbiodinium > Symbiodinium kawagutii. The sequence continues at coordinate 437,840 of VSDK01002142.1, read as the reverse complement.
CACCTTCGATTTTAACAGATCTTGGAGTCCTCCAGGAGCAGTTCTTCGATCAGCGCTTGAAGCCTCTGCGGCCCATTGATCATCGTTATCCCTATGAAGTGCACAACAAGGTGGCAAGGTTTCCGAAGGATAGTGATGATCATAGAGATGCAGATCAAGGATAGCAGCAATGTGGATATCATTGGTTGTGTGGAATAAATCCAGTGATGTGAGATGGTATTGACTGAACATGGCTTCACTCGTGGACAGCCTCAGTCTTTTGGCTTTTGGTCGAATGTTCCCAGAGAATGGTATCGCATAGATTATTGGATATCCAATTTTGATGGTCATTGTCAGGCTCAGCCATTGAATTTCATTGAAAGGTCATTCGAGTTTTCTGTACCAAGCTTTTGTGCCCAGCACTTTGTGGACGAGCACACCCAGCAGTTGCGCCATGCTCGAGAATGTGAAGCCCAGGTACACCATGATTCGAAACGTGTTGCCTTTCGCGAAGTGGCCTCGAAGCTAAGAGATAAGCAATTCTAAGTGTGGAATTTGGGAATTCCCAACATTTTCCTATTTATTTTCCACTTGTTCCACGTTTGACTTCGGAAATCTTCGGAATTTGTCACGCGGCTTGTCACTGCATCTCCGAGCTCTCCAGGAAGTCGCTCAGAGAAGACAAAACGTCCAGGACTTCCGCTTGACGCAGCATGAGAAGATGTGCCAACGGCATGGTTGCTGACGCCAGACCGGGGACCTGCGGGGACCTGGAGTCGCCCCAAACTGCCCTGAAGTCTCAGCTTTTACACAGTCAATGTCAGGAGTAGTACCAAACTTCAAGGAGTGGACTGAGTGGACTGTATCTTCTTAGTAGATGCAAGTCCGAACTAGTCATAGCAGATGCAAGTCATAGTAGACCAAAGTATCTGGATGGTTCTTTGTGAAAGAAGTGACGTGTTTGGAGGAAGCATTGGGCCGCCAGGCGCAAAAGCAAGGCGGCAAAGGAGTTGGCCAAGAAAGTCGGAGAGCAACACTGGCAGGTGCCCAAAATTTGTTCCAACATTTTCCAAGTTAGAAAAGCATCAGATCTCCACTTTCTTTTTTTTTTTTGCATGTTTTTGCCTCTTACCTTCTGCTTTACTATACTTTTCATTTCCAGGATGATTTTGCGGCAAGAGAGCCTGACTTTCTCGCAGTGCTTAGAAAGGTATTTCAAAGATAGTGCAAAGGTGTCGTATGTGGTTTATTGTCCTCATCTCAGGCTTAGGGAGACTCAAGATTTGTGGAGAGGTGGTTAGGATGTCTTCTTTGCAGGAAGAGGTTGGGTGGCATACAAAGATTATTGGAGGGTGCATGCAACAGAAGGTCATATGTGTGTTCATTTCATAGTTGCTTGGTAGGCTTCACTACTTTGGAAAGCACGGTAGACGTTTGATTTGCTTGACACATCTTGACTCTGTGAGGGTGTTCAAGAGAACAAGTACAAGATGATGGAGAAGGCTGTCAGATGCTGTCAGCGGAAAGCCTTGCAAGTTGCCATACTTTCACCTTCTCTTCATGCCTCGGGGATAGTCTTTTTGGGAGAAATTCAGCGCATCCCCTACCGGTCGTGCAGGACTTGGACTTTGAGAAACTAATGATCAACCGAACTCACTTGCGGCGCCTTGGCGGCGAGAAGCCTTTGCAGCAGCAGCCACAATGGGTTGCGAACTGACGGCATTGGAACATGATATTGTGTATACATGCGTATATGCTCTATTTTGGATTTTTCATACCCTCAAAAGTGAACAATGACCCTTCCAAAACCCCTTGCAAAATGTGAAAAATTATATACAATCCTATTCAAAACGGTAGTTTTCCACTTCAATCATTGTATAAATCATGGGACTTGGCAGGGAATGTTTGGAATTTACAAACTGGCAATCCCACATTTCCCAAATAGTGAAGCACTGTTGTTTGAATGTTTGTCTACCAGAGTTTTCTGGTGTGATCTGTCGAGGGTCATTGCGTCACAAAGGATTGCCGCAGTTCGGAACCACTACGAGCAAGAT
>VSDK01002142.1:379548-418692 GCA_009767595.1 Symbiodinium kawagutii | reverse complement strand
CAACAACAACAACAAACGCAATTGCAGCAGGCTTTGCCAATGGGGGGGTTTTGCTCAACATCAACAACATGAACCACCCCCTCCTTTATGGAAGTGTGAAGCACCGACATCTATCAAATAATCTTGGAAGTAGGAGTCTGCTTTCCCAAAATTCAGCAAATACCATGCAAAGTAGGAGTCTGCTTTCCCAAAATGCACCAATACTTTGCAAAGTAAGGACTTATTTCCCCAAACGCAGCAAATACCATGCAAAGCAAGATGCTTATTTCTCCACATGCAGCACATACCACGCAAAACACGAGGCTGACTTCCCAAAATGCAGCAAATACCACGCAAAATGACAGGTTCTGGCTCGAAACTGCTGCAAATACCAGGGGAAGGGCTCCAGGAAAGGAAAAAAAGAAAAAATCCCCAAACTAAGAAAAATAAATTCCCCAAACAATTTCCAACCCAATCATAAAAGGCATTGCTGACATTTGCTCACTGCTTTTTGTCGTGCTAATCTTTCACCATGTGAACTGGGAAAACCAGCTGGCCAAGACCAAATGTCCGACAGCAGGGCGCTCTGCGTGTTCTGTGCGACGGACGGAACAGCGGCGTGCGGCGACTCATGATCAAGGGCAGCGATAGGTTCGAGGTTAATGCACACCAAGGTTGAACCGAAATTGAACCGAAAACAGTGGGGTCTCTTCCGACACAGCAAATCTGATAAGCATGTCAATGACAATGTGCCAGCAATATTGCTTGAATATGCTTGGATTACGAGCAGCTACGAATTTGCCTATAATCAACAGAATCAGCTTATGAAAGAATGGCTCAATGAAACCATTTAACAGCAAGACTACAAGTAGGGGTTATTGACGAGAGATGAAGAAAACATGCTAGGTCCCAGCCCTAGGCAAGGTTGGAGGCGGTCCTGAGGCCATCTTAGACACAAGAAGTATTGTGACATTGTGAGCACCGGTTGATAGTTGCAGATTCATGATTGCACAATACCGATGCTGAGGTCTTTCAGAATCTTTCAACTTCTTTCGTCGCTTGTTTATCTCGATTCCCATTTTGCAATTCCGATTCTGAGCGGTTGCTTCAAAATACTTGGTCGACTGAGGCAGAATCCAACAATCTGATCTTAGTCGGTACGTTGGATCGGAATCGCACGGTTGCTGTCAAGGTGCCAGCGCACTGACTGGTATGGGTGGAGATATTGTTTGCTTGTCGCAGACTCCAATTTTGAAGTCAAAACACTCAGAATGATATACAAGGCTAGGATGTTAGATCTCTGACAGCGCCTGGCCCTGACATGATGCAAGTATAACCTAACACATCTCAGGAAGAAGTCTGAAGTCCAAATAGAATTCTTGAAAAGCTTTGCAAAACTTTGTGTCACCTGCAATTCAATCCCATATACTCATATAATATCATATAATCCCATATATTTGTTTTTTTCAGCGAGAGTGCTGCCGAGTGCTCCCGAGTTTCCGCACCTTGCAGTCTCCGACAAACTTTTGGTTCAAAATTTGGGTCTACGAACTGATCTCCTCGTAGGCTCCAAAGGCTTTGAGTTTTTTGGGCTCGCCATGGTCTCTTCCCGACAGCGCCGAGCGGGCGGAGCCGGCGCCCTGACTGTGGGCCTGGCCCTGGGAGTTTTCTTGTCCCCAGCGAGGAGCTGGGTGCCCCTGGGGGTGCCCCTAGTTGCTCGGAGGGCCAGCGAATGGGGCCGTGCAGCAACCGAGGAAGAACTGAAACAACAGGCGGCGCCAAAAGCTTGCGAAATCGCAGGATGAAAAGTTGGGTGATGCTGCTAGTCTGACCCAAGAAAGCATTGTCTATACTACATCAATCCAGTTAAACAACAGATTGGAAACAGAGCGTTAAATTCCCCATGGTAGGTTTTGGAAATCGCTGAACGAAATAGTTAAGGGATTCTACAATTACTCGCTCGGAGGAAAAAGTCATCGCTTTCAATCATGTATTGATTGTCACTTCTGTAAGTCGAATTGTTTGTGACATTGAACTCTCTACATCAACGGAGCAGGTTCCAACGCTGTACGTCTACGACCACTGCCCTTTCTGCGTGCGTGCGCGGATGATCTTTGGACTAAAGAGGATGCCGTTTAAGTTGGATTTCTTGATGAATGATGATGTGGTCACACCTACCAAGATGACTGGGAAGAAGGTTCTTCCTATCTTGGAAATGGATGGTGAGGCCATGGGAGAAAGCTTGGATATCGTTGCCAAGATCGATGCCATCGACAAACCCATCTTAGCCAAAGCTGCAGATCGGAAAGATATCGACCAATGGTTGAAAGGCAACAAGGACTTGATGAGGACAGGAGCGATCCTAGAGCGTCCACAATAAGCAAGCAAGCTTAAAAGTTAATTGTCCAGAAGGTTTGACACCCCTGAGACATTGTGTCAACTTCAAGCTAGAGCTCTCGGTACTGTTCTTAGTTCTCTTATGTTACTTAAGTTCTCTTAAGTTCTCAATTTGCTGTTTTCTTTAAGTTCTTTTGCGTATGTATCTTATGTTCTCTTTGGTTTATACAACCAAGGTAAGTCTTTATGTTCTCTGACAGATATATTTTCTTTAGAAACTGTGTATTTTTTGTAGCTTGTGTTGTGTCTTGCTCCAGGAAGCTTACCCGACCTCGAGATGCAAGCGCCCTGTATCCTGAGTTTGCCACGCGGGCGGCGAGAGCCACTTGGGTGAAGAATCATCAACTCTCAGGTGGGACTCCAAGCAGCCAACTTGGGAGCCCTGAAGCTGGGAGTCTGGGAGCCACTTTGATCAACATGAGCCTAACATGAGCTCCATCTAAGATGTATTTAGCTTGCTTCCCTAAGTAGCTTGGGTCAAGTTTGGTACTTAAATCTGACATCAAACGAAGGTTACAGGGCTTATCACAATTCTTAGGTGTATATAGTATATCAAAATTGGTCCTGTGATTTCACCTGAATCTTGTTTGCCAACAACAGTGCTGGGTCTTTCGAGTCAGGGAAGTTGCTGACAGGTAGTTCCTTCGAGGAGGCACTGGAATCCTCAGAGGAGCAACGGGAAGTTCAAGCTGTTGATAGTCCAAACATGTCCAAGCCAATTAGCTAATTGATTGAGAAAACCAAATCGATTTGTGCGGTGGATTTGTCTCGTTGTTCAGGATGTGGCGTACTTGCTTTTGGTGCATTATAGTCTCTCATTGTGAAAAGCATCCGTGCATGCTGTTTGTTGGTCACTTCTTTGTGTTGAAGAACCTTCAGAGTACTCTTTGACTCTTGGATGGGCCTTGGACGAATTCTTGACCTTCCTTGAAACGATGGTTTTTCATTGAAATAAGTCATCTTTTGGTTGCTGGAGGCTAGAATGGACCTCCGTCCTCGTATTCCCCACCATGTTATTTCTGGGAGTAGCAATAAAGTCCCCTTCTATCTTTTTGGTCGTTGGTGTGTCTTGGGGCGTTGCCAAAGTGTCTCCCAGAGTGTCTCTGATGTGGAAGAATGGTTTTGTCCTGACGTTGGTGGGTCCGACTGTTTCTAGGAGTATCTGAAGCAGATGAACGATGAGTTGCCCAAACTTGCAGAGATGATTCACGGGGATACCGTCAACGAAGGCGAGGCAATCACACCGCTATTGACCACTTGGTTGCGTTGGCGACTGCGACCCGCAGATCTGAACATAAAGTCAATAAGAGAATCAAAAGCACAGTAGAACATCCATTTTTTCAGCACATTTTGGGGCGCGACGAACGTAGGGGATGGTACCGTGGTTCACAATAGCCATTACTTTGAATTGGTAGTTTCCAGTTGGACGATCAGTATAATGCAAATACATGTATCCAAATTGCCCAGGCGTTGCATTGCTCAGGCGTTGCATGTGGTAATTCCTGCCAATCGAACATTGTATACATGTATAAACATATGCACACATACAGCATGTTTTTAGATCACAGCCTCAGAACAAATACAGGACTATGTAAGATTGGAAAAACTGTCCCCTTGAGAAGTCATCTCAACTGATTTTAGACGGCACAGGCTCAAATCCTATCAATCACATCGAGCGATTCAGAGGAAAATCTGAATATCCTGCAGCTGTAAATTGCATTGCAGGGTTTCGCAGTAGCACATGTGCAGCATCAGCAAGAACATGTTTGGATGGTAGCTGTGTCCAACTTGTGAAAGCCCCTTGGCTTGGCCAAGTTTGATCAGCCAATTCACCAGTTGCAAAGATGATTTGTCCATAAGAAGGCAGTAGCATGGATGGTGACTATGCTCCGCCTTTACTGGTCACTGCCAGGCTATGGAAACCCCACATCCAACACAATTGAAATTGGGTTCCTATTTCGAAAGGGAAACCCAGAGTTCAAGCTCAGAGTCTCAGTTGGATTTCAACTCAACCAACGCGGCACCCTTGCCACTGGCAGGTGGCTTGTCCTACGATGACATCACCCTGTGGCCCACACTGAGACGGCTCACCATCGTCAAGGGCATTCAGTGGCCTGAGAAGCTTCGGAAGTACCTGTTGTACATGGAAGATGTGTGTGATGTGCCCATACTGGAAGGTATGGCCATCTAGGACCTGACATTTTTTACTGGTGCATGTAATGGGTCCAAAATTCAGGCCCTACATGTGTCCCAGACCCAATCAGTTTTGATGCCGTTGAACATCCTTGGAGAAAAGACACCCTGGGATGCTGACGTCCTGTGTGCAATGACCGTTTGCAATTTGAGGGTTGACCCCATCTCGGGGGTTGCAAGCAGAAACTGTGATATGGAAATGACCCCCCATCACAGCTGAAACCACTCACTGAAATGAATTCGAAAGTATGAACTTGTGAGATGTATATAAATGATGATCTTTAGATGTTCGAAAACCTGCAGTGCAAGGCCGGGACAACTGAAACCCACGAATGAATGCTGCCGAATACCGTTTCATTTAGTGGTTCCCAATCGCTAGCTTTGTGGACTTGATTTCCATCAATAGAATGTTTCGTGCATCCACAACTTGTGTCAGACTTGAAGATGTACCTTGTAGTCTTTGCCAAAGTCTTTTGGCAGATGGCCATTTGTTGCTCAGGCAGCCAAGTACGGCGATGCTGAGGAGGTTGCCATGCTAAGAAAGGCGAGCAGGGCAGGGGCAGTGTTGTGCATTCCGGCTTCCCTGAAGCTGTAGCAGCAGCCTGTAGTTGCAGACGGGGAATGCATCCATTGACGTGGGGAACACAAACTGTCAGATAGACATGGGGCACCAGTCTGCAGGTGCTTTCTTTTCTGTGCTCTTAGGTTTTCATCCAGTTTCATCCCCAGGGGTATAATTCCGTTTATTGAGAAACACTTTTTTGCTGGCAAAATTCAACCCAAACTGCTGTTGGCTACGCAATTCCTTCGTCATGGTTTTAAATTTCTCAGGATCACTTAGGTACTGTAAAGGTATCATAGAAACTGTACAATCGAAGCGATACAGATGAAACTCACACTGGAGGAATTATATAAGTGAATCTCTTTGGTCATGACACTGTGAAGAGGATCCAGCTAGGGAATGTTTTGGATTAGTACAGGATTTTCCAGCATGAGACTTGTAATCTCAACCGGACATCAAGATGGTGGTATTCTGAACCTACGAGAGATAGGAAAGCTATCAAAGCTACTATTCTCTAGTACATATTGTCTTTGTCCAACAGACACCAAAAGCTGTGGTGGACCTGAATCTGTCCGCCAGTCAACTAGCAACCGGAATTGGAAACATGAATGCAGATACATACATGTGACGCTGTTTATCATTCTCATTGAGAGAGCAAAAGGATCATACTGATGGATGTTTTTTCAACACATTTTTATCCGTCAGTTATCACTTGATCATATGCTGTAGTTTGAAAGGCAAAGACAAGAGCTGTTAGGGATACCCATGAGTGGATAGAATCCTTCATCCCAAACATGTTCTTTGGGAGGAGAGTCGGTCCAATGCAATTCATGTGGATAGGAAATTCAGATCCAACGCCGATTGACTCACGACAATATCGTGTGCAGGGCTCAGCTCTTGTTTACTCACAGAGCGACTCAGAGATTTGGCTTTCCAGGGCAGCGCAAGCTCGCTGGTTTTTTTGTTTACTCATCAAGGTGGGACTTTGGAAGGGCAGATACATAGGAGCGAATTTTACAGGGTATCGAACACCTTGAAGGGCAGACGTTGCGATCATGGCTGGTGCCATTCGTATTTTTTGGGTGGTCCCTGGGAATCTTTGGAAGCCGAGGTACATGATCGATGCGGCAGAAACTGCTCATGAGGCGGGGCAGCCTCTTCATTGGCATGCCCAAGAGGAATGTCTTCTGAGTATGGGCATTTTATGAACAATCCTGGGAACGGACCGTGGTTTCTAGGGGTTATAACCTACCTTACAGGGTTTGTACATGTTTACACCCACGGTGAACCAACCTCATCTCCTTTGTTGAAGGTAGACCACTTGCATCGAGTTTGGGCTGAGCAAGGTGCTGAAGATCGAACATTTCGCGTCGGGCGGTGACTTACACGCTGCCGAGGGCCCAGTGGGCATCCGTCAGGCATCAGTTGTCCCTAGGGGGCAGCACACTTTATCCCTCAAGTTCCTTTCTTCAAATGGCTATGGGTCAATATTAACGAACCAATAATGGGGTATAATAACCAACCATTTTAAAGGGAAACCCATGGTTAATGATGGGGAACCAGGGGTACTGGGTTTTGACCCACAGCCAAATAGATTTAGATTTTTGGTGTCTGACCCAAGAGTCCCATTTTTGTGAATCAACAGAATCTCTTGTTTCTTTGTTTCTTGCCGCATCTTTGTTTCTTTTCTTTTGGCTGCGAACCCCAACACAACAGCGGTTTTTGGCCACGCAGGGGCAGACGTTTCCAATAGTGAAGTACCTACCACAAGCACAGCTGCTCATGAATCCCCACACCCAATCCATCTGAAAAAGGTCAGCTTTGGCCAGGAATCTTTTTTTTTGGATGAACTAGCATCAGCATGCCCTCATTTGAGTTGGAGGCCCCTCTCTTTCATTCTTTTCTTAGATAGGATGCCGCTGCTCGGGTCTTGCCATGTTTGACATGCCAAACATGCGCTCTGGATGCCAGGGTGCTGGTGCCGCTTCCCAGATGGGCGGCTCTTGTTCTTCAACCAATCATTTTTGCTCACTTTTGATCGAGCTAGCAGACCTCGCGATCAAAGGTATTTGCTCTTGATTATGCTAGCCTTGATCATGCGGGCTCTCGACCAGGTTTGCATGGAAAAGCTTTCGCCTTGCCGAGCTTCGCCTTTGACACACCTTACTTTCGATCATGCTTGGTTTAGATTCTGTTTGCTCTTTATCATGCGAGCCCTGCTTTCTCTCGATCTATTTTCCCTTCATAATGTTTGCTGTTGACTGTGTTTGCTATTGATCATGCTAGCTGCTGATCATGCTTGAATCCCTTGTTTTGGTAATTGATTTTATATGTATCTGTTTCGTTGATGATCTTGTGTTTCTGCAATATATGTCCTAACAATGTGTGATTTTGTACGTCCACATTCTTTTTGACCCTGGTCTTGATGCACAGTAGTTTGTCGATGCGTCGTTTCAAACAGGTTTTCTGTCAGCCGAAAAAAAGGCATTCAAGCAATGATCGAAGCTTGATTCACTCAGTGCCTCTGAGGCCCTTGGATGTCGGAGAATGATACCGGAGGAACAGGTCCGGAGTAACACAAAATGAACTCAGGGCACGGGTCATGACACAGGCATGAACACAACAGGGGCACTGGAGATGTTGTAACATGCCATGTTTTCTAATTACTAAAACTCTTCACTACCTTTATCTCCGGTTTCTACGAAGCAAATCGACAATGAAGTCTTTGGCTCCGTCCACTGAGTTTCTGTGTCTGGAAACAAGTTCCATATCACGCAGACATATCAGAGTGAGCAGAGTGCCGCAGCTGCACATGCACTGCAGACTTAGCATTTCTCAAATGTGATGGCTGGTGTATGCTCTTGTCCAAAACCTGCCATTTCCACGGGATGTGCTATTTCAGTTCCATGACTGGTGCCCCACAATGTCTTGGAAAGGCCGCGCATCTGTGCGAACAGTTATTGTGCGGTCTGGGCCTCGCTTCAGCAGTGTATCCATGTTCAGCGGAGACATTTCTGCTGAGGGATGCAAATATGGATGCATGGTTTCTTGAAGTCTCTTTTCTTTTTTTTTGCCAGGGATTTATTCCGATTTGCATTGAAACAATGAAATCACTAATTCACCATTGAGCATTGTCTTGAAATTGGGACACTCCTGAGAGATAGATTCAGATAGATGTTAAAACATTTACGGGTCGCTGCCTTTGTATGAAGGAAAGCTAAGAATTTTTCTGGGTGGAATCGTGTTGCGCAAGCCAAAGGATATTCCTAGGGTGCATCAGTGGCACAGAGATCGCTGTTGAACCCAAATATTTTGTGGCCGTCAACATACAGGGTACCACAGTGTCCACCAAAAAAATAGGAAAGCCAGCTGGCTATGGGCCAATATTAACCAACCAATATTGGGGATAATGACCAACAATAATAGGGAAAACAATGGCTAATGATGGGGAACCAGGGGTACGGGGTTTTGACCCACAGCCAGCTGTCAGGGCAGGCTGGAGTTGTTGCGGAACGAGTTGTGAGGGATGGGGAGTCGATTTCAGCTGGGGGAGGTCTGCGTTTCGATGTGCTTCAGGAGGTTCCAAAAGGTGGATGACTCAAGCCTGCGAATGGAGCTTGATAGGCATCCATAAACTTTTGATAAAGCCTTGAAGAGAGCCAACCACACCTTCAATCTGCAGGAAGTGACATGAATTGACTGAATATCCTTTTGCGATGTCCTGGTGGACCTTGAGAGGAAGATAGCAGACAGCTCGTCCACAATCTTATCAAGGCTACTGGGTTTGTCACTATCCAACTAGAAATTTAAAAGCTGAGAAACACAAGCTCAAAGTAGAAACAGAACCAACTCAAAGTCAAAATAAGTCAAGATGAGTCAAAATAAGTCAAGATAAGTCAAAATCAGTCAAAGTAAGTCAAAACAAGTCAAACTGAAAGTGACCCTTTGTCTGCCTGCCTTTGACTCTCAGACTGCTACCACTACCTCCGCAACTTGTCCAAGCTTCCAAGCTGGATTACCCAGTTGATATTTTTCTTCTCATGTAGTGGCACAAATACAGCTCTAAATTTGGATGATGTTGTATCGATTTGTATCTGTGTTTGCATATGTATTTGCATATGTATTTGTATTTGCATATGTATTTGTATTTGCATATGTATTTGTATTTGCATATGTATTTGTATGTGTATATGTATATGTATATGTATATGTATATGTATATGTATATGTATATGTACAGGTATATGTATATACGTGCCCATGGGTACATAAACATCCCTAGATGTATGTGTTCCCAAAGTCCGCAACACGCACACACTGGAAATGGCGTGTTTGCAACAATTTTGCTTTATGCAGGACTGGCTTTCGTTCCCCACGTTACCAGGCGAATCAAGCTGTAGGAAACCATGTTGGGACATCCATTTTGTGGACGAATCAGGCCTGAGATATCTTCACGAGGACCAGCACGGAGTTCTTGAGTCAGCAACAGGGCAGGTGGAGGGACCTCAAGCAGGTTGAAAACAAAAGCAGCATCGCTATCAAACTTGGTAGGAGATATATGGAATTCGATTTCACCAGCGGTTGGCAGATGGAGCAGCAACCAATTCTTCGCAATGTAGTTTTGTGCCTAGCGCTTGGACTGATTGAAAAGCGTCGATGTGCAATGGGACACTCCAATCTTTGCATTGAGAATCGATTAAGAATTAGAGGAACTAAGGAGGCAACCATGCTGAATATCCTACTTCTAGACTGGAAGCCAAAGTCACACAAACAGCTACCGTTGAACGTTTCCGGACAGTCAATTTTCCTTTCTCAGAATTGTGATCGTAGTCTCAACCCATCCCGTCTCTTTTGTTTCGCTGAGATTCCAACACCAGGCCCCTCTGTGATGCAACTCGGTCCGACTCCAGGATGAATTCATTCTCCATGGAGACGTGAAACCTCGCAACATTTTTCTAGTCCCAGCGGGAGATGCGCTACTCGACAGAGTGAACGGCAAGGGTGGGGCTCGGGTGCTGCATTTGTCCCTGTCGTGCACTTGAGACGTAGGGTCTCTCTAAAGGTGGGTAAATGGGAGCGATTGGCAGGAAGTAGCCACTGATGATCCCATTAGCTAATGCGATTCTCAATCTGCCAAGATTGCTGATGACCTTGCAGAGCAGACTGGTGTTTGCATCCCATGCCGTTTTTGTCATAGCACAGAACCGTAGAGTTTCTACACAAACACTACTTTTTCGGGCAGTCCTTTTGGTCCAGCTGTTGGAAGAGCTGTGTGTAGTGTCAGCTAGCGGAAATTTGGAGGGAAAACGATTCTGTGAAAAGGTTGACCAGACCGAAGACGGAAGTGCATGCCTTTCAACTTTTTGCACGTGCTCTTTGTTCGCTCTCATTCAATGAGGTTCGTGGCTCAATTAGGAGACTTTGGCCTTGCTCGAGAATGTCCTCGCGAGGTGGCAGACAAGACGAGTTTTTTTCTCCGTGTTGGCTGATCTCTGACAGCTCAAGATTCAAATGTCCGGCTCCAAATACCCTTTGCTTTTTGTTTTGGTTTCTTAATCACTCTTGCGCGTGAGTTATTACTTGACATGGGGGTCCAAGCAAATGATACCAGCTTTGAATTGGTGTCTGTGATGGAGATCATTGCAGGCACCGTTCCTGTGCAGCTTTGAAGGTGCCATTTGTGGAGGGGGAAATTTGGGCCACGGTGGTTTGACAGTCTCATTGTTGTGAACATGCCCCAGGATGGGGTGCGCAGGTCCCGAAATCCATCAATAAAATCTGAAGCGACAACTAAAAGCTGGTTGGTGATCTGTGATTCCTTCAATTCCACTTCCTTTGAAAAAAGTGAGCGAAGCCGGCCGATGTTGGCAGTAGTGAAGGCTTGCGGCCCAGCCCATGGTGACCACAAGACACTGGTTGCACCGATGGCCACTGGCAGAAGATTATCAGCAGTAGTAGTAATAGTAGTAGTAATAGTAATAATAATAATAATAATAATAATAATAGTAGTAGTAGTAGTAGTAGTAGTAGTAGTAGTAGTAGTAGTAGTAGTAGTACTTGAGAAATCTTCGAAAACATTCGCGAAAAGCCTGAATCACATCGAATCACCGTGCAGGTTTCGCAGCTCCGAAAGCGTCGTGAAAAATCGCAGGTCCCGCACCGACTCGTGCCAGGCATGCAAGGCTCCCATGGATATATGGCACCCGAGTTGCTGGCCGAGGAGGCGAGGTCGAAGGATATCACGAAAGGTTTCTGGCACCCATATGGCTGTGGGTCAATATTAATTAACCAAATAGTGTGGGATTTCCAACAACAATAATAGGGAAAACAATGGTTAATAGAAGGGGAACCAGGGGTACTGGGTTTTGACCCACAGCCATATGGCTATCGGTCAAGCAGTTAACCAAGCACCAATGGGGGATAATGACCAGCAAAACCATAGGGAAAACGAGCTGGTTAATGACCCATAGCCATATGGCCCTAATGTTTTCGAATGTTTTCGCCATGAGACCAGACCTGAACTGCTAGGCTTTTGGGAAAAACAAACACTCCAAAGATGGGCTTTGCGAACAATGCTTCATTCTGTTGTCTGAATTTTTCCCCCATAGCTGAGCTAGGGATTCTTACTCCCAGTACAGGAAGAGTTGCCTGTGTGCGTTTGGATCCAGCATGCGCCACTGGATGCTGCCATTGGCGCTCTGCAGAGTGTGTGGGTTCGAGTGAGGGTGCTGGTGCTAAGGGTGCGCCATAGGTGGGGACGAGACCGGGCGCCAGAGTCCGATGGCATTTGCTTTCCAAAAAGTGTGTGGTTTAAACTTTTCTATTCGGCGTGTATGGCACAACCCTTGGATGCGAAACCGGTGATCCACTGGCGCCCATCCCGAATCCCTGGTCATGGGCTTTCAGCGGTTCACAGGCTTATGGCTTCGGCGTCGACATCTTTGCCTTAGGCGTCATCATTTTCACATTGTTAAGTGGATATGACACTCGGATTCCAGCTGCTTGAGCCATTGCCAATTTTTGCTGGAGTGAATCACAACTTGGTGAGTTATCTGCCCATGAGAGATGCAGTATCATCCGGTGGAAGTGCCGGCGGCTAGGAGTGATACAGACATTCCAGTTTCCCACCTGTCCCAAGACTATCAGTTGATTAAAGCTCTCGGGTGCTGAGGAACCGTTTTATCCCGCTTCCAACGTTACCGCGCCGCTGGAATTTGATGAAGTCTCTTGGGAGGATCTGAGCAAGGAGAGTGTCAGCTGCTCATGAATCAGGGACACAGCGTACACCCAATCCATCCAATAAGACTGGATTCGATCCAGAACCCCCTGTCTTTCGCCATTCCTTCACATTGTTTCTCTTGAAATGTCCCTGAATATATTGACCGATTGATCATTTGCCACGTGTTTCAAGTGGACAGGTGGGACATGGTCATCAGGTTCTGTGGGTCCAGGAGGCAGAATACTTCGTAACCGGGCTCTTGCTTGAAAGCAAAGAGGCAGGACTCTGAGTAGGCCGAGTAGGCCTTTCACTGGGAAAGTGCAGAAAGATCAACGAAAGGTCCATTTGTGAAGCTAAAGTGCAGAAGGATTGGGAAAACCTTGGCGATAAGAAAATTGCATCATTGCTTGTGAAAACCTTCCAGCGGGAAACTGGGCATGAGCTGCCAAACCTAGAGAAAGAGGCTGTAATGCTTTGGAAGGAATACTCAATGCACAGGGCTTAATGTGGTTGCAGAGCGGTGTGTTGTCCACTTGGAGAAGCTTGGGTAACTCGTCAAAGGGAAACCTAAACAAAAGAAGTGCCTAGACGTGTCACCGAGTGTCACTAGGAGTGTCACTAAGAGTCTTTTTCGAAGTTGGATGGCAGCGCGACTCAGGAGCGATTCACTGCTGCCACTGCGCTCGCTCACAAGTGGCTGGTTCCGATTCCTTTTGGAGGTCCTGGATTTGTACAGAAACTGTCCGAAGACCTGGAGCAAAGACCTGCTGAGTTCTGTTGCGTTCTGTTGTGCTCGAAGATGGCACCGAGGTCACCTCTTCACAAGGAACTTTATTTTCATCCGGCGTCCAATGTCCGGGAGGCCCCAGGGTAGCCGTGATAGCTGTTAGTGGCGTTGAGTTTGTGAAATCTTACTACTCATTCGCAATCAAAATGCATCCCCAGAATGTTTTTTGTCCCAAGTGGAACAATGCTTGCCATTGCAGACTGCTATCCATAGTCTGGGAGGCACTTGCTTCAGTGGAATCCTGATGCGTCGAAACTTCACAGCGTCGGCGCTGTGTCACAAAATTGTGAAGCACTGGGACTGAGCGGAGCGTGGATCGAAGTGGTCCAATTGTGGGCCTGTGGTTGGGAATACCCCCATGGTAACTGCAATGGTAATTGCCGAAACCAGGATTTTTTTGAGTGCTATGATGGTGGTAACGACCACAAACTGCTGAGTTGGTTTTCCCTCTACTTGTACAATGTCGCAATTTTTCAACGTGTAACGACTAGCTTGTCAAATCCTCAACAAATTAGGCTCTCATGCAACTGAATCTTGACGGTCGACATGCCCGGCCTATTGCCATTTCTTTGGCTTTCAGCTGCACTGAGCGGCTCACTGAAGAAGAAGGTGTGGGGGGTAGGTTGCTGTTCGACCTGCGGTTGAGCAAAGGTTTCTCTCCTGCAGGAAAACCAAGTTCAAATCGGAAAGTCGCAGATGGAAACAAGCTTAGCTGAGCCGTAGCCATTCAGCTATATTCCTTTTCTCTAACCTCCAATCTGGAAATTCAAGCCCGAAGAAAGTGTACATCAGTGCACATTGGAGCCTGGACATATCTACCAATTTGGTACTATCTCTTCTGATCCAGAACCTAGGTGTGTCTTTGATGAGGCCCCCTGTTTATTGTGAGACCATGAAGCAGCGCTTCAGGTGGAACTTCATGGCCGAGAATGGCACTTCCAATAGAATGGGTGGAGTCCCAAGTGGGACACCCACGAGGAGGGTGTAGACTTGGTATGCTGCTGGCCATTGAGAATTCGCCTCCCGCAAAATGACAGCAATAGGTTCTCAAGTGGAGCAAGGCGAAATGATGTACATATCTATATATACATATTCATAAATGTATGTATATGTATATCTACCTCCATTTGTTTTGAGACCCTATTGCATGTTTGCGCAAGGTCCAAGCCCCCCGTTTGCATATCTTGAAGCCTTCCCGTATTGTACTATAGTCATACATCCCTGCATGCATACATGCATACATACATAATGCTCATGCATATATACATTTAATTTTTGTTTGGATATCTCAACCATCTCATGAGGTAAGGAAGCTTTCTATCCCAGCCTTGCCCAGAGGGTCAGCTGAAGGTGCCGCCTGCACTGGCACATCCAGGTGGGTCATTTGTGCCCGGCAGGGAGAGAAAAGGGAGGCAAAAATGTCAAAAAGTGTAGTATAGTAGTAAAAGTTTTTTGCCCACCAATTGCCTCCTAGGTTTTCAATTCCAAAAACGAGTTTTCCAGAGCGACTATTGTGGATGATGATGATGATGATGATGATGATGATGATGATGATGATGATGATGATGATGATGATGATGATGATGATGCTGATACTTTTGCATAGGGAGCCAAGGCCAAGGCCTACAACAAACAAAATCACCGGTCCACTGTCAACTACGCAATGCTTCTCGCAGTTGCCAAGCACTTGGAAACTATTCAGTTATACAAATACATTGATATATGAATATATGCACACACGCGCATGTGTGTGTGTATATATATATAATGTATTGGTTGAGAAAAAAATGTGAAGTGAAACAATCGACTTGCGGGAACTTCTACATAGCAGATTGTGGCTCACAAGAGGTGCTAGAGAAGAGGAGACGTCGTCAGGCAGATCTGCGTTCTTGACAGATAGGAATTCCGCAATTACGTGGCGCAAGGCACAGCTGCAAGTTCAAATTGTGAAGCAGCTGTTGGTCCAGGATCTCTTGTGGAAGTTAAGATGTTGCAAAAGTGCGGGCTGCTGTGGCGCAAAGCACATTTGCAAGCCAATTTCCGAAGAAAAACAGATGACCTCGAGACATTTTGTGAAGTTCAGCTGTTCAAAAAGTGTATATTTGCAAGAAAAACATGTAAAAACATTGAGGCATTCGCGACTGTTTTTGAGTTGAGATGTCCAAAATTCAACGCTGCTATGGCGAGGGGCACACTGGCAAAGAAAAGTCGCCAAAACAGAGACAGGTAGAGATCAACAGAGTTAGATAGCGATCGATCGAGACGGATATAGATAGATAAAGAGAGAGATACATCAAAGTAGATAGATAGATAGATAGAAAGATAGATAGAAAGATAGATAGATAGATAGATAGATAGACAGATAGATAGATAGTGAGATCGACAGCTCCATAGGTAGATGTCTTGCTAGATAGTAGACACCTAGATAGTTAGATGTCAGACAGTGTGATGGGTAGATAGATAAGTAGGTGACTGGATAGATCGATAGGTACATTGGAAAGCCGGCTAGCTAGATAGAGCTAGCTAGCCGGCTGGGTAGATGAGTAGAACGACAGACATATAGTTGGATTGACAGATAGATAGAAAGATAGATAGATGGAAAGATGGATAGATAGATGGATAGATGGATGGATGGATGGATGGATAGACCGACAGAAGATAGATGATTAGATGGATGGATGGATAGGTTGGTAGATCAACAGGCAGGTGAGCAGAGAGAGAACAAACAGTCAAACGATACCGATACACAACAACGTGATTCCAGCCGCCTGTCGCTCTTTCAGTGAGTCGCTCTGTCATCCATGCATCTCAACCAGCTTCACTCTCCTATAGGCTTCCTATCTTCGAAACTTTCACCCTTTCTGGGTACTATTTGCATACATACATGCATACAGCTGCATACATGTACGTACATAAAATACGATCATTCAAAATTTGATCATTTAAGATTTGTTTTTGTTTCACGTCCTGGTGCGGATCTACACGCACATTTTGATCACAGAACCCAGTGGGATCACAGCAACTTCTCCAGAGTCGAGGCGCGCTGACCTTCAGGGTTGAGGCCCTTGCGCCTGAGCCGACAGAGGCGGCTCCATCCGTGACCATCCAAATCCAAACTGGATGGGAGCTTTGGGACCAAATCATTTGGGAGGTACATTAGGTACCCTGAAATGGATTGGTACATTTATGGTGGATTTCAGAATTGTACCCTCTGGTAAACTAACCTGGCAATTGAAATCCACCATATTCATGGATGTTTCCTTCTACAAAATGGTGGATTTTCCATAGCCTTGTTGGTTTACCAGAGGGTACATTCTTTACAGACACCCAGTCACACTGAAATAGTCCATTTGTGAATTCAACATGATCAACTGGTGGTGAATTTCTGCATGTTCTCCGTTTGGCTTTCGGTCTTGGGTTTACACTACTCGGCAATGCTTTCGGCTTTGAGTCGCTTCAAGCACAGGATTTGACCACAGGGCAGTCCTCTTCAAGGCGCGCTTTGCGGGTGATGTGTGGAATGGTGTTGCGATTGTGGTCCCTTGCCGTTTTTGTCACCAGCAATTTGCCGAGGATTCCCGGTGGATAGTGATGAACAATCGTCCAACATCTTCCGACTAGCATGAGCTAGACTAAGATAAACATAGCAACAGGCCTGCCGGGACTGATCTTGGGCATGGCTCCGGAGTCCAACCCTACATGGACACCTTTCTGTTGCAAAACGGAGGAGAGAACTCGAAACCTGAGAAGACATTTGCTGATAGTTGGAATAGGCCTTGGGAAAAGGTCAAAAGGTCCACCATATATCATCGTCTTGGGTATGAGATTCAACTCTTCACTGGACAGATAGATTGTCGACCTCTCCAATTGTTCAATTAGGGTTCCAATTGGTTGCCTGATTTTGCATCTCTGCCATTTTCTGCCATTTGCTTGCTCAGGTCGCGAATTTGCGAAGCATCAGACTCTGCACTTGACTCAGCACGGCTTTTGGCGCTGCCAAGATCAGCTATCCGAAGGACGACTTACGATCTGAAGTATGCTTTTCTCAAATGGTTCGGCCTCTGACGGGGCTGCAATTCATCATGCATGCAGACTTGATGTCTTTGGCCGTTCCATCCGCCAGTAGCTTTCTCCTAAGGACGGCTTCATTGCTGTCGAACCACTCCTGTTTCCATGGCCAGCGGGGGGCAGTTTACCCCGATGGTCAGGAATCTTTGAGGACGGAGATGTTTTGGTTATGTGAAACACATTGGATTTTTTTGCCAAGTTTGGCATCCCCAGTTCGAGCGTTGTCTCTTTGGCACGAATCAGGATTGGCAAAATGGAACACCGTTTTAAGATGTTATAAGTAAATGCAATGTGTGGAATTTGCAAATGGAGTGGTTTGCCTGCAGACCGTGGAAGAGCTGTTGCCCTGTGAGGAGCTTCAGTCAGATGTTTTGCCGGAGATGCCCATGGCCCCACCGGAGAGTGATAGCGAAGCATGCGACCCCATAGAGGGCCGCGAGCAGTTTAGGCAGCGCATGGAGCTTGGAAAGGACGCTTTGGTTTCCATTTCCAGCTTCAGATCTTCCAATCAGGCCACTGGATGGGCAGTTCAGGGCTGTAACCAGCACGAGTTAGCCTTGGATTGAAGTCAGCCTCTTCTCCCCAAAGGCGGCTCTCTATCTTGAAATCAAGGTGTGCTACTTATGGCAGTTCCACGGAAGGGTTTGGAGTTGAACTGATACAGGCCCTATCGACATCATTGGATGTGTTGAACATTTTGAACCTGTGTTGACAGATCTTCGTTTCCATATTAGAAGTCACTGAAATGGATCGCACCAAAGCATACCAGAGTTATGCCCAGCGATGCTGTGCTCTGTGCCTTCTATGGAATTTCTTTGCTTTCTTTTTGTTTGCTTGTTTGCTCGTCAGATCTTGCCAGGGGAGTGGGTCCAACGAGACTAGCAAACCGTTTGAGGCACGATGACTGTGGCGGGTTGTTTGGTGTAGCTGGATGAAATCTACAAGAGACTGAGCTGCTAGGAGCTTGTGTGCATATGTCTCCCCCTCTGTTGCTTCTTAGATATCCATTCAAAAGAAGTAACAAGCTGAAAAAATGCCAAGGCTTGCAGTCTCTTGTAATTTTGTGTCTGAATGGGCTGTTTGTTGCAGGCACGCCTTGATAGGGTGTGAAATATCTTCAGATAACCTTGGTTACAGGCTGTGTGGCGGTACTGGGTTCTTCATACATTTCTGCGTTCACAGTTGTCAGATAGGCTTTGCCTTACTAGCTATGGGCTTCAGTGCCTTTCCTTAAGAGTTGGCAGATGCATGTTTAGATTAGATGTTGAGCACATCAATGCACATTCCACAAACCAGTGAATGGTTTCAACGTAGAGTGCAAGCCGGAGAGTATAGCAGCTGAAGCATCTTGATACTGCAGACCCTGCAAGGATCAGGGTCAGAAAAATTTATAAAGGCGACTGGTTTGTTATGGCCGTGAAAGTAGTGGCCTTCAAGTCCTCTGAGAAGTGGACCGGAGCAGTCCTCATCGTTGTTTATGGGGTTTCCAGAGTTTCCTGCACTCACGGGGCCAGAAGCCTCTAAGGTCCGCATCCCACAGAAGGTGATCCGTCTTACCCTGGCAGACACATCAGCCATATGCCCCAAGCAGTTGTATGATGTCACCACGTTGGGCACCATGGTGTTTCATGCCTGTCAGGACACTCCAGGGGCACATGGATCGTAGGATGTCTTGGTTTGGTCATCGTAATCTTGATGAGGTACCTGCTGAAGCAGTCACCTTCATTCGCTTGTCGTTCGTTGGTCATCTTCTCCTGAGACCTTGCCGTGCTTCCATTTGTCCTGCTCCAGGGCGGGAGGGAGAAGGACTCGTCTGGGTGAGCGTTGTTACTGTGATCCCTTCGGACGACCCTGGAGCCAGGGATTTTCGGCAACTGGCGAGGGGTTTCTTTTCCAAGGCTTTTCTGGGCGGTTTTTTTCCTCTGCCTTTTCGCCGCTTCCTCTCTTGTAGCGCGGATGTACTTATAGCTTTTTCACTTCCACAGGGTACCAGTCTGTATGCATAATACATATCAGTATCAATGTGATTATATGGCTGCGAGTCAGTACTCTGTCCCGCTAGCAAACATCCGTAGAGCGAACAAAACTTAACAAAAACACCGTTTGTTGGGGGGGTGTTCACCTGCCCATCTTACCCTAGAACAAAGTTCTTCCAGGGTGTGTGGGGGGATGGTTGTAACTCGGACATTCTAGGCAAACGCTGAATAGCATTAGTATTTGGCAAAAAACCATCTTTGATTTTTTGCTTGTGTCAGGGGCTGGTATTTTGATGCTTTTCCATCGTTTGTTGGCCTGGATGCTTTCTCCCCTTTTTTTTCCTTGGGTTCTTGAAAATGCGCAGCGTGACCAGGCACGCTTCGCGCTGCCTGATGAGGGTTTCTGCATTAAGGACTGGGACCTACCATTGAGGGTGGCATTTCTCCAAGACACCTGTCATTGCACTATGGCAAGTTCCTGCAAGTTCTTGCTGATCTTGGGAACAGGAATGTGAAGAATCTGAACAACACATTGTAGGGACTGGTATCATTCAAATATGAATCAATAAATCAATAAATCAGATAAATCAATAAATCAATCATCAACCTCAACTTCACAGCCTCCAGAAGGCAGAGTACGGAAGATCGCCTCAGACACCAGTTCCTTGAAAGCAAACTCCGCCGCTGGATCAATCAATATATAGATAATGTAGGTAAATTAATATGTATATATATATACATACATATTTGTACATATGAATAGTATTTGTTAGATATATTTCAACTCGTGTCATGTGACTGTGGACTCTGGTATTTTGATGAGCAATGGGATGGCAGGAGAATGATCTCAGAGAACCCAGCACACCGTGCTCAACAAGGTGGAGCTGACACTGGACAGACACACGCGAGATGCTGTGGACGCGTTTTTGGTGACTTTGATGTGTCGGCGAACAGCTGATTTTCTACAGTTTGTGCCGAAACATCATGAGAATTCAGGTTGCTAACCATCTCTAGTCTCTAGTCACGGAAGAGATTCAAAGTACTGGTCAGAACGTGGATCGCTCGAGATTTGATGGAGAAAACCTGCGCAACACAGTCGGGGCACACTGAAGTGGCTCAAACATCCCATGCATTCGTTTAGTAGTACGTGGGTGCATTCTTGGACATCGTGGCACTTCGGGGCGTATATTATGATAGTTAAATGATGTTAAATATATACATATGTATGGGTAGACACGGATATATATATATATATTGCACAACAATGCACGTGTATTCGCATACATTTACAGTGTGCATAGATGCAGTCAATCTTTTGATGGCCCTTATCCAACAGTTGGAATGCCATACTTTTCTTCCCATTCTTCAATAGGCTAAGCAGGATTCGTTGCTCGAATTCTTGATTGCCCCTTAGGACAAGTCATTTGTGATCTCCATCATCGTCCCTAAAATTCCAGGGTCTTCCTGTTTCGTTGGTCTTTCTGTTCGCATTGGCTGGTGACACATTGTGTGCCAAACGGCCTTTTCTTAGAGCTGAATTCAGGTCGACGTCAGGGTCTTTTGCTTTCCAGCCTGACATTGAGATCTCCACGGCAATGAAGAGGCGGCCGTGAAACATCGGGAGCACCGTGAGAGATTTTGTGTCGCCATGTCACCAGCAAACATAGGAATTCCCTGGATGGACTCTTTGGAGATTAATCCACGTCATGTCACGAAGTTCATTGAATGAGTATACAGTACACTTAGTAAACTATAACTATGTTGTTATAGTCACATAAATGCCATGGTAGAAACATGGGTTAACTCCTTTGGTAGTAGAAAATTGAAAACGGCTCACCCAGAGCCTTGAGGAAAATGGCAAGCAAGATAAAGGTCACCGTATGGCCCTGGATTTCAAGACGTGGTCAGCAACAGTTGAAGGTTGGTTAAGGCGGTTGAGGTTCTGTTCCCATGAGGTTCCGAGGTCCCAGACCTTGATCTTAGGTCGCTTCTTGGTATTTTCTTGGTAACCTACAGGGGTTGGTTGTCAGCTCGGTTTGGGGGCTCGGACCTTTGCAGGACTCAGACCGCTGAGACTCTGGAAGACTCCTCCAGTGTTGTGAGTCTTTCAAGTCTCACTGTGGAGAAGCCCCCAAGTGTGGCCCCACGGCGGAACGTGTCCATCAAGGCTCCCAAGGCTCGAGCTCAACAGCGATCCAGCGATCCTCACATAGATTTTCCCATGCACCTCTGTTACTGTATGTTACTGTTACCCAATTACTTAATGACTTAGTGCACATAGTTTTGCTTTGGTTGTTTCTCAGACAACGAGCGTTGCGTGGGGGCAAGTCTTGGCACAAGCTCATTTCGTTGTCAACCCAGCAACAATCATTTGGGAAGATGATTCCTTTGGCAGAGAAGAGCGATAGAGTGAACATTTTGATGGAGTAAAGATTTCAAACCAAGAGAAACACTCATTTTTTCCCGACTGCGTAGGGACAGGTTCTCGTTGAACCTTTCCGGTTTAGGGTTGGAGGTGTATTTGCGCAGCTGTCCGTAACCGTCCGCAACAGTAGTGTCCCACAAGAGTACAAGATTGGCCCACGCCAAGAGTGTCTTACAATAGTTTCACACAAAGAGTGTCTTAGAAGAGTGTCCCACAAGACTGTCATCCCAAGAGTGTCTGACAAGAGTGTCTACAGAGTGGCTCACAAGAGTGCCTCACAGAAGCAGTCATACCAAGAGTGTCGCACTAGGGTTCGGGCATTGGAGTTTGTGCACTGCATATTTATTTTCTCACCTTTTGTGACTGTGGGATGGTTTCAAAAAAATATTCCTGACAGCGGCAGTTGTATATATAGTGCAGCCGTGTTTGATCTTGTTTTGGTGAGATTGTACTGCTGCAGAAGTTTGCACATGGCAGACCCGACAAGTTGTGAGGTCAATGCCTCTAACGGATGTGTCATCAACCAAAACCTCCAAATACAGAGTTTCATTTTTGAGGTTGGTCTTTTTGTGTAATTTTTGGTACTGGCTAGAATCATTCACCACTGCTTTCATATATGCTGCACAGGCGGTTATCCAAGACAAATGGATTTTTTGGGGTTCCCGCGAAGCCGCCGCGTCGGGTTCAGGTGAACAGCCGACGAGATTTTGCCACAAAGGCGGAGGTTGATGCAGTGTGCCGCAGGCAAGCCATGGGAGGGATGCGCTTCTGGTAAGGTCATCGATCCGCATCGATCCGTTGGGGAATCAAATGGGATGTGCCAAAAAAGGGACGTGGTGGAGCCAAATTCACGGGACCAGACTAGACTGGCCATTTACGATGGAAAAGGATACACAAGTTTTTGTGCCAACAAAAACTCAAACTTTGGGGGAATGTTAACCAGAACTGGCCCATGTTGAAACTGTTTGAGTCAACAGAGTCAGCCAGAATCCCTTCATGATTATATCAGCTGCGTGACCAGCCGTTTTTAGGCCATGATTTGGATGGCCTGGAGTAAATGGCTCCCAAGGTTCATAATTGCGCGGTTTTGCTTGGGTTCTTCAAGTCACTTGTAAGAATCAAACAAGTCTTGCACCAGTTGGAAAGCAAAGTCTTCTCACCTATTTAGTGCTTGGTCTGTAATTTGTTCCGTGCTACTCGGAAATATAAAGATGTTCTATGGCATGCGTGAGCTATCTACCAGTTGATGCTTCAGATTCCATGCCAGGATCATCAGAACGAACATCTCAAGCCAAGACTGGGCCCCAAAACATGATTTGTGAGGCAATAAAGGTTGCTTGGATTTCCAATAAGAATGATCATTTCTATGGTCCTTAGGCATCCCATTTTTGAGTAGCCACATACGAGGCGCTCTGCAAACTATGTACTGCAGCAGTGCTGCTCCTTGCACCGTTTTGTTGTTTGGAGGATCGTACGAAGTTTCGCCTCTCCCAAGCCTGCCAGGGCTGAGCAATTGCTCAAGTCTATGACGGCCGTGGTGAAGAGTAATGAGCGTTTGGCGCGACACAAGAACCTTGTTTCCTGCCCTGGCAGCTTTGTGCGGAGGACTGGGGGCGGGGGCAATGGAGAGGGCTTTGAACACATACCATTTGGTTCTTGGATCACTTGGATCATTCATTCTTGATTGGATCATTCATAGTTCCTCCATTCTTCATTTTTTTGGAATTCGTTATTTTTTGGATGTCTTGGACTTTTTGCAGGAACTGTTCCGTTTATAACAAGAATTGTAGCTGATGCATCATCATTCCACCCGTCATTCACAGGCAACTGGGTTTGCAAAGGGTTTGCTGACGATCAGAGGAGCAAGAGTTAGAACCACATAACATCACAGGACTGCAGAAAGCAATGCGAAGCTGATTTTCATGGGAGATCAGCATAACTTGCAAAACCAATTCTGATGACCAAAAGCTTTCCAAAACAGATCTGGACTTGTAGCTGCGGGTACCCGAACATCAACAGGATCCCCAACAGAACTATCTGCTCGCTTTGTAGGCTAAACACAGGGTTTGACTCGGGGCCATGTGGAAAGATTTATTGCGAGCAGCTGTGCAAAATCGCTGAATCAAGGGAGGATACGAGACCGAGTGAGTTTTTGCTGCTCACTTGCTGCCCCAATGAATTGCAGCGGCGGTCGAGGAATTCAGCAAACGATGTGCTTATCTCGAGCTTGAGGCTGGTGCATGTATTCGGTAGTACTTGCACATAACTAGTTTGCTGCTGGATTGCGAATCGTACGCATCGCAATATGTGAATGTGGTAGCAACGTATATTACACTCAACATTCTTGATACACCCTGCATACATGCAACATCAGGAAGTGTGCACATTGAGTGCAACGTTATTCTCGTACATATTTTCAGTCGAATTCAAACCTAGATGGAAAAAGACAGGCACATCAACATACACAACTCTTATGGGTGACAGCGATGTACTACATAGATTTGTATGTTTTAGGGACTTAAAAACTCGAAAAACTCATTGTGCACGGTACAGCTGTACAGCTTTCAACAGGACAAGTAATGCCAGGCAGCCACTCCTGCGACGTGCTGCAACTAGAGGCTGATATCACGGCCAAGTCGCGCCCGCTCCTTACTGCAAGCGAAATCTGCTTCCAGAGAAAAACACTAAAACTTGTGAAGGTTTAGTTAGTTGCTATGCAACTTATCGAGTTTTGTTTCATCCTTTTTTTGGCGTTTGACGAAGTGATACGACATGTTGGAGGACGGTTAGATCGGTGAGATTTTCAAAGATGAAACTTGGATCTAAGATGAATCTCATCGACACAGGCGGGTACCGCAGGCGACCTCGGCTCGAGCAGTTCCATCGCGCGCATATATGGGACTTGGCTCAGTGGGACTTGGCTTCGCCTCCAGTTATGAGATTTGGTCAGCAACGGTGCCGGCGGCAAAGGTAGCAGCCTCCAAGATGCTACCTGGTGCCGCCTTCGCCTGTTGCAACATTTTTGTTGGTTATCCCTTCGACACCGTGAAAACTCGTTTGCAGCTTCAACTCCATCCAAGTTCCAGGCAGGGTCAGAGACAAACACAGATTTTGCCTCACAAAAAAGGGGACTCCGTCCGTTTTGCTTGGGGCACTCCGGATCACACTGCTGAAATATTTCCGTGCCATGAATGGCTACTTGTTTCTCATAGCTTCTGTTAACTATTGTTGTTGGTGATTATTCCCTATTATTACCATTATTATCCCTATAAAATCTCTATAAACTGTTGGATACCCGAATCCTCAACATCCATTGGATGCCCTCGCTGGTAAAGCTGCCAGGCACTGCCTCCAGGAACTCGGTCGCGGGGGAGCGCTGGCACTCCACAGCTCTCTCTACCGTGGAGCGTCGTTTCCCCTGCTGTGCCTTCTCTTGAAACAACCCGTGGAGTTTGCAGCTTTCGAATGCTGCACCAAGTGGGCTCCAGGCATCCTGTGAGTACAAGCACATACCCAGACATGCTTCATGGTGCCTCACTCATGTTGAACATTAGTAGCTGGTGTACATCGTCCCACCGAGAACTTTTTTTTTTGCATCAGGATTCTACAGCATGTGAGAAAACACAGGAATGCAGTTTTTTTGAATACGCAATAGCAATTCCCCGGCAGATTTGGTGTGCAGGCACTGGGTCCTATTGTGGAGGCTTGCTGGCGGGTTTCATGGGTGCCTTGATTTCCTGTCCTTTCAACATGGCAAAAATCTGGATGCAGTGCAAGCCGGCAGCATCTCGCCCAGGCCTGTTGTCGCTAGCGCCCTGGGTAGCAGGTTGTAGTCGTTGATTGTTTCTGATTGTTTGGGGCTCAAGTCATTCGTACTATTGTTGGTTTCTGATTAGTGTAACCCCCCCTAAAGTAATGATAATAGATGAAACCAACAGGGAGATACTAATCAGAAACCAACATTAATAATATTTGAGTCTTGCGGCCTTGCGATGAATCTACATTTTCAAGCACTCTGCAAGTCCCCCTTGTTGTCATCGCCACAAAAAGATCCTCTTTCGCATGAGACCTTTGAGGGCAAACCAAGCCGTGTGTGTGCAGTTGTAAGCTGTATGGGAAGCCATCAAACTTTCTCACTGTTTGAGTGTGATTGAGCTGTGGTATTTCCAAATTCTTATTGGTCTCTGTTTGTTCAAACCGAATTGGAAAACACCTGGCATCACATTATACAGAATGCATACATATATAGACATGCTCACTTCAAAGTACAGACATGCAGAATATGGACATACTGTGACGTACTCACTCTGTGGATTGGATTTCAATCAGCTTTGCTGGAATTCGTTGGCAGGTGAGAGTGCCGGGCAACCTGTTCTCCAATCTCTTCTTCGCATCGCGGGCGGCAGCGCCAAGGGTCCCACGATGGCGACGTTGCCAGCGATGAGGCAAGCGATGAAGGCGTCCATTGCTTTCCAGATCCCATACACGACTTCCTTTCTTGGGACTTATGGCACCTTGGATCACCTTGGATCACCTTGGATCACCCTGCGCTGCCTGTGTGACAAGCTTGCTGAAATGCCTCCTCAAATGTTGGGGTAGTCATGAAGAGTTGACTCCCAGTCCAGAAGTATGGAGAGCAGTGAATGCAGTGCAGAGATGACTCTAGAATCCTAGAAGTCAGCCCAAACTCAGCTCGTGAAACTCAGTTGACGCATGATTCGAGTTACCATAGGCAGTTCATCTTAGGCCGACGTCATTTTTTGTACGGGAACTGTGTTTGTCAAGACTCAAGTATTGGACTCATGATTCAAGATCACAAAGCTATGACACCAACGCATGCGTTGTACACCCAGATTTGCAATATGGAAGGATGGATAGACGGGTGGATGGGTGGGTGGATGGATGGATGGATGGATGGATGGATGGATGGATATTGTAAAATCATAAGGATTTGATTTATCATATGTGTAGATATGATTTGAAATGAATAAGAATATTATCGTTGACGGCATATTGTATAGGATATCGACTTACATGGTATATAGAATATATCGTTAATAGTATACAGTATACATACATATTAGTACAGCGTATTACATATATGCATACATATATCCATATATATATATATACGGGTATAGTATGGTTAAGAGCTGCACGCAGTGTTTTAGAAGGGTGAGGGAAGTTGTCATCGTATCATAGAAGTTGTCATCATATAAAAGAAGTTGTCATCGTATCATAGAAGTTGTCATCACATCACAGGGCCCCTAATAACGTTTGTGTTTAATTCCTTTGGAATGAAGCTCTTAACCATACTATACCGTTATGTATACATGTATATATATATAAACATGTATCAAAATCATAATATGAATAAATCCGTGGTTCACCTCGGATCCTTTCCCACCACTATCGGGATTGGCTCCTTTGACTGAGGCACGTTGCGTGAAATGATGCCAGAAAGTCGTACCGCTCTACACACCGCGACTGCGGGAGCTTCAGCTGCGCTCTTCACGTGGGCTGTAGTTCTGCCATTGGACGTGCTTCGGACTCGCGTGCAGGCAAGGGCTGGGTTGGATTTGTTTGCACAGTACCGGTGAAATATGGTGAAATGATGTAGGTCAACGGCAGAGATGTATGCAGACAATTTTATTCCGAAGTGTTTTTCAGACAGGGGGTTTGATATGCAAAGTTATGATGTGCGTCAAGAATTTTCTAAAGGATTGTGAAGCATTTGGTCAAAGAATCCATGGATTGTGAAGCATGTGGTCAAAGAATCTCCATCACATCAGCCACCACAGAATCCCGACTCGCAGCGAGGCCAGGGCAATGGCTGAGACTGGGACGGCTCCCAGTGGCTTGGTCAATGAGCTGATGAGTGTTGTGAGGAGCCACGGAGTGAAGGGTCTCTGGGCAGGCTGGGCCCCCATCTCGTTGAGGGCCATCTCAGCCAGCGTTTCAATGACGGCATATGAAAGCCTCAAATGAGAAAAGCTGAGCTGTAGCCGAATGAAAACGCGAAAGCTTTGTAGTCATCTCAGTGAGCTGCAAATGCCGAATGCTGAGAGCACTGGCGCTTTGATCAGTCCAGGGAATCAGCAAAGTGCTCAATTTCTGGGCCTATGTTTATAGTGTCTATAGAATTGGCTCTCACAGCAGCTGATTCCTCGTCTGCTGTGGGATGTCACTGCACCTAGCCCCAGGGTGCGTGCGTTTTCTTGGAACGCAGGAGGGGGGCACATGCATCGATTGATTTACTGCATCTTAATTGGCATGGCTTTTGCAGCCGTAGTGACCAGCAACGAACTTTTTGTCTGCCGGTCTTGCTTTGGCAGCGGAGTGGCTGATTAGGAATGCATACATTCTTTGTGCTTGTCTAGCAAGACTCCTATGCTTCGGCTGATTTTCCACAAAGCTCCTGAAAAGGACAGGATTGCGAATGCCGATTGCCATGAAGATGAGGGCATAGGACTGCCAAAGATTCAAGCACATTGTTTTTCACAGGCTATTGTCAGTAGCCGTCGACTGGTCGTGGTATGTCCTGGCATTGACGAAATGTCATTGTCATGTCGTATAGCAATCGTGTGTCACCCTTGCAACAAAAAACATGATTAGATCTCTATGATTATATTATGATTATATTATATTATCTTTGTGAATAGTACACCGAGCCATTTGATTTTGTTGTGAGTGTATGCTGTCATCGCATCAGTTACACTATAAGCATAGACTGCGTGCATGCGTGCATCGCACGAATTCGGGGTGTCTGAAGATGACGTTTTTCGTTTGAACGGACTGCGCACCAACAGTTGCACAGCCCCGGTATGCATAGGATGTTTTTCAGTAGCCCATAGGGCGCCAGCGCATCATGCATCGAGAAACACTGAATAGACGTTTTGCTTAGGCGGAGCAAGAAAAGGATGCCTTTCATCGTTTGAGTGTGAATCATTGGAAAGACCATCCCAAGCTTTGCCAATGGCACACGAGTTCAGACCACAGGGTGCATTGCAGCTGCTGTTTGGCTGAGGTTATGGCGATGCCTGCTAACGTCCTGCATCTGACGGCATGAGGGAGTCTTCAATCGACTGCTCCTTAAACCCGGTGCCACTAGAATTCGGTAGTCAAATCTTCGTTTGTTGCTTCCTCAGAGCATTGCTTAGAAGACTCCACTCCAAGAGTCTGGTATATTTCGGTGTGTGTCCAGATAGGGGAGCCACACATAGTACTTAAACAAGCCCCAAGCAACTGAAAGTTGTCACTGGTTCAGGGTGCCCAGTTGGTCCCCAGTTGCTGGTCACACACCCAGCTGCTTATTCACGTTGATGTCCAAAATGAGGCACCTTATTTTGTTTGGTGTCAGTTCAGCTGACAAGCTGATTGCCTGCGGCATAACGCCATCTCGTTTCAGCAATGGTCAAGGCAAGGCTACTACCCTGCTAGCTACTGCTAGTTGGCATTTCCTTTGTAATGGCACAAGAACCTGTAAACCACGAATTCTACAAAGTGTGGTCAAAAATTGGCCAATGTATGCCAATGTTGTCCTTGATTACGAATTTGACGATCCACCCATCAAAGTAGTCCAGAATTCAGCAGCTGGCAGATCGTAGCTCCACTGTCTGCATTGCTGAATCATGCTCCAACCTTGGAACTGTTGACAAACTTATGTTGAAATATGTACCCGAAATGTTGGGCTTCTACTCACATAAGCCGTCAGATTCGAAGAGTTCCCATCCCATGCCGCTCCGGTCAGGGTATTTGTTGGCAACTGGGTGTGTTCGCACATGGGTCGCTGTCAAGGGAGGTGGCCGAAGAAGCGTGTATCTATGGGGGAAGCTCCGAAACGCAAAAGCGTTTCACTTCATCGCGTGGCATGCTTTTGTGCTGTTGCTCTGGGGAGGGAAGCACTTCCATGTTTTGTCACTCAAGAAGCGTGCTTTTGTAGTGTGGAGAAGCTTCACTCCCACAGAGAGTGTCATGCTCAAAGAGTGTCATGCACATGTGTCCGTGAAGAGTGTCTTGCAAGGCCACCGGCTTATTCTCAAAGGAGTATTTAAGAGAGATCCCACGAGTGTCATGTAGATTGCCATGTTACACTGAGCGCGCAGCATCTTTTTCAAGGCTTCAAGAATGGCTGCCTTGCAAGCGAGTGATGGTGTCCCAAGAGTCCCTGCAAGAGTGCAACCAGTCGATACCTGCATCTCCTGCTGCGCTCATCCCAAGGGCATCGCTGGAAGAGTCCCCAGTGCGCGAAGAGAGTGTCATGTCATCTGAGAGTGTCATGCTTGAGTCTCTCCAAAATGTCTCATGCAAAAGTCTTGAATGTTGGATGTCACATAGGCTTATCCACAGCCCATCAATGCATACTTTGCCGACGCAGATTCGTGACTACAACGTTTCGGTTTCCATTTTTGTGGGTCAGGTTTGACAGTTTTCTGCTCTGAAACATTGAAATTGTTTTCGCAGAAGAGAGCCTTCTGTTGAAAAGTTCTACAAGGTTGGATTTTCCGCTGGTGTTAGGAAGAAAACGGTAGAACGCTTTCCCCACATCTGAGCAGAGCACCTTTCAATATCGCTGGAAGCTTTTGCCTTCATCAACTTCACCAAGTAGCAGCCGTGGTCCTTTTCTTGATCCAATTCTATTGGTACTCGATATTCTTTAACCAAATCTTGTGGTAAGTTATTGACCTCAATCATCTTCAATCTTGAATAATTCCCGGTTTTCTTTGTTGTCAGAGCCGATAGGAAGCAGAATTGTTAGACGGACCAGGCTGCGCACTGCTCAGATGTTCCGAAATCGACAGTAGCTTATCCGTGTAGAATAGCTGAATGCTCCTAATGATCTTTTGTTACGGGTCTGGTAGACAAGGAATCATGCACATGGCTGCCATACTTAATGCCCCGCTCCCAACGCTCCCAATGGCGGTGCGTGGTTGAAGAACGGGTGTGAAACTCCATCGGATCCTCAAAGGAAGTTTGAACTCTTGTCGATTTGTGACTTCAGGTCTGCCATCCCGATTTCCTGTCTGTGGCTGACGGTACAGGATTCATCCTAGTGGAACGGAGGAGCCAGTTGACTTTCCACAGTTCATCTTGATGTCTAGGCAATTTGGCAGGTTGTTTAGTGCAGCCTTGGCCCTTCCATTGTCATGCCCTCCGCTGGACATTATCCACGAAAATGAGCACTTTTAGCAATGGTAAAAGTGGAAAGATTGAGGGGAGGGACGGGAGGGAGGATTTTTTTCAATTTGTGTCTTGCCAGATGCGAAACTTTTCATATCTAAGAAACTGAATGACAATCAATTTGATGCGAAACTTTTCTACAGATGTAAAACTGAATGATCCTCCTATTGGAAGACATCCTGACAGCAGCTGTTCGTCGTTCGCACCAGGCACAGCTGGCCAAAGACTTCCTCCCTGTGGTGGCGCTGGCGGGCAGCCCATTGGGACTCTGTGGAGGCCCCCAAGCCTTGGATGCCCATGGG
Source organism: Symbiodinium kawagutii (assembly GCA_009767595.1). NCBI lineage: Eukaryota > Dinophyceae > Suessiales > Symbiodiniaceae > Symbiodinium > Symbiodinium kawagutii. Next base: position 387,604 of record VSDK01002142.1, on the reverse strand, counting down.
ATGCCCATGGGATGCCCATGGGATGCCCATGGCACGGACAGCCACAGGACTTCTACTCGTTCAATCGATTTCCTAACGTGAGTATGGGTCAAGCAGTTAACACACCAACTAATAGGGGATGATCACCAACAAAACTACAGGGAAAGCGAAGGTTAATGATGGGGGAACCAGGCGTACGGGGTTTTGACCCACTGCCATGTGGGAGAAGCACCGAAGCAGAATTGTGGATCTGTCCGTTCCGGCTTCGGGTCTCAGCAATGACTGGTAACTTTTGTTTTCCGGTTGGAGATTTTCCTTTTTTCAGTGGCTTCATGCTAGTGGGAAATTTGGGCAGGATTTATTCGGTCAACATGGGCGCATGATTTAGCTATAACTTCTATTAAGATTTATTAGCCATCTATTACCCATATATGAACCATGGATTAACCATGTATTAACCACTGAGACAAGGATCGTCCTGGCAGGACAGACTCCCTTTGCTGCCACCCTGGCAGATCGATTGAGCCAGGACAACGCGGCTTGGCACCGGGCCATTTTGATGGTCATTTTCTGACAAGTTCAGGGGGTAGGTGAAAGCGACGCACGTGAAAACTGTCACTGGGGAGCGGTCCAGAAGTGGTATAACCAAAGACCATCATCAGGATGATCGACTGGATCCAGAATAGAAAGTAGAAAGGATGTTTTTGTCATTCGCTTTCTTCAACTAAGGTCTCAGAATGGCAAACCTGGCTCAGTACCAGAGACAAGCACAAGAAACCGCCACAAATGGCGTGGTTCGTGGATCCTGTGGGTAGACACAGCTTCACTGCTACACCAAGAACTACAAGTGCCCAAACAGCTCCTCACAGGATGGCGCAGGCAGATGAAAACCGAGGCACACTTCACCATCGTAGAGGTTCAGGGAAGATAGGAATGAGTTTCTGCAAACTTGGTGCCTTACATAAGATAAGGTGAAAACAACGTGGATTTTGAGCCTGCTTCCAGCGCCACTTCTGGCGCCGAGCCTCAGGCAAGATCCCACACACCAGGAAAGTCAAAGAACTCAATTAGTGAAGGTGGTAGAGATTGTGCACTTCGAAGGTAAACCAGCAGACCTAGACTTAGCCAGGTTTGTTGGGCACTGCCTTTGGGCCATAAGTGCAATGAGGGTCATTCTGACAGTAGAAAGTGCTCACGCTCCAGTAGAATGGTAGTGTTGCTTCAACGCATTGTTGAAAGCAACCATGCACCAGCGGCCCAGTGCCGCATCACAACATATCTGGTGTTTGCAGGGATGCCAAATAGGCATCGCATCATGCCTTCCGTGCTTATTTTCAACGCTTTAATTTAAGCGACGCCTTGATCAAATTGAGTAGTTAGGCCTCACTTTTTGTGTTCGCTGTTGATGACGGCACCCTTCTTACAAGTGCCTCATGGCTGTACCCTGTAGCCCGCAATTGCAATAGTGGTACAGCAGGAGAAACATGCACAACACATAATTCCTACACACCTCCCACATACTTATCACATACTTCCTACCGGCCTTCCTACCTACCTACAAACCTACCTACGAACAAACAAAGCGACAAACGACAAGCGAACGAACGAACGAACGAACGAAGAAGCCAACGAACAAACAAACAAACAACCAAGCAAGCAAGCAAGCACGCAAGCAAGCAAGCAAAGAGAGAAAGAGAGAAAGAGAGAAAGAGAGAAAGAGAGAAAGAGAGAAAGAGAGAAAGAGAGAAAGAGAGAAAGAGAGAAAGAGAGAAAGAAAGAAAAATAGAGAGAGAGAGAGAGAGAGAAAGAGAGAGAAAGAGAGAAAGAGAGAAAGAAAGAAAGAAAGAAAGAAAGGAAGGAAGGAAGGAAGGAAGGAAGGAAGGAAGGAAGGAAGGAAGGAAGGAAGGAAGGAAGGAAGGAAGGAAGGAAGGAAGGAAGGAAGGAAGGAAGGAAGGAAGGAAGGAAGGAAGGAAGGAAGGAAGGAAGGAAGGAAGGAAGGAAGGAAGGAAGGAAGGAAGGAAGGAAGGAAGGAAGGAAGGAAGGAAGGAAGGAAGGAAGGAAGGAAGGAAGGAAGGAAGGAAGGAAGGAAGGAAGGAAGGAAGGAAGGAAGGAAGGAAGGAAGGAAGGAAGGAAGGAAGGAAGGAAGGAAGGAAGGAAGGAAGGAAGGAAGGAAGAAAGAAAGAAAGAAAGAAAGGAACAAACAACCAAACAAGCAAACAACCGAACAACCAAACAACCAAACAACCAACCAATTAACCCACCAAACAAAGACACATACATGGCATTGCATTGCATTACATTACATTACCTTACTTTGCATTACCTTGCCTTACCACTCACCACAATAGCAACTCTGAGAGGTCCCAGAATTGGTTTTCCAGGGCACGCAGAACGGATACCTTACGGTGAAACTGCAGGAGTTCGGCTTCTATGTCATCAAACCCCACGAGGTCGAAGGGTTCGAAGGGTTCGAAGGGTTCGAAAGAAAGTGGGGCAGAATGGGGTGCAGTGCCGATAGCCATCTGCCGTTCTTTCCTGCCACTTTTTTCGCCGTTTTCTCGCTGTGTTTTCTCGTACAAGGTGGGGCCCCCAAGATAGCTAAGTTGGTGTATAACTAGGGTAACTACTAGTTATGGTAGATATAACCATACTTAAGTGGCTTATTAACCAACTTATAACTGGGGGGCCCCACCTTGTACCTCTGGCGAAGGAATCAGGGACTTGGAAAGGTCGATTGCCACAAGTACCTTCTGATGTTGGAAATCTGCTAGGTCTGTTGTCGTTGGTTGAGGATGGTCATGCTCCCACGCCGAAAGGGCCCCAAACTTGTACAACACCAAGGAGTGTCAGTAGAAAGGGAGTGGATGGTCATGCCGTGACTCTGTCCAGTCAAAATCCTGGTTGGTTGCTTCGTCAAAAGGGGCTCAGTCATTCACTGTCATTTGCTTGATCATCTTCAGCACGCGGAATTGCTCGCAAGTGAGAGTCCGTCTTAGTCGTGGAATAGGGATATTGACTTGGCTCACCTATATTCATTTCGTGGGAATCTGGAAGAAGTATGTCGAAATAATGCGCGAAGTTTGATCATGTAGCCTAGTTAAGCCATTTCACCTGGTACCTTAGTTATGATTCATATCAACTATCTGCCATATCAACTAGTTAAGCCATGGTATCTCAACTATCTGCCTGGTACCTCTGTTATGTTCCCCATCGCGGTCCCACGGATGGGGCATGGCGCGCGGGCGCACTTCTCAAACTCCGGCAGGTGGTCAGTGAGTGCATGGCCTTGGCGGAGAAACCGCCACAGGAGAGAGCAGGGTTTGGCATCGAAGTTCACGGGTGGAATCACCAGCAATTGTTATAGTAATGGTTAACAACTATGGTTAATGGTTAATGGTTAATGGTTAATAATAGGGGATAACAACTAGCAACTATAGGGATATAGCAGCTATATATGGCTATGGGTCAATATTAACCAACCAACTAATAGTGGATGATAACCAACCAAACTATAGGGAAAACAGCCTGGTTAATGATAGGGGAACCAGGGGGACTATGGGTGAACTGACCCAATGCCATAGTAATGGCCCCAAAAATGGCTTTCACCAACAATCATAGGGACAGCAATGGCTAGTGGCCCAAAAAAATACAGTATAGAATTTCATGGGGAACCACCAACAATCATAGGGAAAATCATAGGGATGCCCATGAAATTATAGGATTCAGAGGGAAAGAATTCATAGGTTATTTCCCTTCAACCATGGCAATAATCACCAACAATCATAGGGAAAGCAATGCTTCTAGTGATGGCCCAAAAAAATATAGGATTCGTCAGGTCCAGGGAGGTCAAGCTGGGGAAATTCATATTCTGACTGATCTACTTATTGACCTTCGATGTTGCAAAAAATCGCAGAAAACGAGGGACAGGAAGTTCTCAACATCGGTTTGCTGCTTAGATTCATGGAAATGAAAGTTTAGTCCCAAGCAACAGACTAGAATCAAGTGTTAGCAAGTGTTCCAAGTGTGTTGTGACTGTGGCGATCGACCCCTATCAGCGGTGATGGCTGTCTACCACTCGGCAATCACTGGACCCTGCCCTATTCTTTTGGCAAGGACCCCGCATCTATACTTGTCAAATTAGGAATAGCTTGCTTGCAGTCAGGATGAGCCACCAAACCTTTTGACGATCCAATCTCATTCAATACTAAGTTTCTTCCAACCTTCACGTTTCTATTCGAAGCGCTTGGAAGTTGAGTCTGATCCAGGCACTATTTGGAACCCACAAATTTAGATTGTCGGATGCAAGACCAGCCAGCTTTGAAGGCAAACAAGTTAGATCTACGCTCAGCTGGACATCAAAATCATCTTCATTACGATTCGGCTTGGCCCCGCTTAGTTTCTTGGATCAGCCCCGTCACTGATTCTATGCTTTCTCAGGCAATCATTCTATCGAAACGCAATCTCTGAACTCTGCTGCTATTCCTTGACATCTTTCGTGGGAGACCTCGCTTCGGAACTCAGCTCTCATCCTGTTTGATTATGTTCGGGCTTCGCAACTGAGATCGCTGAGGGATGTGAAGCAGGAGGATAAGAGAAGAGAGAATGGGTGAGCAGCGGCCACTGTTGCCACTGTTTGGCCCATCTTGGGTGACACGTTGGGCCTCCATTGGTTCACCAGTCCTCATGGGCAACCGCTTCCTTCCCCCCTTAAAACCGTTTCAAATTTTGTTGGCGGTTTTGACAGATCGAATCTTCAAAACCATGGGCAAGGACGGACATCCTCTTATTCTGACGCCCAAAAAACCATTGTAGGGATCGAAAAATGGTCACTGAAGACAGATCGACTTTCTCAAAACGAGCCCTTGGAGGTATGACGAAACCGTGAAAGTTTCCAGACAGCTGCTGCATATGGAATTTCGAAACAATTGTATGCTACAAGTACTTTGACATACTCAGCGACTTGGCTGTTCGTTTCGTCAAGTTTGAATCTTTGTGGGTTGATGCAATTTTTATTGGATCCCTCTATGTTCGTTTTGTGAGCAGTGATGGGGACACCAGGAGCCAGACTGGCCCATCTTAGCACGCATGAGAGAGCTGGGCAAGGATGCACTTTCCTTGAGGCCTGGTGGGGCGGCACTGGCTCACATCGAATTTGTTGCCAGAGAGAAGCTGGTATGTTGTGATGTCATTTTATGGTTACCCCAACCACAGCGAAATGACGGCTTCACCTTTGGTTACTTTGGCCATTGAGGTTTGGGCGACACTTGAGTGGCAAGACAAGTGTACAAAAAAAAATGAACAGCACTTCTAGGAACTCATATGACCTGATCTTTTCCCTTAGATTGTTTTCACTCTTGGACCTTGCCGCTGCGACTCAAAGTCAGAAACTATATAAACCCATCCACACCCATCCACACTCATCCATGCCCACCCCTTCTATGTGGCTGAGCCACAAATCATGCGTCAAGCCACAGCTCTGGTGTGATTCGGTGCCAAAACTGAAACTCTAATTCCTGGGTCCCTCATCCACTCCATGCAGCATCCATGCATTTGTGCGCTAGTTTGTGTCATTAATTTTGACACGGGTATGTGTGATCGAGGTATTGTAGGGTGTGTTTATGAATATCGGGACATAGCTGATTTTACCCTAAACATGAGTTCATTTGCTTCACCCAGTTTGTGACGAAGCCATCCTGAGGGCTAAGAGTAGCTTTCTGATGGCCTTTTCCCTGGTTAATATGATATAATAAACCATGTAATCAGCTTTTTCCCATGCTTTTTCCCTTGGTCTCACTGGTGCTTCAGGCCACATGGCATCCCACCCAGTAGCTTCGCAGAGATGATCTTCCGGAAGATTGAGGCGGGACATCCTTTTTTTCTGCCAGAAAACGTGTGCTCCACGAGTCACGATCGCACCAAACAACGACGGGTCTGTGGATGGTGATGGCAAAGATGTGCCGTCCACGGGTCAATTATTCTGGGCAAAGATGGCAAAGGCCTCGGTCTGTGGATGGTGTAGGATGCAGTTGGTGATGAGAAGAGCAGCACGAAAGACTTTCAAATGCTATCAAATGCTATAAGTTCTATGGATGTTTGCACCGGAAAAAAACAAGGGCCACGGAAGTGAGGGGGGATAGGCCAGAGTAAACCTCAGCTTCAAGTAAACGGTGATTTTTGCATGTAAGTAAAGAGCCAAGTATGTAACATCTATGTTTGATTGAGTATCTGGCTAACTTGCCGTTTGGCTGGGTGACTGATTTTGTTTGACTGTCTAGCTGCCTCCTTCACTCCTTCAAGCCTTCACTCACGTTTGCCTTCAGTTGCTCTCGGCCCCAGCGCCAAAACCAGCCTGGGAACCCAGCACATGATGGAGCGATAGGACACATGAGAAGGGCATCATGAGCAGAAGCGTTGCGGAGATCATTTCTGCTTTAATTTTGGGTCATGACATGGACAAGATGGTATATTCATGTATATTCCAATCGTTCCATTTATATTTCTCTCTTTTTGAGATTAAGATAGTCATGGCAAGTACCCCATGGTGGTGACACAGGCTGCCCTGAGCACCAAGGTAGAAGAAGAAGATCCAAAAGCCAAGCGCCTTGGGCTGCTGGTTCTGCAGTGCTTTCACCAAATTTGGGAGCGCTGTAAACTTCACCGCATGAACCTGGGCCAGTGTCACCTAGACCTAGACTTTTGGAAGGAAATACTTGGCCGATTGCTCAAGCGCAACAAAACTTTGTAGCCTTTCCTCAGGAAAAAGAAGGACAAAAAGGAAGAAGTTCCGGAACCAGTGAGGCAAGACTCAGCTGTGCTTGTGGCGGTTGGACCAGCTTTCAAGTGGCACTTGTTTCAGGCCAAACGGAGTGGTGATCCTAAACTACCCCTCCGAAATGCGGCAATGTGCCAGCTGGGAGGCGAGAATGTAGGGTCCGGACTGAACGGTTGAAGTGCTTACAGTGCTTACAACTGACCCACTGAGAGACCAAGACACAGCGGGTCAACAAGAACGGCCTCCTGACCCATACACTTTACAATCTTGCCACATGCTTTGCAGCTCAGACTTTTGGGACAAACAAGGACCTGGTTGTTCTCCAAAGGACCTGGTCGATCCCAAAAGCTGGAGATATACAACTGGGCCCATCTACCCAAATGCTTTCCGCTAGCGACGCTGCAGGCCTGTTTGGAGGGCTCTTGGTCAAATCTGTTACGGGTGCAGGATTCAGAGGAGAATCACCAGGCACCGTGGGCACCATGGGCACCATGGGCACCAAGAATCAACGGATGTTTTGGGATTTATGAAAATCTGGAAGATAACCCATACAGTAATATATGTATGTATATATATATATACACATATTTGTATGTATATTTATACATATATATATATATATTTATATTTATAAATAAATATAAATATACACATCACAGACATACCACTGATCCTTGAAGCTTAAGAAGAGCCTGAAATGTTTTTGAAATCCAAAATGACCATTTGAATCAATTTGACATGATCAAAGATTTTGTGGGACTCTTTTCATTTCCAAAGATGCTGCTGTGAAAAGAACTTAGAGGCTCTTAGACCTTGCAGAAATCCGGCGATCGGCGCAAGGCGCGGCTATCGACGGTGTTGTCCCCCTTTTGGATGGAAGACACTGCAGCTCCCGTGATCAAAGCCGAGGCGGGCGGTCTTGGTCCACAAGTGAAAGCGTTGGTTGCTCGAAGGTCAGTGATGAAATGTGGGATTTGACCTAGAAGAATGGGATTTGACCTAGAAGAAGAATGAAGGAAAAGGATGAAAGAGAAGGAAGAAGAGAAAGCAGAAAAGTAGAAAGTGAAGAAAGGAAACACATTGAAGAAGAAAAGATGAGCAAATATAGGGGAAGGGGGAGAGCGAAAAGAAGAAAAAACACAATCAATCACGACAAGAAGTAGTTCTGGAACTTCTTCCTGATTCAAACGAACTTGCAACAGTTGTTACTTATGCTTGAACACCTCTGGTGGCCCCCGAAAACCCTCGGTTTCTAGTTGAAGATGCTGGTTTTGCTGGGGAGTCTTCTTGGTACCCTCCTGCTGA
>VSDK01002142.1:347482-367482 GCA_009767595.1 Symbiodinium kawagutii | reverse complement strand
AGTGCATACTGTCAGTTGCAAGGTACAGTAAGCACACAGCATAAATTGCTGGGCTGTTCACAAATGGTGGTAGCTACTTACTAACCATCCAATAGTGACGATTGTCCATAGGGAAGCTAGCCAGCTGTAGGGATACACCATTATTGTACAAACCCGTAATCTTGCACATTGTTGTATTTGCGACAATGTGATGACGCGGCATTCCAACTCATACCGTTTAAATTGCTATGCGCATGGAAGCCCATAAAATGCCATGTATCTTTCGGGTTCATAGAACATGATATGCATGTTCAGGCATGTAAACCATAAATATGGAACAACATACTGTTTACAAAAACAGTTCTATAAACAAGATTTCTCTTTATATCAACTACCTCTCCTATCCTCTTCTGCCAAGTCGCGTTTTTCTCAGAGCCCGACGCAGGAGAAATGTTGCACCCGGCTCGCGCCAAGCCGATGAAATTCAAGAACAGCTGCAGGACACTGTGCTGGGAAGCTGCTGGGATGTCATACCTCTCACGTGAGCTTCGGATTGACTCCTCTCAGCTGGTAGTTTACAACTAGGGTATCTACCAGTTATGGTAGATACAACCATGTTCAATGGCTTACTAACCAACTTATCACTGGAGGCCCCCACCTTGTAGTACCAGCTGGTATGTGAATTTTGGCATCTCCGAGACCAAAAATGAGGATCTGGCGGACAAGCTGTGGGTGCACGCAAACCTTCGAAAGCAGGAATCAGTTGAGGTGCCACCTGGGGAAGTGGAGAGGACTTGCCCAAAAAAAGTGCAGGAAATGGGGAAAGATATTCAAAACACATTTGAGAATGGCTAGTGTCATCGGAGATGTTCGGAATGTCAAAATGGTCATGCATCAAAATTCATAGCTCCGCCCTGGAATGAGTAGAATATATTCAGTACAGTACTTCTTACCTGAGACCGCTACTTTTTGGAGGTGCGCTAGGCCCCCATCTTTTTCACCCCGCACGCAATCTGTGAAAGTTGCACTCCGTCGTATGGTCACTGTCATCCGCAGTACTTCCTCCAACTTGGTGAAAATGTGATGCTACCAGTGGAGTTTTGGAGTCTTCCTGACTTCAAGGGTTCGCTTTTCTGCATGCTTCCTACATGCTTTCTCTCCATCTAAATATCTTCTAAATCTTCTAAATCACCTCTCTATTAGCTTCTAGATTCTAGATTTAGATATCCTCCATATCTTTCTCTAAATGCTTTCTCTCCCTTCTCTAAATCTTCTCACCACCGAGGAGCGTCAACGGCTGCTGACGCCGCTTGGCTACGTCAAAGCCACGATTGGTCAGTGCTTAGTCAACGGTCAGGATTCACGCTGATGGTCTGTGATTCATCGTGATTCTCTAATTTCACAAAGGTTAGCGGTTAGAGCAACCAGTGATCATGAGAACAAAGGCAACAAAGCAATGCGATACTGTTGGCGTGGACCAATAGCAGTATGGTAAGCAGCTACCCAAGAACTTACGAACTTGCAGTAATTGACTGAAGTGAGTGAGCTGTGATTTTTTATTTGTGGGCAAAGCCAAGCATTTCGGATGGTCTTTTATGGAACCAGCACTTTGTGACTCTTAAAAGCCAGAGTCCACTGACTTCCCAGGGCCTGAAGGACATTGGGTAAGACACGTTTACAGTCGACATTGGTCAAGGTGGTGAGTTGACGATCACTTTGGCCTAAGGAAGTTCCTGATTTTGGGAAACCATTCCAGAGTTTGGTGTTAGACGACCTATGAAGTGTAGAAATCCCAGCAGATCCATGGCAGGGACGGCTTCTGGGAAGAGAAAGCCAACTTGCATCTGCAGCTGTCCTACAAGCTCCAGGCCATTGGGCCTGAACCTCCGTTTCATGATGCGTTTGGACATCATTTCCCGCTTCTCTTTTCGGCCTGGAAATTTGAAACTGGCTGAAACAATTTTGGGCGTGGCCACCGGATAGTATGCCACTTGCACCTGCAATGTTTTGGCCCAGCTTTCAAATATACAGTGGCACCATGGTACAAATCCTGATGGACCAATTGCTCATGGTCACCAGTCGCATCCCATCGAGTAGGTGACAAATGCTTCGCAGGGACGATGAGTCCATGAGTTTCTTTTGAAACCCATCAGGTTGACAACTGAAGATGATGTTTGTGGGCCAAAATGGCACTGAGATTTGGGATGAAAGCCGAAGTGTCTAATGGGAATTTGCTCCGGCAGAGCACGTAGACATCTCCGGAGAGCTGCACAAACGACGCCTGCAGGCGTCCCTAGGCGCAACTCAAAGTGCCTCAGGCTTCCAGGCTCATGAGATCCCACGATCAGTTGATATTTTTGAGTCCTCAACTGGTCCCGATCTCCGCATCTCTACATGGCTGTGGGTCAGTTCGCCCTTAGTCCCCTTGGTTCCCCTATCATTAACCAGGCTCTTTTCCCTATGGTTTTGTTGGTTAGTATCCCCCATGCATGTGGTTAACTGCTTGACCCATAGCCATATTATAGTTAGTATGTATCCCCTACAATCGTTAGTTATTATCCCCTATTATTAACCATTGTAACCAGCTATAACATTGGTTGGTTAACTGCTTGGTATATCAACACTATAGCTTTCCCCACGACCTGAACTGCGGTTCTCCGCTCCGAGCCGCTTCGCGGCGTGCGCCATGTCCAAACCCTTGCGCGGTCGTGCTGCAGCTGAAGCCGCAGCGAAGGCGCTCTGCATGGCTGGGCAAGGGATATTTGCATTAGAAATATCTGATTACATATATATATATATACATACACATATATATATATATATATATATTGATATATATATATATATGTATATCTGTAAATTGAATATGCTTGGACACATATTTACTACTTCGGTTCAGACCATGAGAAATTAGATATATACACATATAGTACTATATTTGATAGCGCTTTTTGAGAGATAACATCATATGTTCACCCAATATTTGCCAAGAGGGAACGAATGAACTCTGCTTGTTTGCAGTCTGTCTTCCATCCAACGCTTTGAAATTCTATCTGCTTTCATGCATTTGGTTTGATTCTGATTAGCCTGATTAATCTGGATTCATCCTGACTAATCCAAAACAATGAAACAAAAAAACACACACACAATGTGGAACTTGTCTGATCTCTGGACTAGTTTCCAAATCTTTGTTGTTTTTGTTTTTCGCCAAAAATAATTGATGTTAAGGGGCGGCCCCAACATTGAAGGGCCATACTGAAGGGCCCGAAATAGTCCACATACAGAATGCTCATCCAACAAATATAGATGTTGTGCAAGGGCAGATCCGTGCACCCAGAAAGTTGCCAACCTTCACTACCATAACTAACTGCTACCAAGGTATTTTGAATTCACACAGCTGTGCAGTAAAAGGAATGCAGTGAGGAGGGGCCTGGTCTAAACATGGCCTTCCAGCAAGCTCAAACTCATCAAATTTGGCGCTCACAATACCCCCCTCCTTGTTCAAACTATGTATTGTTTCTTTGTTTCTTTAAATTATCCCTTTAAAGTTTTTCATAGTTTTTCATGACTTTCATAATTTTTTCAAAGGTTTTTCATAGCCGTTTCAAAATTTTCACAATTTTTCAAAGTTCTGCAGAGGTTTTTCAATAGTTTTTCACAAGTTTTCCATAAGCTTTTCATAGCTTCTTCATAGTTTTTCATAATTTGTTCATACGTTTTTCATAGTTTTTCAGTTTTTCACAATCTTTCAGATTTTACATAACTTTCTCATAGCTTCTTCATAGTTTCGCACAATTTTCATAGGCTTTTCATAGCTTCTTCACATTTTTTCATAGTTTTTCACGATGTTTTCATGATTTTTTTCCATTGCTTTTACATAGTTTTTCACATGTTTTCGGATTTTTTCACAAGTTTTTCAAAGCTTTTTCAAAATTTATCGGAACTTTTCATGAGTTTGTCATACCTTCTTCATACTTATTCATAATTTTCCATAGGTCTCATATGTTTTTCGCAATTTGTTCATAGGTTTTCCATAGCTTGTTCATAGTTTCTCGTTTTTTTCACAAATGTTTCATAGCTTTTTCAACGTTTCTTAAAATTCTATCAGGGGTTTTCATAACCCTTTTCATTATTTTGCGCATTCTTTGTGTTTTCTGAATGCATGAAGCAGCGTCGTCTTTGCACCTGTGGCTCATCAGCTGCATTAACATACATCACATGCAATCTAGGGTTGTTTGAACAGTTGTCGGCTCAATCCGTGCCGCCACCATGTTTCACTGTTTCACTTCCACCGCGTCCCCTGAAGGGGGCACGCGCCTAATGCTTCGTCTCAAAACAATTCTCAATAAGGGGCAGGCGTCCATGCCGTTTTGCTGTTTGGCATGGTACCTCAGCGTGATGTTGATAACTGTCTCAAGGTGGCAACAATGAAACGACATGTTGATGTCAATCGGCAGCCCTTTGAAAGGCTCCCGGTGAACAATACCAACGCCAAATCTTTCTGAGGTATTAACTCGAAGGGAAGCAAAGGTAGATTGTCGTAAACAAATTGAAGGCTTAATGGGCGACGAACGTGGTCCATAACAAGTTTTGCGCTCGCATTTGTCTGCACTGACAGCACTGATGCAGCGCAGCACTATTATGACTATTACTTCCACTCTACGACTTCCAACACTTCAACCTTGAACATGAAATTGTGCGCTGAATGTGTATGCGTGTCTGCAACCTCAAAAGAAACCACTGGCCCTCAAAGAAAGGGTTTTGATCTTTCTGTTTGCATTCTTGTTTCGCCCGTTTTGTCAGGTTGTTTTTAATTTTTGGCCTTTTTCAAAGGTTTTTCATAGTTTCTTCATGGATCTTCAGAATTTCTTCGTAAGTTTTCATATTATTTCGAAAATTTGCACAATTTGTTTATAGGTTTTCAAAACCTGTTCCATAATTTTCAAAAATTCTTCTAAGGTTGTTCATATGTTTTTCATAGTTTCTCACAATTTTTTCAAAGGTTTTTCATATTTTTTCAAAGTTCCGCACAAGTTTTTCATAGCCTTTTCAAATTTTTCACAACTGTTTCATAGATTTCTCATAGTTTTTTCATAATTTTTTACAATTTGTCATTGGTTTTTCATAGATTTTCCATGTTTTTCCATCTTTTGCCTTGGTGGCATCAGTCTCCCAGGCCCATGACCTGGCAAAAGCTGCGCTGGCGTTCCGGGATGCTCGGGAAGGCACACCCGCAGGAAACCCATGTGCATCGAAGCAAACACGGGAAGGGAAACGTGCCATTAATAGATGGAGCATTAATAGATGAAACCATCCCATGTGGAAAACCAATTTTGCTGGGAAAACCCTGGGAAACCATGAGCAAATGGTGGATTCTCCATTGCTATGTTAGTTTACCAGAGGGCATCAGAAAGCTTGAGGAAATTTGTCAGAGACCAAATTTTCGAAAACACTTCTGTGAACTTGGAAAGTTTTAGAGAACAGTCGGAAGTCGTTCAGAAACCCACGAAAAATTTTATTTTTTCTCCATTTTTCACTCACGAACCTGTTCGGTAGCTTGCTATCTGACATTGTCTGAAACAGAGGAGGCAGGCTTGTCTCCAATGTCTTGTGCCTCGATAGGTCGATCTGCAATAGTCAAAATACGAAAAATGAAAAAAAAACATTTTTTTTTCATCCAAATTTCTCGATGCAGGTGATGGCGACCCCTCTCCACTGCCTGCAGTGCTGCCGGCCTCTGCGCCGTTGACCCCGCCATTGGCCTCTGGGCCAGTGGCCCAATCGGCAGCCACCCCATTGGCGCCGGTTGCCCCTCCAGCCACGGAGTTTCTCCAAACGCCTGGCAGTGCAGTGCAGCTGCAGGAAGCAGCGCAACTACGTGGAGGAAAATGCTGAGAGATGCGTTTAGAGATAGGGAATGATATGCCCAGGTAACAGGGCTACCTGTTGGTAAATCCTGGATCTTCGGACTGCACTCGTTCAGGACCCGTGCCGATGGTGCCATGGTACTCCGGCATTGGTGGAGATGCTCCGGTGCCCGCAAAGGCTAGTTGAAATCATGGGTGACGGGGGGAATATTAGCCTAACCATGCCAAATCACATGGTTTGACGTGGACTTTGCGATATACCGCACGTCCAAACATAGCTGGCTGAGAAACATGTGACAAGTCTTTGTGAGTGACGACAGGTTGCTGTAGTACCAAATCAGCAAGGAGAGTTCTAGAGTGAATTGGTCAGGGTCTAGGTTGACAATCACCAAGCCATTGACAGACTGGCAGCGACAGAATTTCAAGGATCACAAGCTTTGGCAGACTGGGTTGGCAACCTTTCCATATTTGGCGGAATGTGAGTCTGAACTGCCAGTGCTTTTCTAAATGGTCCTGTCCCATGAACAGAGGTGTACCTATGAAAGATAGTCTGATGGCATGTGTGGATGATGGTGGATGTGTTTCATCAGGTGTGGGGACGGCACTGTGAACTTGGGCATGGTGGACCATGTGTTGACTATGGAGCCATAGCACATCTTCCCTGGACTTCCATGGGAGCCGAGGGATCCGAGGAACGAAGGTTTCAGCCTGCAGGCAGAGGTGGAGAAGGTTCGCAAGCTCCGCGACGAGTTCGAAGGTGCTTCTGCAGAGTGCCCGAGCCAAGCACAGCAAGAGGTCTGAATTAGCCACCAAGACTTTACACTATAAACTTTACACTATAAATAAGCAATTATGATGTAAATTCATCTGCAAACAGAAACTCTTTACATGATGAACTCAGCTGTAACCCATGGTTCTTTTACAAAGGAAGAGTTCTGCAAGCAGCTGAGAAGCTCTAAAGACAAGCAGAGTGAATATCAGCACGTCCGCACTCAATTTGTCGAGATGACGAGATTCAAGAGGTGGGGGTGACGGGACCACCGCTCAGCCGACCCTGCCTTGATATGCTGGGGCTCAGGTATCGAGTCCTGTCGCAAGTGGCCGTTGCTGGCATGGCATCCAAAGAGGCCATGGACATTTCTTGAAATCACGAAATCATACGAAATCATACGAAATCATCAGCTGACCGGCTCTTGATCTTGGTCCATGTCACACACTTGAACAGGTGGTAAACAAAATCTTGGTCATTTTGGTCTTGAAACCCTAACCTTTGCATTTTGGCTCCAGTGACACCCCAGATGCGCAAGAAAATGTTTTGTCAGCGCACAGGGGAAGTCCTTGCAGAAAAGGTTCAAAGAGTTGGAGCAAGCCTGGGGTCTGCTGCTTGGGCGGTCTGTTGACCAGCGAGCCCTGACGGGCCATTTGGTTCTTCTTCAATCAACCATGAAACATGCATCAATGAACATCAACAATCATCAACACGCATCAGCTCAAGGCATTCATGAGATTTCAAAACAATTCTGGTGACTTAGTTAGAGCTACTTTTTGATGAACAATCTTTTGCGGGGCAGCAAGGAGTAGGGAGCGCTCATCTTCTGTGGGGGTCACTTGGCTGTGAAGTGTGCCACCTCCCGAACTGCAAACTTGATGGGGCAGATGCTTAGACATGATCAGTTTACGGACACGCCGGGAATGCATGGGTGCGGGGGACTTCTGAGCCAGTCATGGGAATTTCACAAAGCCTTTCTTTGGATCAGGTGCTTTTCAGTGGAACCAAAAGAGTCGGAGCTCGAATCCAACCACCCGAGAAGAGGCACGGCCACCTTGTTTTTTCAGGAACCATCCATGAACATGCCGCCTTCAAAGCATTAGATGTCCAAGATGTATCAAGATGTATTAGACATACACGCTCAGTACATGGATCACGTCTTTCACTGCAGTTGTGTTTTCATTCCCATCACATACTCACGACTTGTTGGCACTCATTTTGGCAACAGCTAGACAGGCCCTTCCCACGAATCAAGGTATTCCTTTTGCTGTCAAAGCAGAATCAAAATTCCAACTTGTGATCGAAGATGGAACAATTTTGATAAACTCGCAGCTCCACAATGCATTGGCAGCTTCAGGTTCAGGCAGCTTCAGCCGCATTGGCTGCGCCCAAAGGGGTTGATCTGGAGCGCCTCAGCGTGAATGTATCGATTCCAATCCTCAGGAGTTGTGACCGCTGGATCATGGATCTGCACAGATCCATGGATCTGCACAACCAGTTTGGATCAGTTTGGATTGGAGGCGGATTTTCCTCAGTTTCGGAGCTGTCCAGTTGGATGACCAACGAGGAACTTTTTGTTTTTTTAAAATCCCTTTTGTCCCTCAAAATTCTTCGTGGCACCAATGAGGCTAAGGGGTGAATGGGAATTGAGGGGGTTCAGTGGAGACTGAGTTGCACGTATTGAGTGGAAAAAGTGAGCTTTCCATGGCACCTATTGGCATGCACACACACAGACACGGGAATTTAGTTGCTGCAGAAATCAGCAAAAAAAAACAACACATGGGCAAAATGTAGAATTGGACAATTTCAAGTGAAGGAATTCAAAAGAGTGGGAGAACCAAGCCCCCTGTCCAGTGCAGTGGCGAGGCATGAGGTTGAGACAGTTCTGGCCGAGCTCTGGGACAGTCTTGAGCCGCACCCTCAGGGGCCATGCGCAATTTTTCCACTAAATATTTGTTCATTAAGTAGTTGATCATTGAGGTTGATGAAATTTGCACTAATGTTTATCAAGTGGTTGAATGAATGTTTCGAGCCACTCAATTCGCACATTCCTTCGCGGTTGATCATTTTACATCATTTGGGCACAAATTCGACCAGCTGAATAACTCCAGAAAAGCCACTTTATCGGCAGCATGGGAAGTCTGCTTCTGCAATGGAGATCGTATCTTCAAACTGATGGGTTGTGCGGAAATGCCAAACAAATAGAAAGCGCAGAGGCTTTGCCAGCACAAAATGAGGGCTTCCACATGGTTCTCAGTTCTTAAAAGATAGCAAAAGCACAATTTCAATACAGTTAAGGGCAATATCTATCAATATCCTGCCTTCACAACGATTTTCCACATGCTTTGCCACTACAACTGGCACAGGGAGCTCGAATATTCAGCATTGAAACAGGGACCTCGGCTGTCTCAGGAAGCCCATGAAGCCCCGAGAAGCGGAACCCCAGCTGGATGAAGAGTTGGATAGGCCGCCACTTGGATGCCGACTGTGGCCACCTCGGGCGGGCAGATGTTTCACGGCTTGTCTTGGTCTCATGATATCTTTATATGGCTATGGGTCAATATTAAACAACCAATAATGGTGGTTAATGATCAACAATAATAGGGAAAACAATGGTTGATGATAGGGGAACCAGGGGGACGAAGGGTTTTGACCCACAGCCACATATTGCTTCAACATCACCAGTCATCAGTATTGAAGTATTCCTATTCTCCATGGTATCTTTCTTATACATTACACCCCGCATCCACACCCACACATGCATTTTTTTAGACACTATTATGATGTTTGTGCATACATTCGTTAGTACTCGTACTACCGTAGGTGGACGGTGAAATCAAACCCTGACCATTAAACATGACCCCCACGCCCCCAAATTTCACCGTTGAAGTGCTTGCAGAAGGTCGGCGCGAGTAGACAAAAAAATCAAAACCCAGCTCCAGCAACTCAGTGGCACATGTTGGAACATTGAGATTTTGGGTCGGGGTTTTTGTTTTCTTCCTTGGGTTGGGGTTTGTTTCTTTGTCCACATACTTTTGTAATTCTGATTCTTAAGAACGTATCGTCACAATGGATTCGACAACATGCCTGTCTATACTATCTTTCTCATAGTTCTTGGTACTTCTCCGTCAAGCATAATGGAATATGGTAGTGGGTCTCAAGCAACCAGCAAATAGTAGTTGTCAATCAATATATCCCAGCTGCAAAGTTCAGAATCGATGGAGCCCCAGGGCTTGACCAAGGCTGGTGAGAGAAGAATTTCCGCTGTTTCTTCAAAATGGGACCACTCAAAATGTATGGTTCATTATTGAAATCAAGTAACATGGGATGATTTGAGGGTTGCCCTTGATTCATCCTAGTTTCGAGAAGCACCCATCCATTTCCAACAGTGTTCTGTGGCTGATTCTGGGATGGTGACAGGCTGGAAGCATATATTGAAGCCCGAATCCAGGAGGATGGCGCGGTGGTTCGATGGGAGCATGCGGGTGTTTGTTGGGGATCCCTTGAAGTTGGATCAATATCAACTGCCAGCAGCATCCCCCAACTTCCCTTCATAGGAGGAGAAGGCGGAACGTGAGGGACGCGAAGCCAAGAGTCGTCCGAAGTTGGAAGTTTGTGCTACACAATCTGAGGCAACCTGGTTCTGCTTTGGATGGTCTGCCTGGAACATTGATGGTTCGGACAGCTGGTTTTTGCTGCTGGGACCCTTGAACCGTAATTGATTGAAGAAGAGATGTGGGGAAACAGCACTTCGAGAACCCCATGGGCCCTTCCACCTACAAGGTTTTGGCATCGTGCGAGTCTGGTGAATGAAGCCTTTGAAATATTTCTAGCGGAAAAACAGCTCAATTCAGAGCATACTTACAAGCTCAACCAATCACACTTGAAAAAGGACTTCAAGTATACTGGGTACCTAAGAACAACCCACTTCATTGTGCAAAGAAGTAACACAAGCGCAGCGTATGGTGTGCTGCTATGGATGATGCGTGCACAGTGAAGAGGGATCCATCCGTGCCTTTGCTACGCAAACGGCAACAAATCAGCGGAACGAGAATTGTGGTCACATGTCCCGAACATCATTTCTGTGCATGATACTTGGGAGGTTCAGGGACGTCTCGGCCCCCTGCCTCTCTTTGAACAACCATTGGATCTGTCCATAGATGGTGGTACTTGTACCCCTTGATCAAGGCAATAATGATCATTACTTTTTTGGGAAACTCACCAGCTAGAGGGGTACACCATGGCGAACTGGACAAAGCCACTTGTAAAAAGAGCCATGAAAAGCCATTCTGGTTGATATTATTTGCTGTTTGGTGGTTGGTTGGATATTAGTATATCAACATTGATTAGCCTCCATTAACCCAGAAAGGTTGGTTGGATATTATGGGCCTTGATGAACCCACATTTTGCATTAATAGCCCAGAAAAAATACTGTGAATTTGAGATCTGGGGATCACAGGGAGAGCCAAGTGGCTTCGATGTTCTCAGGTTCTGGGTGACATGTCAGCTTGGGCCTGAGCTGCAGGGACCCCCTTGGTTTTAGCCACGTCTGCGTAAGGCAAATGTAGGGCCACTTTCCATGGTTAAATGTGATGTCCAAATTGAGCATTTGCAGCTGCAAGTGATTGGCCCATTGAAAATGAATCCGGTGGCAATTTGAGTGCCCTTTCATTGTGACCAAATGAAGCAATTCGGGCACTTAAAATTTTGGCAAAACACCTGTAACATCTCCAGCAACATCTCATTTGCAACATCTCATTTGAAACATCTCCAGCAAGATTCTCATTTGTAGCATCTTGTAGCACGTTTTTCCGCATTTGTTTCCTCTCCCAACGAGCCGCTACCGAGGCGAAGTTCCAGACGTCTCATCCCACGGGCTTGGACGAAGGAACAGGTGGGCCAAGATCCTGGAGAACCCATGGTGCTGTCCCCATGTTTCGGTGATCATACACGCTTGATATCAGATGGTTATAGCCATGAAGAAGGTTAATAATAGGGGATAATGACCAACAATAGTGGTTGAACAACTACTGGTTGGTGGTTTCAAAGATTTTTTATTTTCCCGTAGCCATTTTGGCTCAAGCTTTTGACTTCTACAGCATCTAGTCTTCACCTGTTTTCTCTCATGGCTCGCCACGTGCGTCCACGCCGTACCTTGCCGGCTGACGAAGACGATGAGCTACATCCTTGGACGATGAGACGCGGCGCTGAGCCGCCTTTCGGTTTCTCAGAAGATTTCATCGTTTTTTCGCTGCTGATTGGAGGGATTATGTCAACCATTCTTCCGAATCAAGACATCCCCATGCAGTACACGGCTGTCGGACTGTGCGTACCAAGATCAGAATTGGCCAATGTCACCATCGATGTGTTCAAACAGATCCTGTGCCAAGCACTTTGGACCAGATGCAGTCAATGGGTCGGATCCCAACACCTCAGAGTGTTCTTCCACCCCGAACCACCACTTCTTCGACCCATTCAGCCGTTTCATATCCCGTTTTTCACCAGTTTATCACAAATGAGAGAGCAATACCCTCGAAAAAGGGTCAACCTTGCCTCTACATGGAATACGCTGCTGGTAGGAGACAGCACTCAGCACCATCTCACTCCTGCGGAGATCTTTCAGTATGCGCCCGTGTACAGAGCACCGGGAGGAACAGAAATTGTTCATCTCCATGTCGAACTTGTGGCCCTTCTGCGATCGGCCACCACCAGACATTGATATCTGTCCAGGCAAGAATCTGAAGATTCCTGTACCATAACCAATCATTTTTTGAGAGCGATCTTCACTTCAATTCGGCGACAAAAGGCCTGCGTGTGTGAGTCACCCTCCGTCTCAAGGAGTTTCATTTCCAATATGTAGAAAGCAGGGGGCACAGGTGTGATTCTGGTTCCTGTGCCAACGAAGACGGCCAGAAATCACAGTGATATCAAAGGGAGACGTCCCTTTGACGTACCTGCGATCAAAGTTTTTCCAACTACGTTGCATCTCAAACAAGAATCAAGTGATCACCGTTGGTTTCGTCTTTGGTTTCATCAGCTGTTATGGCAATCAGGCCTTAGCGGATGTGATCCGTAGCTCATGAATGAGCATCATCACAGCGCAATTTGCTTGCTTTGGCTTTGTCTTTTTATGCAATCCTGGTCTCCATTTTGGCGACCCAAATTAAATTGTGGCATCCGATTTGGAGAGGCACGAAATCCAGGACCAGACGCGGACGTCACCTTTTGCCTGGTCAATCCAACTTGTATTCATGATAAGGAAGATGTCCTGATGGACCTTTTCAGATCCACGGATGCACATGTTATGACCCTATCGGAAACTGCTGCCACCCAGGCGAATCAATCCTTTGCCACTCATCGATTTAGGGAACATGACATTCGAGCCATGTGGTCACTACCGGTGCTACCTGTGAGGGAAACCATCACCAGTTCAGAGTGCAAGAAAGGGAAGGCTTCAGGAGTTGCAGTGCTTTCACGAATTCCTTCCAGGCCAGCCCGTCTGGTGATTGATGAGCAATGGAACTTGAGTTCCCGGTTTCTTCACACCATAACGCATATTGGTTCACTGGCAATCCAAGTTGTGGCCATCTATGGAAAACCTTATCGTTCCACTGAAGCTGCCAATTTTAACAGTTCACTGGTTGAGTTTGCGCATCAGCAGGTCAACAAACTTCCTTTGCCCTTTTGTATCTTGGGAGACTTCAATATGGCCATTGATCAACTTTCCTGCTGGAGTTCTTTTCAAGCCGAGGGGCATCAACACCTTGCTGAACTTTATCAAAAGATGTATCATCAGCCATATCCGGTGACTTGCATGGGAACCACATCCCCTGATTCAGCCATCATTTCCAGTGCCTTGGTGCCCTATTGGGTTGCTACACACCAGCCTGTCACCTTTAGTTTTCGTATCCCAGTCGAAGGTCTTTTTCGGGAAGTTTATCGCAAACCCAAACAGCTGATTGAGCTGGAACTTACGGAAGAGGAGTTGACCCAAGCTGCTGCTCAGATGCACTTTCGGGCCAACTCTTTGGAACAATGGGGGGAACAACCGGAGAATCTGTTTGATAGGGCCATGCAGCTGCGGGCACCCAGCCTGAGTTGTGATCTAGGCGATACAAGGGTCGATGTCGTCCACCCAAGCTTGTTAAAGCTCCCTTCATGCAACCAACGCGATCATCATGCGAAGGAGGGTATGACCCCCCTTTGGAGGTTATCACGATGGCATCTCGACAGAAGGTTAGACAGATGCGACGGATCCAATCCTTGGTTTTTCGTTTGGCCAAGCATGAAAAGAAGGGATTCCCTGCTTCAGACTTGCCGCAACTCACACATGAATGGCACGTCATTGTGACATGCAAAGCATTTGGAAATTCCTTTTTGCATTGGTTACACTCTTCGTTTGACATCAGCTGCCCAAGATGGCCATTGCCTTCACACTGGATGCATGAAGCTGCTCAGATGGTAAAGTACCATGTAGATGCGTGTGTGCAACATGACCATAAAATCTATCGCCTTCGTAGACAATACTCCAGCATGCTTGACATTCAGCAGCACAAGAAAGGAGCCTTTGCCAGGATTCGAGGTCCGGGACCCGTTGCCGTGAAAGAACTTACTAAGAGCCAATCCACTGAGGTCATTCCAGTGCAAATCGACCCACTGTGCCAGCAACTTTGGGAAATCCATGGGGACCACCATGTTCTAACCAATCTTGTGCAGGATTTGCCGGTACAAATCAATGGAGTTGATGCCATCATCTTGGAACAACATCGCAACTCCATGACCGTTGAACTTCAAGAGCCTCAGGATCTCCCATCGGAATGTACATGTGTCCAGACCCAATGGTGGGTCTATCCTAAAGACATAGCACGTCAGCTGAATAATTTCTGGGGACCCATATGGACCAGGGATCCCGGCGCCACAGACTTGAGCTATGATCATGATGCTATCCAGGTAATGGTTGAAGCACTCCCACCACACACACCCGTTCCCTTGGACATGCTGGATCCAGCAAGATGGCGACAAGGTATCAATTCCCTCAAACAAGGAGCGGCTCGGGGCATTGATCATGTTAGTGCTCCGGAATTGAGACTCTTGCCCACCAATGCCCTTCAGTCATTGATCCATGTGTTGAATGCGTACGGGGATGGCTTCCCTGAATGGTTTATGGTTGGAGTAACCGTTCCCTTGGCAAAAACCATGTCCTTGGCAGATAGCTCTTGCACACGTCCAATAACAATACTCCCACAGTTGTATCGTCTTTGGGCCAAGATTGCGCCGTAACGGGCCTACTACCCGCCAGAGGCTCTCATGACATCGCCATGGAAACCCAGTTCATTCTTGAGACCGGCCGCACGGGAATGGAGAAAAGATCAGGATTTTGTTTGGATTTGATCAAGTGTTTCAACAACATAAGGATCTCATTCGGCTTTCAAATCTTGGCTGCCATGGGAATACCACGGTGGATCTTGACGCAATGGATTCGGTCTCTGATGCGGCCTTCCAGAGTCTGGACCATTGACAGTGCTATCTACCAAGCTGGCGCAGCGACTACTGGTTTTCCTGAAGGAGACCATTGGTCCGTTCTGGCCAGGTTGGACTAGCCACGATATGGGCTTGCTGTCTCCATGCCAACACCCCAGCCGAAGCCAAGCTGGCCATCTCGGCTTATGCCGACAACTGGGCGTGGAGCGTGGTGGATTTCCAACACCATCGGTCCATCATTGATCATACCATCTTCATCACACATGCTGCTGGTGTAACAATCGATGTTTCGAAGACTTGGTTTTGGAGTCAAAGCCACCAAGAAGCCAGACAAATTGTTGACATGTTGCAGCCACTGGAACACGGCCTGGTGCCACCTCGACGTTCCTCCGCCCCCGATTTGGGGTTTCAGATGCAATACTCAGGTAGAATCAGTTTAGGCAAAGCTGAACAAAGAATCCAAACCGGTATCGAACGCCTTCAACGACTGCAACATTCTCCTTTCGACCTTCGTACCAAGGAGCACTTGGTTCGTGCTAGCATTTTTCCGGCAATGTTTTATGGTGTGGAAATACGACCTCCTTCTGATGCGACACTCACACGAGTTAGGAGTAAAGTAGCAGATGCACTTTTAGGAGCATGCCATTCGATGAGCCCTGCTATTGTTCTGCTTTTGACATCCGGAATGATTTTGGACCCGGAATTCTTTGTCATTTGGAATACCGTTCTGGCATGCAAACGACTCTTGAACCGACTGGAAGAGGATCAACAACGGTTGTTTTTCAAGATGGTAAGTAGATTTTCAGGAAGTCTATCCCATGTCACTGGACCCGCGTCGGCTTTGGCACACCTGTTCAACAAAATCAACTGGCAAATGGATGCGGAGGGATTCCTTGCTGTCACAGCTTTTGAGAGATTTCGTTTTATGGATATGAGTCGAGCGCGCATTCTTCGTTTCTTGAACCAAGCCTGGCAACAGCACTTGATCATGAGACTCACAGATCGTTTTCATTCCTTTGCATTCCCCGACATAAGCAGGATAGATACCATGGCCGTTCTGAAACGCTTTTCATCGGTGGTCACTTCTGATGCGCCATATGGCAGGAGGATTTCAGCTGCAGTCTCAGAAACATAAGTGGGCGCCAGATGCATGTGAGCTGTGTCCTTTCTGTGAACAAGTTGATTCCAAGACTCATCGGCTTTTGCGTTGTCCCATTCAGGATTCGACACGGGCTGATTTTGAACCCCTCGTGCGTAGACTCATTGATGACGAATCTGAACTGCCGGAACATCCTTTTGTGGGCGTACACCCACTTGCACATTGGTCACAAACCCTGGCATTTCGACATGAGCTTCCTGCACCTTCTGAGGCTATTTGCGCGATGGTTCAGGAGTTTGCCAGTCATAACTGGGAACTTCACTGGGTCACTGATGGATCTTGTCAACACCCCCGCTCAGTGGTTGCCAGACACTCTGCTTTCGCAATTCTGGTGGATACCTGCGAAAATGATGCTATGAGGATTCGAGAAGCTGAGTTGTTTCTTCAATCTGGAGATTTCTCTTCCTCGTGGAGACCTGTTTTGGTCTCACGAGTCCCTGGTGAACAACATATCCTGCGAGCAGAACTGATTGCTTTGTGGTACATTGCTAAATATTTTAACTGGGGCACAGTACACACCGATTCCCAAGCTGCGCTGGATTTGATTAATAAAACTTTGCAGGCGCAGTCCTTGACCCAGATCCAACATCTGGAACACTTGGATCTCCTTCTTGCTTTCTGGGAACTGAGGTCTTCTTTGCGGTGTCATTTTGTGAAGGTCAAGGCCCCTGAGGATCCACACACCATTGTGGACCCGTTGTTGAGGTACTGGTGCATCGGTAATCATTTAGCAGACACAGCTGCGGGGCACGCTTGTGCCCAGATTTCTCCTGACTTCGCCGCATTGCAGGAACAGATTTTTCAGGGTACCACGGACACGCAGGATCAATTGGAACCTTTGCTGCGGTTGGAACTTAGGCTGATGCAAGTGAGAAAACTGGCGACGCAGAACTTGCAACACCAGGACATAGTACCTACCACAAGGGAAACAATTCGGGACGCATTTGCTAACTGGTCTCTTTTGGATTTTAGAACATTTCATTCACCAGTGGACGATTTCATTTTGTCATTTTGCATATTTGGACTGGATATAGCTCGAATGACTGTGGATTGGATGTCACAGTTGAAGTGGCCTTCTTCCATGGAAGGTCCTCTGCAACAGGAAACTGGCACGACATGGATCGAACTTGCAATGAGCTGGATAGGCTACCATCAACGTTTCTTGCCGATTTTGCGGCAGGCGACTGACGGTGATAAACGGATCGTGATTCCTGGTTCCACTTCTTCAGCACGGGAGTGGCAAATCACCTTTTCTGAGATGGGATCTATGTTGTGTTTTGTATGGGACAACGTTTTGGCGGTGGTTCCTTCGGTTCTGGTTCCACCAATTCACAGACGGAAGTGCAAGTCGCTTTATATACAAGGATGTCGTACACACACACACACAGGGCGTTGCAGGAAGGATTGCCTTCCCCTGCCAGGACTGGGTAGCCAATGCCATGCATGAATTGTTTTTGAAACACAGCGGAGGTCATCTGAGTGAGTGTCCAGCGATACATGCTCAGGGTCATGATTGGAAGTTGGAGCAGCCTTACAGTGTGAGGCGTCAGATCAGCAAGGCACGAATGTTTGCAGTCAGGAAGATTCGCAGGCAGCAATAGGGAGTTTCACCTAGGCCATGGGATCTGGGCCACGGACGCCCGTGTGGCGCTGCAACAAGTCCACTCTTGCGGCGCTTTCGGGTGCTGCGGGGAGTGGGCTTCCATGACAAGGGAAATGAATAAACGATATTTTTCATAGGGGTTGAAACCACCAACCAGTTGATATCAGTTGATTTCTGAATGTCTATGACATCTTTTTCAGTCAGATGCCTTGCCATTGTATACCTTAGTGAGTTCAGGTGTCAGAACCATCTGAAGATCGGAAGTAGCACCCCAGATCGACAAGATTGCTGTATGCCAATCGTCAGGTGGCACCCCTATGACATCTTACACCGCGCGGGAGGAAGTGCACCTTGGAAGCTTTTGGATTGGGCGGGATTTAGAGGATCATGCGCATGGGAATTGGTTAGGAAAGATTTTGAGACGCTCACAAGCTGGTCAATGCTAGCAAGTTACAGTTACAGGATGTTCGATCAACACTGCAAAACAACAGCATAAAGCCAATCTTGGTTCTCCTTCGCAGCCAGACGAAGCAAATGAATAGAGCCCATCAACGTATACGGCGCTTTCCTGCTACATCAGTACGATCCTGCGCCGAAACATTTTTTGCTGTGATTCTTGTGATTTTGTTCTTGTTGGCAGCCGGTGATTTTCTGATTGTGTGCCTGTGAGCGAAAAGAGTTCGACAGACTTCGTTCGAGATGGGTTGTGTATTGACCTTCTCATCGTTGGTTTCCGCATAAATCACAAAATGTTGCATGAAGCGCAATATTTTTTGTCCCCACAGCAATCATGTGGAATGGACTGAAAAAGATTGAGTATGTCCATGAATAGGATCATTTCAGAGGATTCGTCAGCTGTTTGAGCAAACTAAGGCCAGTCCTCCCTGGAAGCGGTGCCTGGTTCGATCAGGAGGCTGGGGTGGATGTTGAGGGCTTGGGCTGGTCCTGCCTTGAGAGAAATGAGGATCCCCCATTTGGCACAAGAGGAACGGGCTTCAAACCTTTCAGGGTGGGATTGACAAGCCATATCTGACCACAGCATATAGAACTCATTGCAGAGTTCTGGTACTCACTGTATACTTGAAAAAAGACTCGGGGACGCTGAAGTTATGGCTTTGAAGCTTGGTATCTCTCGATCTGAAGAGCAGATTTGTGGTTTCAGGTTGGGCCACTTGTGCCGCAAGTTCATAATATGCAGTTAGACAGATGCCTTATCATATGGGGTTGGATCAAGATGCAATGCACTCTGTCGATCTGCTGTTTGCCAGTATGCCATGTTGTCGACCTGGTCGTCGAATCGTTTTTTACTTTCAATTCTTGTACAGTTCAAGATCAAACCGTTCTAAATGACATGCTGTTGCTTCACATGAGTTTGGAATCTGCTCTAGGTCAGTGTGACGCCCCATCGACACGATTTGACTTGGTATGGCATACTTTAGAAGCCTTGTGTGGTTTGGACTGGGGTAGCTGGCAGGTGCAGCACTTGTCCAGGGAGGTGCATTCTGTGTCCGACAAACTGAACAAGGACCTTCTATGACGTTTGCAGCGGGTGGATATGAGCTGAACATCTGGATGCTCACGCATTCAATATACTCAGGGAGTTTTGACTTAGATGCGGTATGTCCATGACAGGTGTTGAAATCAACACTGCATTGGCAGCTACATGTAGCTACTGGAATTTCGTAGTTCCCTTGCCCAACTCATGTCTCAAAGCCAGGGTCGTTGAGCATCTCCCAAAGCGATCCTGGAAGCCAGGTATCCCCAAAGCTCGTTGTGAGCTGTGGAAACCCTTGAGGATTGCCACGGCCAAGTGCGGGAGATCCTTGTAGTGACCATTCTACAAGTGGCACATCAAGGGCATCCCCATGACTCACCTTTTGTAAAGACCGCCACATGTTGATATAATTCTTCTTGTAGGCATTGCTTGGAGGGGTGGAATAAAGAACAAATGGACTGGAAAACCTCAGCTGTCTCCTCGGGGGAAAAGGACGATTAAGCATGCGAGAAACAAAGAGGTGGAAGCCCGCGGATGATGACGATGATGACGACGATGACGATGACGATGACGATGACGATGACGATGACGATGATGATGATGATGATGATGATGATGATGATGATGATGATGATGATGATGATGGT